>JABFEA020000098.1:3019462-3030963 GCA_019775915.2 Cyphomyrus plagiostoma
TGTGTGCGCGTGTGTCTGTGTGTGTATATGTGTGCGCGTGTGTCTGTGTGTGTATATGTGTGCGCGTGTGTCTGTGTGTGTATATGTGTGTCTGTGTGTGTATATGTGTGCGCGTGTGTCTGTGTGTGCACAGACGCTCACTCATGCTCTCTGATCCCTACAGAAGCCCGTGGTTGTGGTCAGCAGTCTCAGGAAGGAGTTCCACACCCGCTGGGAGGAGTTTGTCCTCAGCAAGCGACGGAAGGTGGCCATCAAAAATGTCTCCTTCTGCGTCCGCAAAGGTCTGTGTCCTTCGGGCGCCCCCTGCAGGAAGCCGGTGGCAGAGCAGCACTAAAGCAGGGGTGTTGTCTATGTAGGCGAGGTCCTTGGACTGCTGGGACCCAACGGGGCTGGGAAGAGCACCATGATGCACATGCTGGCTGGGGACTCGGAACCACTGGCTGGACAGGTGAGCGTCAGACATCCTACTGGGCAGAAATCAGATATAACATATCTTTGGGTTTTGATCCCACCTGCTCCTGTTGGTGCTGCAGGTGCTGATGGGAGATTACAGCACAGAGTACCAGCCCGTGGAGAATCCGCTGGAGCACGTGGGCTACTGCCCCCAGGTGAACCCGCTGTGGCCCAGAATCACCCTCCAGGAGCACCTGGAGATCTACGCCGCCGTGAAGGGGCTCCGGATGGACGACATCCCGGGGGTCATCAAGCGGTAAGCGCTTGATCGCGGACTCACTGATGCCCCGTGCCTTTTGGCTGTTCTCAGTGACGCCCCGTGCCTTTTGGCTGTTCTCACTGACGCCCCGTGCTTTTTGGCTGTTCTCAGTGACGCCCCGTGCTTTTTGGCTGTTCTCAGTGACGCCCCGTGCCTTTTGGCTGTTCTCAGTGACGCCCCGTGCCTTTTGGCTGTTCTCAGTGACGCCCAGTGCCTTTTGGCTGTTCTCAGTGACGCCCCGTGCCTTTTGGCTGTTCTCGCGGACGCCCCGTGCCTTTTGGCTGTTCTCGCGGACGCCCCGTGCCTTTTGGCTGTTCTCGCGGACGCCCCGTGCCTTTTGGCTGTTCTCACGGACAGGGTGGCTCTCTCCCTCTCCTACAGGATGGTGAACGCCCTGGAGCTGCAGGAACACCTCCACAAGCAGGCCAAGCACCTTACCGCCGGCCTCAAACGGAAGGTGCGTGACCGGCTGTCACAGAGCAGTACGGTTTGCTGCACCAGTGTTTCACCATGCTTGCGTGCAAGAGCAGGTCCGGTCCCAAGCGACCCTCAGGTCACGGGTGCAGCCCCAAGGGTATAGGTCCCAAGCTCTGTTTGCCCCTTCCCACAGCTCTGTTTTGCCCTGAGCATGCTGGGAAACCCGCAGATCGTTCTCCTGGACGAGCCCTCCACTGGTATGGATCCCAAGTCTAAGCAGCGTATGTGGTAAGCAGGAGCCGGTTGGACCGGAACCGGGCTGATTTCCTGGTTATACATTTGAATCATAGATAATAACAGTACCGCTTTTGAGCTCACTGATTCTTCACGCGGTTTCCATGCTTGTCCACAGGAGGGCAATTCGTGCTGCTTTCATGAATAGCCAGCGGGGGGCGATCTTGACCACGCACTACATGGAAGAAGCAGAGGCAGTGTGTGACCGGGTGGCTATCATGGTGTCGGGGCAGCTGAGGTGAGGGAGGAGCCAGCAAGAGCGGCTGAGTCGCGATGAGAAGTACCCTCTTCCTGCACTAGAGGGCGCACAATAGCTCCAACTCTTAAAATCTGTAATATTTCTGGTTTATTTAACTTCAGTGTAGTGTCATTCCCAAAATAAGTTTCCAGTAAATTTGAGCCAGATTCAGAATGCCATCCTGGACAGATGTAACAGTGATCAGTGTTAGTGATCAATGGTTAGAGTTGTATGACGTAGTATGCAAAATGTGTTAGAGCGCCATCTGGGGGCAGTGGAGGGTTGCAGGAGAAAGTGAAACCTTGTGGTCACAGACCAGATGGATGCCGTCCCTATGCGCTTGGTCTGGTGGGGGGGGGCTTCCACATTCAGCGTCCTGTCGCAGTCTGTCTATTCCTGGGGTGTTTTTCAGGTGGGGGGGCTGTGGTTCTCCGTATTAATCTCAGGCTCCGACCACCTTTCTGCCAGGTGCATCGGCTCCATCCAGCACCTGAAAAGCAAGTACGGGCGCGGCTACAGTCTGGAGGTGAAACTGCGCGAGGAGCTGATGGGTCTCCAGCAGGTGGCGCTGCTGCATAAGGAGATCCGGGCCATCTTCCCGCACGCTGTGCGCCAGGAGAGGTGGGGGCCTCACGGGGCACCGTTTAGCCGTTCCCGCCGCTGGGGGGGGGTTTATGACGAACCCTGAATTTGTCGCCTCTGTTTTCACCAGCTTCATGACCCTGATGGTCTATAAGATCCCTATGGAGGATGTGACGTCTCTAGCCAACTCCTTCGCCCAGCTGGAGAGGGGTGGGTCAGCAGCTGAGGGGGGGGTTACCGGCATATACCCCGCACCGCTTTCTACGTGCTTCTCACTCTTGACTCGTGTGTCCCCCCCTCCCCCCCCCCCACCTCTCTGTTTTTGCAGCCAAGAAAACTTTCAACTTCGAGGAGTACAACTTCTCGCAGTCCACCTTAGAGCAGGTACGAAGTGCGTGCTCAGTAAGCCACAAATGACGTCCGACACCCGTAACCCTCCGTGCCTAATCCCCCTCCCCCCCCAGGTCTTCATGGAGTTCACGAAAGAGCAGGAGGATGAGGAGGATGAACATGGATCTCAAAGCACCACCTTCCAGTGGCAGCGGCTGCAGCCAGAGAGCTCTGTGTCAGTCACTCACCCTGACAGCGTCGTGAACCAGCTGTGATCTGCCCACCGCCCCATCCGCCTCCCTCCAAACCTGACCGCTGCCTCCCACCCTGAACTGCATTTAAACCCTCCAGGCGCTGCGTACGGGTGAGGTGGGGCAGCCTGGCGCACTCTAGTGCCAAGGGACTGTCTACATGCTGGCGTTGGTGACGCCCCACCACCGGTTACGGCACGCCGGCCCGTCGCCCGACCTGCACCCAGCATCCGGTTTGAGCCCTTCTCCTGCACTGAAGAGCCACGTTCCCGCCGGTCCTCCTTTTAAGTCCCTTTTAACCGTGTAGCCCACCAGCATTTAGCTTAGCCTTTAGCCGACGACGTGACGTCCGATCAGGAGACTTGCCTTGAGGCGATTGACGGCGGGCATCAGTCCGCCCTCCTGATCAGGAGCAGAGGACCAGTCATCAATCCGTACTTTTGCTCCACATCAGAACGTACTCCTCGCCCAACATGACCGCCGTGTCTCTCCACTTCAGTCACTCACCATTAGGTGGTGCTACAGTGCATGAAAACACAGGTAGACGTCGTCTCGTAATAAGGACCACAGTGAAGACCACCACTAGTGTTTCCCCGCTTCTCGGACAAGTGAGCCGTGATTCCTTGTAACGAACAAGCAGGACGTCTGAGTTCTGGTCTCCTGCTTCAGAAGTGCCCCCCCCCCCGAATTCTGAGAGCCCTTTGCCTCGAGTGATTTTGGCCTGTTTTCTTTAAGTGTTTTTTTTGTCTTTCCAGGTGAACTGTGGGGGTGAGGAGGGGGGGAAGTGAGCATTTTTTCTTCTGGTGGGGGTCATCTTGCACTGTGGAGGGTGGGCTCGGCTGCAGCCTCCCCCATCCAAGCTCCCACAGACCCTGGGAGCAGGTCCCTCCGCCGCATGCTTGGGTTTTGGTCCTGACAGCGTCGTCGTGACATGATCCGCCTGGGGTGTGGATGCAGCTAGTGAACCTGTGACCCTGCCCCTGCCCCCCCTCCCTACCCGCCAAGGAAGCGCGGTGGATGAATGCTAAAGGCTAGCAGCGCTAAAGGCTCCTGCGTATGTAGCATCCTGCAGCCGCAGCTACAGCCGGGGGGCCTTGCATCCTCTCCACATCCTCTGGGTTGCAGCCTCTGGGCTGAGCTGTCCTCTCCTGCAGGTCTTCACGTTCTAAGGCTTGGTTTGCTTCTCGGACTGCAGCCGCCTGCCCGATGGTCACATGACTGGATCTCGGGCTGCTCTGGTGTCTTAAGCGCGAGTGGCTGTGCATTGTGTTGATGTGTCGACCGAGTACAATATTGACATGCAGTATTCAAAGGGTGTCATTGTTGGAATGGGGGGGGGGTAGAGCTGGGCATAAGGGATGATTAACACACTCCCCTTCCCTGGGGGTTGGGGGGACGAACTGGCTGTGGCCTCTGTGGCCAACAGAAAATAAGCAGCCTTTTTATTTATTATTTGTTTTGAATCTGGCAGCAGCGAGTGTCATCGATGGTCACCTAGCATGTGGATGTACAGCATTTGCCAGACCTGACCCCCTTTTCCTAACGGAGGGGAGCATTTAAGCCAATCACGAGGGCCGTGTGATGTGATTGGATTACCTGGTTGATATGGGAAACATTTGTCTTGTAATACTGCATTTTGCACTCATTAATTCTTTATTACTGCATTTTTTTATTGGGAGCTGGTGACTTGTACCAGATTTTAATTGATGATTTTACATTTGAAGTGATTTGTGGGGACATTTTAATGGTACGTCAGTGGAATGACTTCAGGTCAAGTTACTAGGGGAGGTGCCGTTTTATTTATGTGGGTCTCTGGAATGACCATTAATGGTCTTCCTCTCTGATGCCACCTTTTGAGAGATGAGCCAGTTGTTTTGGTGCAGGAATTGGCAAATGAGGAACACAACTGCGAAATAGCTCTTGTTAATACACACTGTTTTTATTTCAGATTTTTTTGTAGGGGGCTGTGAGGAATGAGGGTTTTTTTAAAAGTTGCACGAAGAATATACTCAACATGTGGGTGATATGGTTTGACACCTCCGATATAGTGAATTGTTTTGAAAATATACACAGTTTCAGTATCAGAGACATCAAAAGATGCCTGAGCATAACAATACAGTGGAAAGGCTTTGAAACCCCACTGTGTCCATACCATGAATTGGCAGCATTTTATTTTTTTAAATCACACCGCTTGCGTTCTAAGGGCTGAATTTAAACTGTAGCTCGATGGGAATGGATTTCCGTGACGTCGCCCCAGTCAGCTGCCTTTACGAGAAGCTTTTCAGTGATGTTCAGTAGGTGACTGATTTACTCCACCTGGATTTTCTCACTGCATGTGCATATGTTTGCAGTTCTGTGAGTGTTGGTGAATCCATTGGAATTGTCTAGTTTTGATCATCTACAAAATAATTGTACATTGCTCTATCTTTATTGAACGAAAGCTTTCGGCAGTCAAGGTTAGGGGCGGGGTGTGAAGCTGTTACTTATTAATTGAAACCCCCCCTTTAATAAGTGACCTCAATGAAATGCTTTCTGAGACTTCTGCAGCAGTTGAAGTATATTTGCTTGTTGCCCTACATAGAAGTGCTTATTTCTGGGCAGTCTTGCTTGGACAGCCTGCATCCAGTCACACAACAGTGTCCTATCTTTTGGCTCAGTCATATTGCTTATTTTGAGGACGGACGTCAGGACATTTGATTTCAGGTGCTCTGAGGCAGCAGAGCAGAACTCTGGTGTATGATCCTGGCACAACACCTATTATTAGCAACGAGGTGATTTTTCTTTTCCTCCAAACTCAATGCTCTGTAACTTTATCAGAACGCTGAACTTGTGTTTCAGATGTCGACAGAACGTCACTCCGGGACCTGCCAGCTGGTCCTCCGCCAAGCTGAGATGGGCAGCCACTTTCTTGTGGTTCCCTTCCTTGTAATCACCCTTGATACCCACTCCAGTTGTATGTATGTGTTTTTTCCTCCTTTTTTGCCCAAACGGATATTATCATGTGAGCGATAGCTACAGCTCACCCAGGGGTTCTGTGGCACGTCGTCTTCTGGGTCCCTTGAAATCTCTTCTAGTGCCACAAACACTAAAGAGCAGATACCTGCGGTTCTGTTTTATTGTATAGATCCAAGCAGATGAACCCACAGCCTCGCTCCACTTATCCTCAAGGCACACAGACATTTGATTAAAACATGTATTCAGTGTAGCTATGACAGTGTTGTGTGCTGATTGTTGTAAATGCCTGTGACTTGGATGAAGATGACATTCCATTCACGATAAGATCCAGAGAATTCCAATGGGTTTACATCCTTTCCTCTATGACACACTATAAGCATGTTTGCCTTTCAGTAGAGCTAATGACTACTTATTTGTATACTATGTACCAGTCGATGCATTACGAGTGCTTGTAGTTGGTAAAAAGCCAGCAAATTGTTAAGGGTTTATTGGTAAGATTTTTTTTTTAATCTGTAACTGATTGGTTCAACCTCGATTTTCACCTGGGTGGTGGATAAGGTTTGGTCTAAACTTGGTTGGTGTTATTTTCACAAATGTGGATATAAGTAATGGATATAATTAAATATGCAATGCATCTTATATAAATGCATAACTATAATGTAACCGACATGAAATTTTTGCTGTAATAGTTATGTGAAGTTGATTTGGGGAAAGCCAAACTCAGTGCTTTGTATGCTCAGTGTACTCCATACATACAGTATGTTTTATAATATTTGTGTTGTCACGGCGCTATAGCCTGTGGTAATATCAGTGTGTGTGTTTTGTGTTGCCACTTGAGCTATGTGTCCTGCCACCAAGTGACACATACGCCTCGCTGTCTGAGGCTGACCGTCACCGATACAGTGCCCAGTACATGGAGCTGTAGATATCTGCCCAAACCACATCAGCTGGTCCAGACTGTGGATGGTACATTGTGGGGAGGTACACCCTCTTCCGGTCCAGACTGTAGACGACATGTTACGGGGAGGTACACCCTCTTCCGGTCCAGACTGTAGACGACATGTTACGGGGTGGTACACCCTCTTCTGGTCCAGACTGTAGACGACATGTTACGGGGAGGTGCACCCTCTTCCGGTCCAGACTGTAGACGACATGCTACGGGGTGGTACACCCTCTTCTGGTCCAGACTGTAGACGACATGTTACGGGGAGGTACACCCTCTTCTGGTCCAGACTGTAGACGACATGTTACGGGGAGGTGCACCCTCTTCTGGTCCAGACTGTAGACGACATGTTACGGGGAGGTACACCCTCTTTCCTTTTTAGTTTTTCTATCCATTTTTAAACATATTACCAAAATATTCCTGTAAAATCCCCACTTAATAATCAACCTCTGCAGTTCACAAAAAAAATAGTTTTGAGACAAATTGGACTGTTATTGGGGAAAACAGTGGTTTGGCTGACCTTGATCAATTTCATGTATGACATTTTGTAATTTTTTTTTTTCCGGTCATGGTATCTCTTAGATAACGTGTACACTGATATATTTTTTGGATTACTTTTAAGTTGTGTACTATATTTTGTTTATATGCTCACAGTTTGTTCTGGTGACCTCTGACCTTTTGAAACCTTTGTGCGATACAGTAATACCTTTAAAGTAAATATTTGATTAATAAATGCAACTACAGTTGGCTCGTCTTTGCCTCCCTTAAGGACTTTTTCTTGTATAAAATAGCCTAATCTCTCCTCACTTTAAGGTGTAATGAATTACGCTGTTTCTATATGGTTTTGTGGTGTCACAATGGTTAATATTTGAGAGATACCACTTTCTCTGGAAGTGGTTCTAGAATCTTAATATCCTCACTGTATGTAGATTCCTGTTCTTTATAAAGACTTAACGGCAACAAATGTAAATGGGACCAGGTGATGTAACTAGTTAAGCTGGTTAACTATTTTATCCCCTGAGAGGTTAGAGCTGCACCAATCTGTCGCCAGAAGCCTGTGTTATGGATTCCTGCTCCCTAGTCCTGCCCTTCCTGTCCGACCCAAAGGCACTAAGGGTAGAGAGAGAGCAGAAGCAGTGAGCTCACCGTGCTTGTTAGCCAGATTCCATCTCCATCTCATTTATTTCATTTTGGGTTTAGTTGAGTTTCTACAACTTTGCTGACATTTTTGGATGTTTAGATAACTTATCAAAAGTGCTAACGACCAATGTAACTATAAAGTTTCTGTTTTTGCATTAATTGTAATACGTGTGTATTAATATAGTACGTATTACCGATGAATCTTACTGAAAAGACAAGCACGGCTCCTCTCCCAACGGCTGCACCTAGCAGCATGACACTGGGCGTCCATCATGCCGCGTCGCCGAAAAGCTAACCCTGAAGTTAAATAGAACAATTTTTAAAATTACCTTTGCTTGGAGTATTTTCAGGTAAGTTGCACGATGCTGTTTAGTCTGTAAAATCAAAGGACGCAAATTAATAACTCTGTGCTTTTACTGTTATATTTAATGTTTAGTAATTGTCAGTATGTTATTTTCGTTAATTATTTTACCGGTTATATATCCTCCTGAGACCCAAGGAAAAAAAGTGTCCTTCAATTTTAGGTTATTTTTCTTTGGAGGAAATAAGAAATCTTATAATTTAGATTTTTTCAAATTTATTTTTAATTTCACAGCATGTCCTCTTTTAGTGTACAAGAGGAATAAATACGTTTCTTTATATCAGTAAAAAGATGCAAAAACATAAATGAATGGGTGGGGTCTCGGGAGGATATCGCAGGTGCCCTTGTACCCGCAGCCGCCGCAGACACGCACACGTGCGGATTGTCACTTCGCGGCCGCCGTAGCCCTCCGCGTTTAGGGGCGTGGCCAATTTCGATTGTTTTTAACGTGTGCTGCTGCTGTCAGTGGCCGACTCGTTCCGTCTTTATTTCGTCTCGCTGTCGTTATGGAAGTCAGAGAGCGCTGCTGTGCGACACCATAGGGCCCGGATCTCGCTCCCAGGGCGGCGGGGATGCGGCTTCACGATGGGAAACGTTTTCGGCCGAAAGAGACGCACTCGAGTGACGGAGCAGGACAAGGCGGTGTTGGTGAGCTCCAGACTGGCACCTCGTACTGGGTTTACCGTCTGCTCTGGCCCCCCATCAGGATGACCACTGCGGATTTAAACACGCTAATCCATGCTTAGTTAGGTTGTCGCCACAATCCTATTGTTGGGTTTCCCATTGGACGATATTAAAATATTTTCGTCATGTGTTGCTGCATATTGCGGAGGGCCTTGTCTGTGTTTCCATGCAGAGGCATTAAATATACATCTTCTACTGATGTTTCATGTAGGCTAGTCGGTCCATATGAATCGTGCATAGTGTCTTTGACAGTCGCGACGAACCGTTCGTGTGTAACGAGCCTGGCTTTCCTCGCTTTCTGTTCCTGTTCTTGTTGGCATCCAGCAACTGAAGCAACAGAGAGATAAGCTGAAGCAATACCAGAAAAAGATAACCCTACAGCTGGAGAAGGAGCGGCTTTTGGCCCGGCAGCTGCTCAGGGATGGAAAGAAGGAGTAAGACGCCGTGTCTTTTCGTTCGTGTCAAAATGTTCCAACGTTAGACTGTAACAGGAAGATAGGCCAGCTCCCAGCTGGGAAATACTGTTACAATGAATACCAGTGTACATTTACATTAATATGTAGTAAGATACATATATGATATTCAGATTTATATTATTGCCGTTTGTTTTTGACTTTTTCAGGCACTGATAGTTTGTGGCAGAAGCCCCAGTCCACAGTAGTCACAGAATATAATGGATTTCAGTGTCTCGGATATATTTTTGTGGATTTGCTGGAGTTTCTCTCAAACCTGGTTTCAATTTACTGTGTGAGATTAAGTGTGCCAGGGTACCCCAAAGAGTCGGTCGTCAGAGCTAGAAGAAGGAAGTTTGCCTGGTGTTTGATGCGCGCTGGTTACTTGGTGTGACACAGGAAGGCCCTACTTCTGCTCAAGAAGAAGCGATACCAGGACCAGCTGCTGGAGAAAACTGAGAACCAGATAGGCAACCTGGAGCGAATGGTGAGGAGGTGCCTGTGTGGCCCCGCAAGCCTGACCACTGTACACCCTTTGTGGGAATATACCGACTCTCACAAAAGCCAGCACACTCAGTATAATCTGTCTGTTTTCCACTTGGTGACAGTTAAGACAGTCCTGCATATTTATTATTGTTTTATATTGACAATTATTTATTTTTTTTTGAAAGTGAAAGTTTCTTTCTTTGGTCAAACGTAACACAAGTGTTGCTTGTATAGGTCCAAGATATTGAGTTTGCCCAGATTGAGATGAAGGTCATCGAGGGATTGAAGATTGGTAACGACTGTCTGAAGAAGATGCATGAGGTACTGATGCTGAAGCTGGTCGTCTGCTGTCCTGCTGGTGCTCGCAAACAGAACAGGAGCCGACGTCTCTGCGGCTCCAGGGGGACAGTTGTGGAGCACTGGCTTTCTTGCTTGAATTGCTCCTCATATTTTACGAGATGAACAGATTAGCCGCTGACTGCGTAGCAGAGAGCAGGGACCTGTCATGGGTGCAGCCAGCTTTGCCCGTCCTGCAGTCAGCTGTTTGTTTATTGCTCACCTTCCTCCGCGTTGGAATGGCTAATTGGTGGCAGAGAATTAGCCCAGTTAATCCGGTCGCTGGGGGATGGGCCCGCTGTGATGCCCTGCTGGCACGGTGGGACTGGAGGATGGCATTAACATTCATACAGGGGGTTAGAGTGCCACTTGGGGCACGTCTCTTGCCGCAGGTCCTTGCAGGGATCTTTGTGTCGTCATGCCTCCCATCCCCCCCCCTAAGTTTATGATCAGTAAGATTAATGGATCACCGCCCAAATCTCCTGGGACGCCTCTGCTAAGCCTCTATATTCCAGGAAGGCCATCCCACTCTCTGGAGCCCACCAATGGGAGCCCTGCCTTTTACAGTGACTGCTGTGATTGGCTGCCTCTGAGCCACCTTCCCTTGCCTTCCAGGTGATGTCAATAGAGGAAGTGGAGCGAATCATGGACGAGACGCAGGATGCCATTGAGTACCAGAGGGTGGGCTTTCTTTCTTTCTTTCTTCATTGCCGTGAGTGTGGGCTCCTCCCTCAACCCCCTTTGTCTTAATTGGCGCTCGTGTCCTGTGCCCGTTTTAGCAAATTGATGACATGCTGGCAGGCTCCCTGACCCAGGAGGACGAGGACGCGGTGCTGGCTGAGCTGGACGCCATCACACAGGTGGGTCGTGACCCCCGCCCCGTCTCTCCTTCCTCCCGTCGCCTCCTTAGAGCATGTCGGGCAGTTTCCTCGAGGTGAACGCTGGCACGCCTGGGATACTGACGTTTCAGTGGCACTGCCCAGCTGCGTAATGAAAGGGTCAAACTGATGGTGGCTGTTGTTCCTCTCTTGGGCTCCGCAGGGAGAAGATTTGTCCCTCCCTGACGTTCCTGAAGAGAATCTGCCGGAGGTTCCTGCAGAAGAATTGGGTATGACCTCCTTTCCCTGTACCCCCAGCCTGTGGAGACTCTGAAAGTTGCCGAATTTCACATTCTGCACCCCCCCGTCTTGTAACACAACCAGACTGTATTGTACATCTTCAGTGCATCGACCAATAGTGTACAGCAGGGCTATTCAATTGGCGGCCCGCGGGCCACATGCGGCCCAGAATCAACCTCCGAGTGGCCCAGCCCGTGGTTCC
>JABFEA020000098.1:3053115-3065791 GCA_019775915.2 Cyphomyrus plagiostoma
TTTCATTTACAATACAGTATTAAACTACTTTTAATATCAGCATGGAAGGAATTCATCTCAGTTCAGCTTTTTATTTAACGATGAATACAATATTTACACATTTATTAATTTTTGCAATTTTTCCATCTGACAGGCCAGGTGCTGGTGGTGGGGGGAGGGCTTGAGAGGGAATCTTGGGGTGAGCTAAGCCCTTCCATGCCCCCCACCCCAACTAACACTGGGCCTGTAAGTGTTGCACCCCAAACAAAAGCAAAAGATATTAACTAGTCATACTGTTACAAGAAAGGGTTAAAAAGACTTACAAAAGGTCATCATTTGACATTTTCCAAAATGACAAGGGAATGACAGAGCAATGTGCATACTTCTACAGCTAAGTCACCTCCAACTGGCTTTAGAGGATGTTTATGTTGTACAAACAGTATACATACAGCGGTGTCCAAACGTTCTGTATAAAGCTAACTTCGATGTGGTGTACAAATCGTGTCCCTTCATTTCTTTTAATAACTGCAATTATGTGAATGCTTTCACATTTTTACACTATAAAATAAATTAGCAAAACTTGTGGGCCATTTTACCGGATTTCAGCCTGATGCATGGCCGACAACGAACAGTCCATACAACGGACAATGGCATAGTTTTTACAAATACCGAGTAAACGCTAGCAAAACAAATCGAAACAACATATTAACATATCCCCTGCGATTCACATATTTTCAAACAACAACGAGAAAAATGCGAAGAAAAGACTGATACCGTGCCAACATAGAAATCGCGATACGTTAACAATAACACTTCTAATTTCTTAGGAGAGACGCGCGAGGAAACAGATTAGGCGCGGAAACGGGCGCGCTCACCTTCGCTCGCGCTGTTTAACGCACAAAGCTGAAGTCGCTTAATAACACAAAAATGTGAAAACGGTAAGATAAAATATAAAACAATTTATCATTAGGAAAACATCTTTCTTACGTAGAACTGAAGGAGTCTCGTCATGACAATTATCGTTAACGAAAACTGTACACATAAAATAAGATACGAAAATAAAAGGCTAGATGAAATCTGTAATTACTGCTTCCGAAACTAACTAAAACAAATATATTTTCATTTGCAGTTTTAAATACTATTTAGGCCTATAGCTAAACTAATGATTTGTTTATCTTTGTTTACAGTAAATAATACCAGTCTTGTCCATATTGTCCTCGTGTACTGGCAAAATTACGTAAAACGAGTACACTGGTATATGCGTACTGTGAAGTACGCATATTGAGATTCATCCCATCATTTATTGCGCCCTAAGTTCGTTCTTGGAAAGCAAGTTCGCAAGACCGATCTTGCTAAGACCACAAGTACGATCTTTGCATCCTTAATGGTATTAAGAAGCATCCCTTTACTCTCATGTTCATTCACGTGTCTTATGCTACACGTACAGTTCTTTCCGCGACTCTTTAAAATGAACAGCTTGTAGAAAATGTGTAGTCTCCCATAAAAGTCTGTCCGTTTGATGTCACCATCCGTAACACTGATAAAATACAATGTATTTATAACAACTAATTAATATATGAATTTTGAGGATTTATCTATATTCAATCCAATTGGTTTCATGAAAAGACATGCAAATTAATTCATTGAAACTTAAGCTTTTTTTGTGACTGCGGATGACTAAATGCTGCATCCACAATGGTGGAATTGCCCTGGTATCTAGTTCACCGTAAAAGATCGGTAGATGTTTGGTAAAATATGTTTCCTATATAGTTTACCTTTATAAAGTGCAGGCAGATGTTTGTTAGATGATTTTCAGGCGTTTGGTAGGAGATGTTCGCTATCTAGTTAATCTTTCTAAAGGGTGTCCTGGTATTTGGTAGAAGATGTTTGGTATCTAGTTCACCTTCTTAAATGTCCTGCAGATGTTTGGTAGAAGATCTTTGGTGTCTGGTTCTGGTTTTTAAAGTGCAGGTGTTTCGTAGGACATATTCTGTATCTAGCTCAGCTTCTTAAAGGGCCTGTAGGCGTTCGATAGAATATGTTCAGTAACTAGTTCACCTTCTTAAAGGGTCTGCTGGTGCTGGGAGGAGGACAGGTGGTATCTAGCTCAGCGTTCCTCATGCTCCTCATGCTGTATCTGGAGCAGGACGTCATTTTGGTTGCCTCAGCGGATTTCAGTGCTGCTTTTGTGCTGACCTAAATAGTCCTCAGTGGTCTCCATTGCACAGTGTCGTTTTATTTTTACATACCATACACTCAATCTCTTTTTCTCACACACACCATGTCTATCTGTTATGCACACACAGTCACATACTTGGAAATGCACACCGACATTCTGTGTTCCTCTATTTCTTACACAGATACACACACTCTCTGCATTTTTATACCTATATGTACTATAACTATTTGTTACCCACACACACACACACACACACATGCTCACATATCCCATGATTCTCTCTTTCTTGCATTCTCTCAGCCTCTCTCACATACACTTGGTCCCCCTCCTCCAGGCTTTCCCAGCCAACCGAACACAGTGCCTCAGAGTCCCATCTCCCAGCAGCCCAATCACCACACCCCCCGCATCGCTATTCCCTCCCGCCGCACCCGACCCTACAAAAGCACTTAAAGCTCACACTGCACCTCATTTTCCATCAATGGCGGGAGAGCAAGGGCCACTTCTGAGCTCCGAGGAGCCTTTTGGAGAGGTGAAGTGTGTATGTCTTTATCTCTATGTTCTTGTTTAATATGTGTGGTTGTGATTCTGTCTCAGCCCTTGCAGTTTTTAGTGTGTGTGTATGTATTTGTTTGCATGTCTCTTTCTTGGCTGGAGGGTGGGGTGGGTTGGGGGTGGAGCCAGGAGGAGACTGGCAGAAGAGGTGTGGCTTTGTGCCTCCCCTTACATACCTGACCCCAGTCTCTCCTGTCTTTGACAGGCGGGATTTCCCGCTTCAGATTTGAACAAATCCTCATGGATTTTGCATTTTTGCTAGCAACCCCACCCACTGCCACTGACCTGCACGTACTGCCTTGTTTCTTGCAGTCCATCATGGAGCAATTCAACCCGTGCCTGCGGAACTTCGTTGCCATGGGGAAGACGTATGAGAAGGCACTCTCGAGTAAGTACGGGCCGGCTATCGGTGCACTCTCTGGAACCCGAGAGAGCGATATGGGCCAATAATCATCTGAAGTTATTGCCTGTCCTATCAAAGAGGCAGCCAGTTTCCTCATGCGGTGCTTCGTTCTGATATAATTACAGGGTGTGACTTTTATGTGTCTAATAATGACATGTCAATAGATGTTACTCTATAATGTATATAATGATATGAATACTGCAATTATATATGTGATCACAGTGTTATGTTGTTAATGTAGTTTAAGAGAAGACTGAGCCTGTTTTCCTGGCTGTCTTTTGAACCTTTGGAGGTTTTCGGGCTTGTTGAGTACTATATGGGGATACTGGCTACCTCTGGCAGGGTTTGAAACCCTGTTGAGAAAAAAATGTAACGTCCCCCCCCGAACTTCAACCATATTCCTCCAATCATCCCCCAGACATCCCATCATACCATCTGCATGTCGGACTGTTGCCCGGTCGCAGCCTTGCGCCGATTTTCATGTTGGGAGAGGGGACCATGAAGAGGATCTGGGAATGTACCAAATCAGGGCTTGGCTGGTAGGGGAATCTAGGAGATGGGCGGGACAGTATGAAAGTCTCCATAAGGGGAATATGGAGAGTTGCTTCGTTCTTGCTGGAATCACATCCTGAATTTCATCCGGTGTGCCAAGTGAGTCAAGGAACTCATAAAAATCTGATTCCAAAAAGTAATGTTTGTAATATGCTGACCTCATCCTGTCGCGCGAGTCCATGTCTTCCTTTTGCGGCCCATCAGTCATGTGACAAGCAGCCAGTGAATAAAGGAGTGGTGAGAGAATGGCTGGACATGGATTCTGTGGCTACCTTACACTAATGGTGATTATTTTCAATACAGCAGGAGTTCAATAAAATGGGAGTTTCTGGGAGGTGCATAGTTATCCTGCCTGAGGTCTTCTGTAAACCCATGGTAATGAGGGGGGGTGTCAGTGTGGAGATCCTAAGTGTGGGCTAATTAATATTTCAGCACCTACTTTCTGTGTCCGACTGCATGCAAGGAAGAAAGCGGGACAGAGTTGGTCCCCTGAGGACATCGAGCAGTTACTGTGGAGTGACAGTCTATTTTTAACCTAAACCATCTCAAGAAGTGAGAGCAAGGCTGTCTGTAATTCACTTATGCAGTAAAGGTGTTTAATACTGTTTGAAATGTCTGTGGAAGAAACCGACGTTGAAAGACTCTGACGTGCCAGCTGCTATAAATCCCATCCTCTGCTAACTGGGGGGGCGGTCGGGGGGGGGTGGAAGACTCAAGCTTAAGGTTTTGTCTGCACTGCCTCTTATGATCTAACATTGGCAGATCTGTTAGATGTAAAATCCTCTTTTTAGTGCTGAGCAGATGAGGAGCCTGTGGGTTGTATAGACCGATATGGCTTCAGAGAATCTCTAGTATTCAGTTGTACAGAGTGGCGGCATGAAATGGAAGGGCTCAGACCAAGTGGGACAAAAAGGGGGTCAGAGAGAAACGGGTAACGTCACTGCGCGCAAATGCATCTGTTAAAGAATGAGGGCAGATAGCTGAGCGCTACCCCTGTTTATGTGATACTTCTGCTTAATTGGCCGTTAGCTGAGTACTCTAGCAGATGTGATCTTCACCAAAGACCTCGAGAGTCACCACTGTCATCGACCCCTGTAGCATAAGCAGGTCAAATTGCCAAATGGCGATGATGGTTCATGCTACTGTGCTCACCTGTGTCACTTTGTGGTTCCATGCCTGGCCCCTGGCCTCAAGCAGGTGAAGCCCAGTTTCTAGGCAAAGAATGTTTAAATGCTATGTCCTAATGTAGCCACAAACATACATTAATTTAACAGACACTTTTATCCAAAGCAACAAACATCTGAGAAAAAAGAATCAGCTAGTTTCTGGAGCAAATAGTGTTTATGGGCCTTGCTCAGGAGCCCAACACTGAAATTCTGCCAACCATGAGATCTGAACCTGCATTGTTCTGATCACCAGTACAACCATTGAGCCGCACACCGGTTAAATCAGCCTCAAACCTGAAAAAGAAACAGTGTCCACCCACAGGATGTGAAACCTGGGAATGTGTTTCCCTTGAAAGATCCTTCCAGTTTTTGCTCATTTAAACACCTGGGGGTGTTTTGATATGTCTCTACAGAAGCTGTTGAAGTTAAAGACTCACAGATACAACCCAAACCTGCATACACCTGCTCAGGAACAGCAGTTCCCATGTATGGTGCTCATCATCGTATTGCAGTAAGAAAAATTTTGGTAGGGTGCACTAGGGGAGTAGTCTGGATTCTGGGCTGCGGAACTGGGCTCTACTTTCAGGGGCTAGGATGGAAGATCTGTGGTTCTGTGGAGCAGGCTATTTTGGTCTGTTTCAGCAGGGTTTATGTGAAAGGGTACTTATATAAACTATCAACAACCTTTCATTAGCACACTGCTAAAGGAAACCCGCACTTGTATTGGAAAGGCTTCAAAGACAGTCAATTTGGACATAGAACTGACCTTGCATCAGATCTCCATGACGATTGCCAAAGATTGTGTGAAGGTGTTCTCAGGTCTTCACAGCCAGGTGAGGATTTGATCCAATTCAGTGTATGAACAGTTGGATTTAGTGCAGGCCCCACCCACCACCACTTCTATCCAATCGCCTTGTAGCATTCTCTTGCTCCAAGGAACTCATGTTTGTCTGTGGGTGGCTAGTCATGTGGATTAGTCACTAACTTGCTACCTGCTTTAGCTGTTCCCAATAGGGAGACAAAGCAGGTGCTTTGTTTTTCTCTACACCCCCATTAGTAATGCCAGTTTCATTATGTGTCTTTCTCTGAACGCAACCAGCAACCCAACCAGCTTTAGGCAAATTCATTTTCCAAAGTGATGTAGTCATAACAGTTGAAATCAAGTACTAAGCCAGAGAGTGTCTGTAACTGCTTCCGTTTGGTAGGTCGACTTACTGCCCCGCTCATTCACTTTGGTGGATGTGATTTATGGGGCATTAGGTGATTTGATTTAGGACAGTTAAATCTCGATTAGTGTGAGTGAAGCTGTGGAATGGCAGCTGGGATTCATTCTTTATTATTATTATTATTATTATTATTATTATTATTATTATTATTATTATTATTATATTTAAGTTGTGGGTGGCCCTGGGGGGCCATTCTGAATCTGGTGTTTATTCAGTTCCTCTCCGATTTAGCCAAGCACAGCTACCCCTTTTGAGGACAGCCATTTCTATAGGAAGATCTGGAGAGTGTGTAGGCCCCCCAGGACATCCGTACTCCTGTCGTCGGTGACACTCTGTAGCCCGATTAAGCACCACTTGGGAGCCCTCCACACGCTCTCATCGACGGCGCCTCCCTTCTGACAGCAAATGCTTCCGTGTTTCCAGGTGTGACATTTGCAGCCAAGGGCTACTTCGACGCTCTGGTGAGGATGGGCGAGCTGGCCAGCGAGAGTCACGGCTCTAAGGATCTTGGTGAGTTGCAGGTCCGGTTGCAGTGCCACTCTTCTCCCTCCCCAGCCACTCCCTCCTTGCAACCTCCTGCGCCCCAACACCGCCCCCCCCCTTAATGGGTTAAGGATAGAGTTCTGGGTGGGGGAAGGGGATAGTGGCAGCTTCCTGTACCCAAATCCCACATGCTCACGTCTACATGTTACCTTCTTACTTGGTCATGTATGTGAGTAAAAAGCCCAAAAGGTTCAGGAAGCACATGTAAAGGGTACCGCTCCGATGCCCCAAAAGGCAGGAAGGACCCCATGGTTCTCTATAATGCTGCTAGGGTCCATTTGTATGCCTATCGTAGCAATTCTCTAGCAATGTGTTCATTCTCCTTCCCATACTAAGCTGTTTGACAGGTTCATTAGGACCTGCTTAGCAGCTTGTAGTACTTGCTTCTTAGAGTGGGTGCATTCTCTGTTCTGTGTATACTAATCTGCTGGAATTTTGGATAACTCTGTCAATGCCTTTAGAACCTCCTGGAACCAAGGAGAATCTCTAGGCCTTTTACGGTACAGACATGCATGCTTGAAGGGCATGTCTGAAGTTTTCTGCTTTTTCTCTCATGGTGGTGGGACTGGGTGGGCCTTAGGAGGACTGTTGCTACATTTGGCCAAAGTCTGACGTTACCAGTGGAGTTCTTTCCCCAGCAGAGAGCAATGTCTCTATGACCCAGAAACGGAGCTGAATTGAAATTGGCCTCTGAATCAGACTTATGAGGTTTTCTTGGAGAGTGTGGAAGAGATAAAAGAGGTTGTGGTGCTTTGTATTCAAGAGAGGAGATCCTGCTCCCCATTTTCCCTGATGCTTGTCTCTCGGTCACCATCTTAAATGGGGTCTCAGTTGACATAGTCCATCATCACACCCCCATGGCTATGGTCTGAAGGGAGATACTGGTCAGTCTACGTTGAGCTCTGTCCAGGCCATGGTGAGCTTCAGGGCAGCTGGTCTCTGGGCTTGTGCCTGTGGTGGGCTCTCAAAAAACAATGGAAAACAAGGCCAATCCTGGCATTGCCACATCATGGCAGCTTGTCTCAAGGGTCCCCTCTCAGTCAGTCATCTGTCTGTCTATGTGTATGTGAATCTGTGTGTGTCTATGTATTTGTGTGTGTGCGTGTGTGTCCTGTTTTCCCACAATTGATGCCAGGGGTGTTAGCCATCCATAAGAAATCGTCTTGCGTGAGTTAAAAACGTTAAATGAATAATCATCTTTACTCAGCAGACGCTTTCATGTAAAGTGACGTACGTTTGAGAGAGCTGGGTCAGACAGTCCCTGGAGCAGTTGGGGGTTGAGGGCCCTGCTCAAGAACCCAGAGGTAATAATATCCCTCTGCCAGCTCTGGGCACCTAACCTGCTGAGCCACACATATATGCAAATTAGATGAGGTATAAGTTCCTGTGTGTCATCGCTTTCATTTTCTTACGCAGTCGTCACAGGCACAGTGTGTTTTTACACTGACTGTGGGTAAACTCCTGGTTAGCTGTCAGCCCCTGGCGATATCCGTGTGTGTCTGCTATCTGTGTCCTGTTGAGCAGCCCACATCACCCCTCCCCAGCTGCCTGCATCCCCTCCCACTCCTGCCCGTGTCATACTCCTTCGTTTTCCAGGTGACCGAGCAGCCTGGAGATCCTTGCTTTCGCTAGCTTGACTTCCTGCAGCCCAAAACCTGGAATGCCTCATTTTTTCGCTTTGGCCGACAGACAACCAGTTGGAACCTCTGCTGTTGTTCATTTTTTTATTTACGCATATGCTATTTGAATCTGTCCCCATCTTGCCTCCATTTTGCTTGAAGATGTTTTTGTTAAGGAGCTGAAAACATTTTAGTGTCCAAAAGGCTGCACTCCACGCCTTCTGAGTGTTTCTGTTTTTTTGGTGTATCCCCATGTGTGTCTGTCTGTTTGATTTCCTGGTTCATAGTTCCAGGTTTTGCAACGGACTGGAAGAATCATGTTTGCATTTACCAGCTTTTCTTTTCAGCTGACGTGGGGACAGATTAAGAAGCAACCTGTGTCAGGTTCTGATCCTACAACATGTCGGACTTCAATCTTACACATCAGGTTCAGACCCAAAAGGAGTAATGTTCCAATTTTGCAGCCTGTCAGGTTCAACACCAAGATGCATGTTCTAATTCTGTGACATATCAAATTCCAATCCTACTATGATTAAGTTTCAAGTCCTACAACTTGTAAGGTTTTAATCCTATAATGTGTCAGGTCCCAGTCTTCTTGCTCATAAGGAACTGCTACAACAACATTCTTTGCCATCGCTTGAGACTTAGGAGCCGGGTGGGATGTTGATCAACCAAACCAAGGGCAGAGGCTGCAGTTGCAGTCCTTTTTGGCACGAGCTGCCCAGTGATTGGTGGAACCCAGGGGGTTAGTCAGCAATGTCGTAAAATATGATTGGCTTTGGAATGGGGTCTGACCATACTGGTGAGGTGGCAGCAAAAAGACCAGAGGGCCGAGCAGAATGTTTCAAAAATAAGTCCTTAATGAATGATTCTGCTGACAAACTCCTGGGTTAAATGCCCTATAAGCTGGCTCCCTCTGTTGTTCTATGGCATGGAGTCAAATTAGTACACAATGTAATCATTTAAGCCCAGGAATACAGTCAAACCAAACAAAAATTATTTGCACAAACGTGCAGGAAGTGTTTGCGACTGGGACGGTTGGGATCCTTGTTACGAGCAGGGGACACATTCAGTCTAGGCTAAGGCATTTTTTATTCTAATGACATGTGTTTATAGTGCACGAACACTTCCTGTAGACTAATATCTTGCAGAATAAATACAAGACAACAAGACATGATGTGCAGCAGCCAATAATAAATTGCAATAAATAACATTTTACATGTGCAACAGACTCATTGGAGGGAGAACTACTTGGGGAATAATGTGTCAGAGCATTAATTATAGCAGGATTTGGTGCAGAATCCAACCTCCCCAGGATGCTTTGATAGATTCGGTGTTCAGTTGAATTCTGGGATTCTGCAGGAGGTCTCTGAATCTTTTGGTCCCAAGTGTCAATACACACACAAACAAACACACACAAACACAGGTTAATAATTATATCTTTGTGTGGACTCTCCATTTATCTCTATGGGGAAAACTCTAATCCCACCATCGACAACCTTAGCCCCTACCCAGCCCCAACCTTAACCATACTTAACCAAACAAAATTGAAGAGTTTTGGCATTTTTACTTTTTTCATTGCGTTCACAGATCTTTGTGAGAACTTGAAAAATGGTCCCCACAATATGAAAATAACTGGCTTTTATTAAATTGTGGGGAACATATGGACCCCACAGTATAATAAAAACATAATTCACACACACACTGCAGCTTCAGTGCTGGGTTACTGAGCAGGTTTAGACCACGACTGATATGCATTCTTGTGGTTAATTTAGGATTAAATTTTTGTGGTCAACAGTTTCTGAAATGACCTATTACCAGATGTAAATGAGTTTTCAGGAAAATTAATTCCTTGCCTTGGACTCCCCCTTGATGTCCTAGACCTCCAGTCTGTGTGGGTATTCCCTGTGGTATACCCAGACTTCCTGTGATAGACTCTAGGTTCATCCCCACCTTGCTCTGGATAATAGTTACAGAAGATGAGTGGATAAAAGATGATGAGATTGTTTTATCAAACTTAAAATGATTCATGGTTATTGATTATTGAGTAACAGGCTTTACACAGCATGGATAATGGGATGGACAGCAGAGGTGCTGCTGTCAGGAATCAGCTTTCATTTCTCTCCTGTGTTAAAGAACAAACACAGCAGAGATCTGAGAGATTATGCTACATCATGTACCTGTATATTACGGTTATATGGCGCCTTGCCTGATACCTGTAGCGGCAACCTGGTATACTGGAACTTGTTTTAGGGATCATTTTCAATTTTATAAAATGTTAAAAGATAAATAAAACATTTTAAAGATCTGTAATAACATACTGTAGAGTTTTCTTCTGACTCAGACAAACTGCAGTATTACTATTTCTCAGTAAAGGCAAATCCGAGCTATATTATGTTGTGGTTGTGGTTGGGGGGGTTAATGATTGTTCATGTCCTATGAAATAATAGACTACATACAATACAATAATAGACTTGTTAGTTTTCCATTTTTTTCAAAATAGTACATGCATACTGTACAAACTTTTTCAAATTTGACCTATATATTTATTATTGATATAGAAATTTGTGGGGAAAAATTAGTTAATCATCGTCAAATCTGTTCAGATTTGAGCATAAAATTTTTCCCTTTCATATTATTTTAGTAAAAATAGCCCCACAATCTGTTGCTGAATTGTGCTGTATATAATCTGTGACACGGCTGGCGTGGGGGCAGACAGGATCTGTCTCCTGAGTTCCTTCGGACAGAGATATCCGTGGTGCGTGACGTCTTCTGGAGCAATGGGCACTCGCCGTTCCTCACTCTCTCTCTGTCTGACTCGAAACGAGTGGGTGACGCAGGCATCCTGCCTACGTGCAGAAGCACTCCGCGGACGCAGACGTGGGAAGGGCGTCCCGGAGATGGCGCCAGGAGATGCTCAGGCTGCTCGCAAGACTGTGCGTGCCTTCCCCACACATCACATCCCACTGTAAAGTCACACGTGAATGCAATATAGCGCTCGCGGTAAGAACAAGCAAGTCACACCGCGCATGGAACAGGATAGCGTCTAGTGATTGAAACGAAATTGTTCTGAAGAATTCTGCGCTGACTCTGTGTGGCCATCCTGTCTCCATGAGACCCCTGTGCTGTTGTTTGGACGTGGGCGGCCCAGAGATTTGCGTGGGGGGTGGTTAAAATAGATCAATGGATGCCTTCGTGGGAGGGATTCCGGCGAGAGAAAAATAGCGAGAGAGAGAGCCAAGGGAGGAAAGTCCATGACGGCGGAGTACGACGTGCACCAGCAAAAAGAGATTATTTTCAGGCGTTCACGTGCATGCTCTTCCGTCAAATCACACTCGAAGTGTGTTGCAGGGTCCCTCTCTGACGCAGTCAGCCAAACGGGGTTGGGAGGCTAGGGAAGGGGCATTGGGAGACAGGGCTGTGTGTATGTGTGCATGTTTGTGTGCGTGTGTGTTTGTACATGCATGTTATATTACATTGTGGGGATCAAATGTTCTCCGCAATGTGATAAAAACCTTTTATTTTGACGTTGTGGTGACCATTTTTCAGGTCCCCACAAAGATCTGTGAATGCAATCAAAAAACATCATGCCAAAAGTCTCATTTTTTGTTTGGTTACTTAAGGTTAGGGATGGGTAGGGGTTAGGGTTAGGGTTAAGGTTAGGGTTAGGGTTAGGGTTAAGGTAATTATGTTGGGATTAGAGTTACCCCAAAGAAATGAATAGAGGGTCCCCACAAGGATATAATTACAAACAAGTTTGTGTGTGTGTGTGTGTGTGTGTGTGTGTGTGTGTGTGTGTGTGTGTGTGTGTGTGTGTGTGTCTGTGTCTGTGTCTGTGTCTGTGTGCACACATGCATGTGTGTGTTTTGTGGTGTGGGAACTTGGCGTTTCATAAGGTCCTTTTAACTTTATGGAGGACAAACAGGAACAGGTACATCAGCGGTTGCCAACTTTTGTCTTAGAAAAGGTGTAGGATCTGTGTGACATTTGTTGTTTGATCATCAAGCAGAGAACACTGAGATGTCACATAAGAACAGACATAAAACACATCTGTCTGTGTGCCCGTCTGTGTTTCTTGTGTTTCTTTATGTAGCTGTGCTGCTTCCAGTAATCAGCATGGATCTACCCCTCAGCCTCAGTGTTTTAGTTACATTATCTCAAGCTCACCAGTGTCACAGCACAAAGGCATCAGCATGAAATGTGACATTCCCAGTGAACTGCACTGGTATGAGTTCAGGAGAAGAGGCTGCCATCACTGGCTATTTACAGACACTCCTTAGACTGTGAAATGTTAAGGTGACTGTGTACTTCACACGATGTCTGGACAAAATGAAATCAAACACATACAACGACAATGTTGCATGCTAAAAACAAATGTTCTCAATGTAGAAAACCCACATTAAGAGCACGAATAAACTTATTGCGCCGTGTGTGTGAGTCATGCTAATAAAGGAGAT
>JABFEA020000098.1:3066022-3077705 GCA_019775915.2 Cyphomyrus plagiostoma
AGTGCAAAGCATTGCATAATTACGTAATTAGTTCTGCTGACCAATACAGTGGCGTCACATTTGACAGCCAGTCATGGGATCAGTGCAAACAAAAAAGTTCTTCTTGGGGACTCTGCAAGGCGGTGTGCCAAAATGGTGATCACCATGGTGACTACACATCATGCGACGTATTGTCAAAACAGCGTCATTTTCTTTGATTTCAGACAGTTTTAGTGATTTGCCTAGTCTAATCTCCCTAAACTCATTTCGGTCTTCCTCATATTTTTTATCAATGTGCGTGCATTTGTCTTTGTGTGAATTATGGTTTCACTGTGCTGTCCTCACGTAGGTCTACATGTGTATTGGGAATTAACTTCACTGCGTAACAATGCTTCCTTTCGGAAAGCTGAACATCTGAGAAAGGTCACAGTGAACCTCATGGGGGAAACAATTTGAGACCAAAAAAAAGCCTTTTCAAATTAACTTTCCAATTGCTGCTCTAATTAGCTGCTCCTTCTTCCATATTTGGCGTGATACTTCTCTCTCTTCCTCCCTCAGGGTGACACGTTTTACCACCGACTCTCCTCATTAAAACGTAAAAAGTTAAATGGTGAAATTGGGGGGTTCTAGAAGCAATTAGCCTTAATATAATGAATTTTGGGTAAGGACAGTGTCTTGCCCTCCAATGAATGCATCAATTGGGGAGCTATCCTGTAAGAAAGATGGACGGAAAAGCCACAACAATGAAGTAGTGCCACCTTTCAATTTTTATTGACCATTTTCTTCCTGAATTTCTCCTCTGACAGTGACTAGGCCACTTTTCAGTGGGTGGGGGGCAAATGCAACCTTTCCCTCTCTGTAATTTGCTTTTAAAAATAACATAAAACAGGGCAGGAAAAACATATGGTGTGTAGTTCTCTTCTTGCAGTGATGGCTTATTCATAGTGCAGAGATGTGAAGTTAATTGTAGAAGAAGACTGGATGTTCTCCATGGGTTATTGGACTGAGTGTCCATGTGTGTGAGGGCACGTGGGTGCGTGTGTGAAGGTGTCTCCGTTTTCCCACTGAAACACTGCTCTCTCACCCCTAATACCTGGCCCTGTTCTAAAGAGAATGAACCATTTTTTAGCCCTCTCTCTTGTTTCTTGACACCTGCCCCATCTACCTGGCCACAGTGCATGCTGGGAAATGGGTGTGAACTATAATGTGTGGGTAAGTGGCCTCTCTTCATCTTTCAGGGAATCCTCTCTGGTGTGTGTCATCTGGCTTCCTGAATCTCATGCACCCTCCAACATATAATTTATCCCCCACGCCCCATCCAAGCTTAGCCGTTTCTTTGGCGACCCTTAATCCTGAGGCATCTTAAGAACTTCTTAGTGAAATCCTGCATGGCCAGTTTAGGGCTGTCTGCAGGAAGCCTGGTGGAGATGAAGGTTACCTCTCATCGAAACGGCTGTTTTCACTCTGTCCCTGCGCTGTATTTACAGCAGCTTGAGTCATGGCGGCATCCCCCTACCCTTCTGTAAACAAGTCATCGGGTTCTTTCTGGTCCCTCTGTGGTTTCAGCAGAGACTGAAGGGTGCTGAGGTCATCCTCCTAAGCTCTCGCCCATGTTTGGCTTTTTGTGTCACATAACATTGTTGCTGATATCGCAGTGGGTGGAATGTACTCCAGCGTACCCTACCTTCTAATCCCATCCAAAACCTCTCATTCTGCTGCTAATACCACTTTGCCGGGAAAGCCCCCCACCAAAGAAACACAAAACAACAGCCCCCTTCATGAAAACCATGTGCTGTAGTTAAGGCTCTTAACAGCATAAACCAGATCTCATTAACAGGTAATTAGCCTGCCTCATCAGTCATCTCAAAAAGGTGTCTATTGCTCTCTCTCTCCCCTCCTCTCTCTGTATGTCTTTCAGTGAGTTTTACCAGGAGGGTAGTAAAGAAGACCAATGCATTCAGGATATTGAACCTGTAATTCAAAGTAGTAGCTAGTGTTGGTTGTTGTAGTTCAGCTGATGAAGGTCTCCTGAAGATGTCAGCACACAAAACACCATCCACAGCACAGAACCATTCATTCTACCGCTCAAGCTCAGTCTAGTCCCATGTGCTGGCTGCCAGTAGATGTAAGGGTGCGTAGTTGGTGTGCTCTATGCCCTGTCCCAGTAGGAGGCAACGTCTCGCACATATCTCCTTTTCCCATTATCAGCTCCAACAGCCGAGGGATGTTAAAAATTTGCTTAGAGCTCCATGTGACTGCTCCTGCCCCCCATCTCAGGGAATGCAAATATGGACTTGTAAGTAATTTCAAACCAGAACGTCTGCCATGTAAATGAAGGAGAAAGTGGAATTAGAATTTTTGGAGCAGCGGGAGTATCCCACAATGTCTTTCGTTGGCCTCGAGCAGATGTTGGTAAAGAGGCGCTTATTTTGTCATTTTAAGTGGTTCACGGTGACCACAGGCCAAGCAATGGGACTCACCTGATTGACACCTGTGGTGACTCATTGGACAGTGTTGGATAGTTGTTTCTGCTCTACCTTGCCTTGGGTTTGCCATACTGGATTGGCATCTTGTTCAAACATCAGTAGGATTAAGAAAGATACAACATGCTGACCAACACCTTAGATCTAGCCAAATCTATTGTGCCAAATAGTCTGAAAAAAAACAGAACACAGGGGCTCTCCTGTATCCTGTACCAAACTTGTTCCCCACACTTTCTTTTTGGCTGACCTTGATTATATTACAATAACAGTGATAGCGACATGGAAACCTGCCTATTTACGAATGTAAACTTGTCTGCATTCATCGCCCACACAGCACAAAAAAAGGCGAAAAAGGCCAAGGTTACGGAAGGTGTGACGGGCTGGAATAGCCAACCCTGTGAAAGAAGGAGGGAGAAAGAATGAAAAGTCGCACAGAACAAGTTAACCTCAGCCAAGTGATACCAACCCCCCAGATTCCCATCATAACTTGTCGTTGTTGAGAGCATCAGTAATCTGAGGAACCTGTACACAGACATGCAGAGTTAGCTAGAACCATGCTTCTGGGGGCTTACATTTCACTGCCATTTTTGATAAAGGATCCAAAACTCTCTATAAGCAGGGACCTTATGAGGACCTTACTGATCCAGTGGATTGCCATTGACAGGGAGGGGCTCCTAGAAAGCGGTATTGTTATGATGGAAAACCTGTTAGCGGGGGACAGAGAAATCAGCCAAACTGTTAATGAATACCACTGTACATATCACAGGATCCTTGGAGCCTCATTAAAACAAATTTGTTTGTCTTAACTTTATCTGGGACACAATCTGAGGGGACACTAAGCTTGTCCATGTAATGGATTGGCATGGTGAGGGCAGGCAGTGCTGGGCTTTAGGATCTAAGATGTCAGAATCAATTCTGGGTCCTGATTATGGGTGAGTAGTGGAGGACACCATATGAGAGAGTGTGAGGGCTGGGAGTGAGGGTGTGGAGGGTGATCTCCACTCCCTGGGCCTGCCTACTCTAAATCACTCCACTACCACACAGCATGCTTGGCCATGGGGTCACTATTTTCATGGACACTTTCTGTGCCTTGAGGATCAGGGCTAAGTGAATATTACATCATTTTCTGTGTAGCTGAGTCATTTATTTGTTCTTTTATCAGTTTCTTTCAGTGGGTGGCTGGTCGCTGTGAGGTGACCTGTAGCCGTGAATTCATGCAGCGGGCGGTGATGATTCGGGGGGGTGGAGTGGGGGGTTACTGCTGCTTATGTTCAGACTCCCGCATGCATGTAATTTACAATCCCTCACACCATCATGGGCGACATAGGTGTGGGCGGGTGGGCAGGACCGCTAAAGGCGAGGTGGCCAGATCCTGCAGGGCAGCCATACTCAGTGCCTTTGTCCCCTATCCCAGCGTGACCTTGTGACCTTGGGAGGAAAGAGAGCTGCCCTATCATGTTATTGTTTGCTGGGGTGGGTGTAAAAGGTGTAGGTGGGATCTGGAACAGGGTGGGTTCTGGGCTGGTGGGTGTGTACGTCTGTGTGTGTGTTGTTATGTGTATTTACATGTGCATATTGTTGGGGGAGTGTTTACACCAGCACCAGAGAATTTACAGTGCACAAGGTCTCAGGCGTCACCATCAGGGGGCAGTTGGGGGGGGAGGTCAACGTAATTGGAATGTCTATAAAACAGCTCAGGCAGCCCCCCCCCCAAGCCCCTCCACAAGGTGACCCCACAGTGAGTTTACCAAACTATCCACTGGTTTTTAGTGAAACTAAGCTGCACATTTCCTTGGTGCTAGAAGGCACAACGAGGTGTAAGTTTCCCCCAACAGATGGTCCCCGGAAAGCGGAGAGTGTGTCATGGTTCAAGTCTAAAGCGTTTGCGGCTAACGGTGTTAAACTCAGATAAGCCCCCATCTGTGTGTAACAGTTTGCATTACATGCTGTTTTGATGAATTCAGGTCCGGTCGAACCCCATCAGTAAGGACCCAGGACTGTGCCATTCCATGTCTGTGCCAGACCTCTGCGCCCCACCTCCCAGCACTGCTGGGCCAATGAAAGACCTCCCCACCTTTGTCACACCCCCACAACATTGTCACGTTCACTCTTGTAAGTACAGACATGCCCAGCCAAATTTTTTGCATTCAGCACTCAGGACATCTATTAAAAATATTTTAGTTCTGTATATTGTAGTCACCTGTTTGTCTGCAGACAGGTGTTTTGTTACCTAAGGAGCACAGATGCCACATACAAACATTATCCCTTCATACACCTGGATTTCCTGGTGGAGGACCTCAGAGGAAGCACCTTACAACATTACATAACAGGCATGTTTCGCGGTCCAGGTTCATGAGCTTAACCACTGCACCACCTGCTGCCCACTGTGGGCATGTCACCTTGAATCTTGGCCCCTATTTTCTGAACCGCTTCCTCACTCCTGGTCAGCTGCATCCTCCTCTCCAAACTAATTTGTCCATGTCCTCGTTTCAAATACCCAACATGCTAAACAACAGCTCTTTCTAAAGGGTCGTCACAGTCAAAAACTCTTCTATAACATCCAGCCTAACATTTTGTGGCAACCGAGCTCGGGGCCGGACAGGCCTCCTGCAGGCGCTTTATAGATGCCTCTCCTGGGTCCTTCACTGAAGTGGTTCAGTCGCGTGGAGGAGTCTGCCTCGTGTCTCATTGCTCTTGGGTAGCTCTTCTCTCCCTGTCTCTCCAGGTCGTTTTTTTTACTTCCGTTCTTTGCTCAATCTAGATCTTTTTGTTCCTTTTTTTCACAATGCATTGCATTATCAGAAGAGGCAGCATGTAGGTATCGTAAACCAATGCGCACATTCCTGCCTGCATGACTCACCATTTTTCTTTCATTCGCTTTCTTCAGATTCCTTTCTTTCTCTTCAGTTGACTTCCTTTTGCTGTGTTAAGTATCCCTCATTTTAATAAAAAGGGATAATCCATTAAAAGTTTCAAAATCCTTTTCTTTTTTTTCTGCTCCGATAATCGACAATTATAATGCAAGCTTGGATCGTTTTATGATTTTTCCCAGCTAACTAATTAGTGGTTTTTCGTTTCACTCGGTTTGTCTGTTTTATTCCATATTGTTGTTGTGATTTTCATTTTTTTTCCTCCCCCAGTGTTGTCTGTTCTACTCTTTTGTGACTTGACCTGTGTTCCATTCTGCCCACCTTCCTCCTCTCCCCCCTCCTCCTCCTCGCTTATAGACGCCTGTCTTTTGTGTTTGTACGGCTGCATGGTTGTCCTGCACGTTGGTGATCCTACTGAATCAGTGTTTGGGGGGGAGAGACTTGTGCTTCTATCTCTCTCTTCCTCTTTCTCCACCTCTCTCCCTATGCCCTCCTTTGTTTATCCTTGCCCCCATCTTCTGTCTCCACAGGGGATGTGCTCTTTCAGATGGCTGAGGTTCACAGGCAGATCCAGGTGCAGCTAGAAGAGATGGTATGTACCCCTGCCTACCCACCTTCCAATCTTGCTCCATTCCAAGATGCCTTTTCCCTAAACCAGACCATGCACACGTCCTGCTCTATCAAAAATCCTTCCTCCATCACATAGTGTCTCTTGTCCAATCACATCTGAGCAGGAAAAGGATGTCTACATTCTGGACTAATCAGAACTGGGCACTTCCCTAGGAAGTTTCCACCCTTTCATCTTATTTGACACTCGTGTGCCTTTTAGTCAAGAGTGACAAGATGAATATGCGGCAGCATTAAATACAGCTTAAACTGTAAGCACTTTATTCTGAGTCCCCGGCTGGCCTTTCTGTTGAAACCATGACAATGGAGGCTGAGTTCTCAGGTACGTTTAATGCCGCACTCCAGAGACTCAGAGCCTTTGTGATAAATTCACTGCTGATGGAGCAGCATGCTGGGTGCTAAGCTGAGTCATACATACAGCTTCAGAGAGCTACATGTTAGAAATACTGCACTGTGCGCTTCATTTATAAGTATTATAATACGCAGCATATGTCTTTTTAGTCAGCTTGTGTTTTTTTTCTCCTAAAATCACTGTCCCATCCTGTAAAAATGTATCAGGATTGTTTATGGTCAAGATGTTGACCATGAAGGTCCATTTCCCAGTGTCACGAAAAAAAAAAGCATATTAGCTACATCTGAAAGCCAAAGCCCAGCTCTACAAGCTTAGAAGGTGTCATTACTGTGAGATGTTTGTCTCCTCTGAGGGACACACTAGTCTTCGGGCCCTCAGTGGATTGAGACCCCAGACCCCTAACATCTTTGTGCTAAATATCATTAGGTGAAAAGAGAAGGATCGAAATAATGAAAAGTTGAATTGAGTTAGGATGTTAAACCTTCTGCACGTTTAGCAAATATGAATGGTTTAGTTGATTTTGTTATTAAATCCTTGGTGGGCATTCTGCAGTCATGCTGTGAGTCTTATGAAGACCACAGTGCTCCAAACCTTAGGAAACACTCTGTAACGGCAGCTCGTTTCCTGTGACATTTCCGGCCTGTGAGTCAGGATAAACTCGGCTGGCTCTTTGTTCTGAATACAAACAGAGGCACACGTGAGCATACACATGAGGATGTCGTTCCTCCCTGAGCGTGTGCTTGCCATTGTTCATTTAAAAAAACAAAACAAAACACTGATTTCTTGGATGACTGGCTTGTTTTGTTTGCACTTGTCAGAAGTGACCATGGCCCCCTGCCAGACCTCTAGGTTTCCAGCAAAAAATAGCAGCTCCAGTGCAGTGAAAACAAACAATTGAGCGGCAAGAAGGCAATGGATGGCTGCGTTGGCGCATGACTGCGTTGGCGCATGGCTGCTTCTCCCGGGTGTACTCTGGAGGGTGGGCAGGGGGCCTGTCCATGCGTGTGCCTGTTAACCCCACCGCTGCCCCCTGTCTTCCAGTTGAAGTCATTCCACAATGAACTGCTAACAGAACTGGAGAAGAAAGTTGAGCTAGACGCCCGCTATCTCAACGTGAGTACCCCCTGACCCCACACCGAAGACCCTTGGGAGGCTACATGCCCCCACCCCACATAATACCTCAGCTGCCCTTTTTCCATCGGGTGACAGTTTCTGTTTCACCGTATTTCAATGTGTCACTTTGCTTGTCACATAGCAGGAAGGGTAACAGCTTTTGGCTCTTCCTGAACTGCCCCCACTCTGGGGCGGACGGCCTGTCCCGGGTGCCCAGTGCTCTGTCTGTGTCCTAGATATGTACCAAACCACCTGACCTACTTATATCAGGCATAGCAGCAGGGCCTCTCTTGGAGGCTCCGCCCACATGATTACACATCCAATGTCATCCACTAATTATACATCTACCGCTGGGCCATATGGAAAACAATAAAGAAATGGTGTCTTCCCACCTAAATCTTTAAGTAAGTCGGCTACAACCGGACAGCTTTGATCATTATTAAAATATGCATTTCCGGGTCATTAGAGGGTCAGACTATGCCAAGGCTGTTGTAGCTCAGCTGTCCTGGTCAGCTTTACCTTTGATGAAGGAAAACATTCAGGGTGCACACTCTCAGAATCCTTGCAGGCTGAGAAGGACAAGAAAGAGAAAACAAGACAAACACATGAATCTCCTCTGATGTTGCTCGAAGTCGCCCCCTGCCAGCTGGCAAGCAGTGCGATGTGCGTAGGTGAACATGAGAAAACACACGCCAAGCAGTCGGTGTCTGCCAGGCTGGCAGCACAGCCTCCGGTGCCCCCCTTCAGTCAGGGGAGGGTCAAGTGACCAGGCAGTGCCAGAGAACCAGGACCTACCCTCATTACATTTGTCCATACTGATATATCTGTATCTCCTGAAAATTCCAGCTATGAAAAAGACGCACGCACAGAAAGCAGAGCTTTGAGTTTCCCTTTACCCACAGTGGGGTATTTCGCTGTTGTAATTCAGGTTGAGTACCTTCTCCAAAGGGGACAACAGCAGCTGCAGCCACCTCCCACCCCCCCTCCGGGAGATAAATTAGCAATCTGGGCCGGTATTCATAAAGTAGTACAGAATAGGAAACTGGTCCTGGGTGGCTGTTCTCTCAGAGAGTGACGTAAGCGAGGCCCTAGTTTCTCCAGTTAAGGAGGAAGGCGACTGTTAAAGTTCCCATATCCGTCACACGTCCTCCTAACCCTGACCTGTGTTTGGGAGAGTGTACAGAGAGATCCATTCCAGGAGGGGCGTTTTATTCACTTTATTTATAGTTGAAGGAATGCAGACTTATTGCGATTAAGTGTATAGAGCAGAGATAGATCACAGTCATAATTAATTGAAATGGCAGATTATAAAGTAAATTTTTAATATAATTTGGCAGAAATAACACTTGATTCATGTCATGGAAGAATTTGCTAACAGACTTGTGGAGGTCAGCCCAGGGAAATCAAGTTCCTCAGATAATTAACATTACATGTATGTTAAGGATTTGATGAGAACTATTTCTCTGTAAACTAATTGACACACTGTTCTTGGCTCTCTGTCCCTGTGATCGGAAGGTTGCTGGTTTAAACCCGGCCTCAACAGAATAGTCACATGTCAGTGGGCCCTTGAGTAACCCCCAGCTCCATGGGCAGCTGCAGGTTGCTGCGCTTCTCTGCCAAGCTGTCTCTCACCTGCATGTGTGACAGGGAGAGCCAGATGGGGTAGCATCGTCCCCATGGGGATCAATGAAGTGTTATTATTTATTATCATTGTACTTTGCCAAAAATCATGTTTCTCTGTTCAAATAGTTTCCCATTTGGTGTCATACAGTTTTGCAGAAAATGGAAAAAGCAATAATAGATATTATAAAATGAACCTGACATGAATCAGCCTTCCCTGTGCTTAGGGTAATGAGGAGCTGTAGAGTCTGCCAATCCCCCCCAAAAGACCCCCACTTTCCCAAATTGGATTTTAGTTCCCCTCCCAGTGGTAATTCTGAGCTTCTTATAAAAATATTGGCCCTGGTCTCAACCCTGCTTCCCTGACCACCGCTTGCTTCCTCCCTACATTACCAACAAGGCTTTGAGTGACTTGTTTTCTTCAGCTGAAGTGATGGTTATTACCTTGCATTGTTCCTTCCCATATCTGCTTCACTCCACAGGTTTAAACCTGCAAACCTCCAGCCCCTTAACTGCCGCGCCACCTACTGTCAGATGAATGCAGCACATCTCCACATGTAGGGTATTTATAGATCAGGGTCCTCGTGTTGTGCATACTGCTGTCTGATTGGGCGGTGGCAGTGCAGAGAGTTCTACTTTCTGCTGTGAGAGTCCGAGGGCCTGTTTCTACGTCAATATAATTTCCCACACAAGTTCTGGACCAACCCGCTAAAACAAACTCTAAGGAAATTGCGTGTTATTTTACCTACATTTCTTTCTTATACTCAGAGTAAGGAGTAATTCGACTGAATTTAAATCAGCTCATAATGAGGGCCTGTCTAACCCAAAGTGGGCTGGTATTCCGACAGGGCCCAACGATTTGGGGAAAATATCTCATCTTCATTTTTCTCATTTTACAGATATCGTGACTGAGATTTCATTTGTGATATTTATTAAAAGTCAAGCTTCATTTCAGTATTCAGTGAGTAATAGATTTAAAACATATGACGTAGATGATAGGAGGTACCATGATATGAGATAACATGAGATACCATTAAAACATGAACTTTATATTGTAATGCAAGGATGAGAACTTGAAGATATGAATTGCTTCAAAAGTGTAAATATCACTTTTAGCAGAGAACAATCAAACATAAATCAATTATCCTAAAAGTTGTGACATTAAAGTTACATTAATAATATTATTATTAATAATAATAATAATAAATTCTAGTAAGAAAAAAAACAATGGGATCCTGAAGCTACTCAGACCATGAAATAGATAAGCAATTCACTTATAGCTCAGTAGCAATGCAGTACTTTTTCGCACCACGAATATAATGTTTTCCTCAAGATTCACATATCTGTTGTCTCTGGGCATATACGCAGACACCTTGGGCCCCTTCTCATTGGTGAGCATGAATGGCATGCGCGAAGCATAGCACTTCTGATTGGTGAGAATGACTGTCACACAAGGAGGATGGCATGAATCTAAAACTATCCTCGCCACAGTTTTAAATGCTGGGTCAAGCGTGCTGTATAACACATATCCTAAGTCACAGCCTTTGCAATTTGCTAATTGCATTGCTTCAAATCACAATTCCAATTTGAAAACGAAAAAATTGTTCAGCCCTATATTCTGACCATGCAGTTTCTTCAGTATGAGGCTCTATGGGGTGTCCAGATTTGTCAGTTACTTTGACTCATTTAACAAATAAATGGTTGGATTATTAACAAGTTCCAGAGCTGCAGTTTCTCCCATGAACTTCCAGCTGGGCTGGACATATTTTTTTTCCAGACAAATTCAGGTTAGCTATTTTAGGCAAACACTGGAATACTGGGACTTGCAACCAAACGGTTCCCTGACATTACTCTAACCATTGTCATAGACATCAATAATAAAAAACTACATACAATGAAATTATGCAAAAAATCGTAATACTTAGTCACCATGGCTGCCATTTTGGGATTGGGATGTCCTGAACTGGACAGAGCACTGCACCACCTGTGTTTGTCCCATAATGCCAGTCGGGTGCCCCTCCCCTACTCGGTGACGTGTCCCATTCAGGAGTCATCCTCTGCCATCGCCCCCTTTTCAGGCCGCTCTGAAGAAGTATCAGATGGAGCACAGGAGCAAAGGCGAGAGTCTGGAGAAGTGCCAGGCGGAGCTGAAGAGGCTTCGGCGAAAGAGCCAGGGCAGCAAGAACCCATCCAAGTACAGCGACAAGGAGATGCAGGTGAGCTGGGCTACATGGATTCTGGAGGGCATGGGCGTGGTTGAGGCTACCTGAGACAGTAGTCTGGAGCTTCCCCTCTTCAGCTGTAAAGAGGCTGGGGGTCAACAGCATCGTTTGATATCCTGCTATAGGGTGTCGGGCCAGGAGGCGCTGCTTTGGAACCTCTCCAGCTCGCCTTGTCTACAGCTGGTTTGGAGCGGGCTTTGCTATTGGGGTCAGCCTCAGATATTATTGCTAAAGCCTCCGCTTTCTGTCCCGCGTGTAGGTGAAGGTACATGCGCTATGCTAGAATCTGGAATGTGGGGTTATTAACGAGCGCGTCAGAATTACGAGGCGTTTGGCAGAGTCAACAGCATGCTAATCGAGCCAGAAGGTGGGGGGAAGGCTGGACGTAGGAGGTGTTGTGTTGTTGGTGGGGGGGGG
>JABFEA020000098.1:3077805-3090184 GCA_019775915.2 Cyphomyrus plagiostoma
CCCCCCCCCCCCCCCCCCCCCCCCCCCCCCCCCCCCCCCCCCCCCCCCCCCCCCCCCCCCCCCCCCCCCCCACCCTCAGGTTTCCCAGTACTTTGTATGTGAAACTATCACAAACGAACAGAGGACTGCACTCAAACCTGACGTATTGCCTGTGGTTGCATCATGGGAAGAGCTTGATGTTTTTGTGTTTATTTGCATTATTCTTTACTGATAGGAGCTGTCATTGGTCAGTTCAGGCACAATTTCATTGGAGAGATAACATCCACTGCAGAATAGTTTCTTAGCAAATTCCACGAAAACATTAATCAGACGTGTGGGACGCCCAACGTGTTTATCCTGAAAACATAATAGTATCAGCTGATCAGCTTTATGTATATATGTGCATCTGTGGGTAATTTTGGGATAGTTGAATCTAATGCCGCACAGCGGAAGCAGACAGCCAGTCCGTGACACGGATGGCCACTCAAATCAAGCCAACACCTTCATCGCCAGCCACAGCGAGTGTGAGTCCCAGCCCTGAACTGGTGAGACTACTTGAGCTCAGCACAGGGGCATTCCAGAGGATCACTACGGAGCCCAGGCAGAAGAGCTGCAATCCTGACAGCTCACTCTGCACCAGTCTTTCTCACCGGTGCTGGCGAGTCATTCCAGTTGACCTTGTAGAAGTCTTCAGAGTATTATCCACAACTCTGTTTATGCTGTAATGATGCGAGGGGATTGTGGGAGCTTTGTGCTGTGGGGGGAGGACTGTGAATAGAAGGCAAGTCTTTAGTTTTTTGGAGGATTTGTGTGTGTGTGTGTGTGTGGTCTAGGTATACCTTACCTTGTGGGGACCACATGTGATGGATACCCGTTTTTTTACCTTATGGGAACCAGTTTCCTCCTTTTATAAAACTCTATTTTATAAAAATCTGTGACGCAATGAAAAAACAAAAAATGCAAAAACTCTTTTTTGCTTAGTTACTTATGGTTAGCTCTGGGTAGGGGTTAAGGTTGTCATAGTTAGCATTAGCATTTTTCCCATGAAAAAGAATGAGCAGTCCCCATAAAGATATGATTACACGACTGTGTGTGTGCGTGTGTGTGTGTGTGTGTATGTCTGTGTGTGTGTATGTCTGTGTGTGTGTGTGTGTGTGTGAATGCCGTCTATCAAGGTAGATTCCATAGTGTGTTTAATCCCCTGGCTCAGGTTAAATGGTTTGTTCCAGCAAGATGCAGTCTGATTTTGCCTGGGATGGATCAGGATTATTAGAAGTAAGATGCTTTAACATACTACACCTGATATGAGTATTTGGTGTTATACGAACACACTTCAAGTATCAAACACCTTCAAATCACTCAAGGTTGAGTTTAATTTTAGACTCTCAGAGGGGGGTTGTGTAAAATGAAAGCCAGGGGCAATTATTTAGCCTGACCCAGCAAATGCACAGGCAGTGGATCCCAGCGCTGAAAGTCGACACCTAGCTAGTGTTATATGTCCGTTACTGGGGTACTGTCCCTCATTGTGGAGAGATGATTCATTGATAAAAGTCATTTTCTTACCATTTACAGTCCATCTGACAAGGGTATTAAAATTAAAGCCACAGCAAAATATCAGCCAACTGAACGTGGCCTTGCCAGGTTTGTTAACTGGTATTGCATGTTCATTCATTTACATTGGCAGTATAATGTGTGAATTAGCCATGCATGAGAGTGGCCTGGAGCGGGCGGTGTGTAATGTCGCAACATGTCCACCTCCAATAGTTGGAGCCTTACCTGGTAGACCATGTTTGGAAAGTGCTATCCCCATTGGCTCACATTGATTTTTATTTAAATTTTGCATTGTGTGCTTTTGAGGTAATATGAAAACTTGACAGCATAGCACAGCGGTGGGGCTCTTCTTTGAGTGTGTCCCATGTCACATGGCAATGAGTTGAATTACCCTTTAATCTAACACTGGACAGTTTTTAAATCATCCCCATCATCCTGTCTACTGGATCCTAATTGAGTGTTTGCTCCTAGGGAATGGAGGTGTGGGATAAACTCTCTAGCAAAAGTAACATATTAATATGGCTGTTTAATGCATCAGGGTGAAGTTAGGTGACATGGGAGATGAACATGGGTAGGTTGTGTAAACACCTGCCCCCCCAGTACCTGCAATAGGCAACCCAGATTCCCGTGTTACTGTGGCAGTTTCTATATAACAGAAACTTCAGTGGAGGAGGAGGGGTGGTGACAGAGCTGCAGGGTGCTCGCAAACACTCCACACTCCATTATCGCTCCGCAATGCTGAGACTGTACAGGCGTGACAATGCAAACATCCCCCCCAAGGAAAACAACAGAATGCAGCAGTGGGGTGCTCATATGCATAGGATGCACGTGCAATATTCATCAGCATTAGCCTGTATACCCTCTATGTTCTCCCTCTCATACACACTCACACACACACAGATATGGAAGACATATGATGTCAAATAAAAAAATCACGAGGATGGGTTTTGCACACACAATCTGTCCCTGAAGTCTGTCAGTGATGTCACTGTGTCCAGGGCTGGGTGGGGGGCTTAGAGCCGTCCATCACATTTCTGGTAACTTGAGTTTACCAGTGGAGAAGAACCTGAAAGGTCTGCTGATGTCTCCTTCACTGGAACAGCAGCTTCACCCTCACCGCCCCATAGCTGAAAGCGGCATACAGTCTTGAGGAATGGTCGGTTCATTCTCTACTCCGCTATGACCAAGTGCATGAGCTCCTCTTGGCCACCAGTCTGTACCCCCGCAGTGGTATTCCAGGTCAACAGATCAGTCAAACTCACACTGGTATTAGAAGGACTATTATAAGGAGTCTTTGTAGGACTCATAATTACCTTGTTATGAAAGCGGTGTAGACCTCCACAAAAGCGATGTACACCTCCACAAAAACTGAGCCCACCTTACGGTTTTCATGTATTTGGGAATTTTGATCTCATTTGAAATCATTTCTAGCCTCTAAAGCAGGAATTGTAAAGGATTTGCACAGCTTGCTCCTGATGTGTAATTATTCTGTCCATCAGGTTCTGATGACTCATAATGCATCAGGCGTTTAACTTGTCTGCTGCATGTCATGCTGAAAGTTCGCTTTCGTTTTTGCCATTTCTCTTATTTTCACTCATTACTTTGAGACAAGGACATTTCTGCATTAAAATGCCATGGAGACCTTAATAATAATATGTTTTTTGGTGCTTAAAAGCTGATGGAGTTGCCCCATCTTTTCTTGTGATGTAAACCGCAAGGTTGGGATGAAACTGTTTCCTATATCTTTTTCCACTCTGCCATCTTTGTCCCATAATGGTTTGTCTCCATAAACCATGGGACCACATGCCCAGGTAGGAGTTTTTTGCTGATTGGCTATCGTCAGACAGGCTTTGTTTTTGACCTAGCAACCCCAGAGGAAGGAGCCAGAGCATGCATGCGTCCGGTCAACATTAAAAATTTCTGTTTTTTTTCCTGCCCACGCCCTGGGTTTTCCAATGTCTGTATGGGTTGCATGGATTTTATAGACCCAGTGATGTGCCCTAAAAACTGTGCTATTAACCATGCCAGTTTTAATCATGATGAAAAACAAACTGGGATCTAATTTTTTCCAATCAGTATGTCTGGCACGAAACAGTGTCTCCCTCTAGTGGTGGGACCTGGCATAAGCTGTTTTTTATCCAGAGCTCTGTGGAATTCTGCCTGTTGCCCACAAAGAAGACCCCTTTGAATGTAACCACTGGTTTTGCGTCCTGAACAAGGTCAAAACAGATTTAATGTCTTGAGAATGTAATGGTAGAATTATGCATGCCAGGAATAAGAGACTCCTTGACTTAACCAGTGTCAGAAACCCTCCTGAGATTTGAAGAGGCAATCATCTGCTTACAAGCCTGTGTCCCTGGTGAATTCATGAGGAGAGTTTCCATGACCTTCCTGCCAAGGTGAATGACCCTCGTGCATGAGTACAGAAATATGTTTGACATTAGACTGAAGGTGAATGGAGGCCTGGGTGCTTAGGATGGTTGGATCGTGGAACAGAGAAGCAACTTCTCTAAGGGGTGTACTATCACCTGCACATTTTTGAGTCACAGCAAAGCCCCTCTGACCAGACAGTGAAGTATACCCTCATCAGATCCACTCCATTCCTCAGTGCTCCTTAGTTAGTTTTAGATTTTCACAGTCCGGTAGCTTGGTGTGGAGTAATGAGAGACTGTAGGATCCTTCTGGAAAGTGAGGGCCATACATTACCTGTGTGTGTGCCAAGAGCCCCTGTCCTGTTACTGAGTCACCCAGTAATACTGTAGAAGTTCCAGTACTAATCTACACAAACAGTGAAATACTCCCAGTGTTGATCAGCACCAACTGAGTATGCCGCACACTTTGACTTCAGTAACTGGAAATCAGTTTCAGTACTTCTGTGCAGTATGTGTCACGGTCAGTGTTGGTCTGTGATAACTGGATGAATTTCAGCACTGAATAAATTTTAGTGTTAGTCAAGACATCAGGCATTCGTCTACACAAATGTGAATCGCTGGGTTGCTGTACAGTACAAGGAATCTCATTGTTAGTCTATAGCAGTTGTGAATCAGTTATAACATTTTTGTGCCGTAAATGTGAATCCCAGTGCTGATCTGCAATCACTGGATTTCTCGAGTGATGTACAGTAACTATAAATGCACTGACAGTGATTGAGTCTCTGCATTTATCTTCACTGGCTGAACGAGTCTTACTATTTATCTACTGTATTTGTGAATGAATTCCTCCATCTATATATGCTGACTGAATGAGTCTCAGTGTTTGTCTACTGTATCTATATGAGTTTTAGTGCTGGTCTTCAGTAGCTCTGAAATAGTCTCAGCATTGGTCTCTAGTAACTCTGAATGAGTCTCAGCATTGGTCTCCAGTAGCTATGAATGGGTCTCAGCATCGGCCTCTAATAACTCTGAATAATTCTCAGATTTGGTCTCCATTAACCCTGAATGCGTCTCAGTGCTGGTCTCCAGTAACTCTGAAAGAGTCTTAGCATTGGTCTCCAGTAACTGTGAATGACTGTCAGAGTTTTCTGTAACTGTGAATGAGTCCCAGCACTCGTCTTCAGTAAGTGAATGAGTTTCAGCTTTGGTCTCCAGCAAATTTGAAGGAGTTTCAGCATTGTTCTCTAGTTACTGTGAATGAGTCTTAGCATTGGTCTCCATTAACCCTGAATGAGTCTCAGTGCTGGTCTCCAGTAATTCTAAAAGAGTCTCAATGCTGGTCTTCAGTAACTCTGAACGAGTCTCAGGATTGGTCTCCAGTAACTCTGAATAAGCTTCAGCATCGGTCTCCAGTAACTCTGAATGAATCTCTACGTTGGTCTCCAGTAACTCTGAATGAGTCTCAGCATTAGTCTCCAGTAACTCTGAAGGAGATTTAGGATTGGTCTCCAGTACCTCTGAATGAAATTCTGGATTGGTCTCCAGTAACTCTGAATGAGTCTCAGCATTGGTCTCCAGTAACTCTGAATAAGTCTCATGATCTCCAGTAACTCTGAATGAGTCTCAGCATTGATCTCCAGTAACTCTGAATAAGTCTCAGCATTAGTCTCCTGTAACTCTGAATGAGTCTCAGGCTTGGTCTCCAGTAACTCTGAACGAGTCTCAGGCTTAGTATCCTGTACCTCTGAATGAATTTCAGCATTGGTCTCCAGTAACTCTGAAGAAGTCTTAGCATTAGTCTTCAGTAACTCTGAATGATTCTTAGGATTGGTCTCCAGTAACTCTGAATGAGTCTCAGCATTGATCTCCAGTAACTCTGAATAAGTCTCAGCATTAGTCTCCTGTAATTCTGAATGAGTCTCAGGCTTGGTCTCCAGTAACTCTGAACGAGTCTCAGTATTATTCTCCAGTAACTATGAATCTCAGTTTCAGTCTCCAATGCAATCTCTTGTCCACAGTATCTGAAGAAGCATTACTGCCCAGTTCTTTAGTAACTGCCAATTTCTGTGAATGACTGTCTGCTTTGTATAGGTTTTATTCATTGCTTTTATTCATTGACCCCAGGGATGGGACGGCCCAGGCAGATTATGGTGCTTACAGTCATAATGTTGTTTTCTTACTCTGTTCTTACTAGAGGAAACTCCAGTAGTGTGGCCAGCATCAAATATTTATAATATTGAAACCTTTCTTTTCCAGTGAATACACTTCATATGGAAGGAGTCAGAGCAAAGTTACAAGGCAGCCTCAGCAAATACGTAACTCTGTTTTGTCTTGCCACAAGCAAACTTGCCGTTATTTATAGAGCATTTGCTGTGACTTGGCAATCTGTTGCTGTTCAGTGACACTGACAGAGACTGAGCTGAGGTCCAAGCGAAAATGACTAAGTATTCCCATGCTGACTTTCATTCGTGCCTTGTGGGCGTAACAAGCAGAATTCCCCTTCATTTGGACCTCAGGGGACTCTTTCATCTTTAACAATGTACACGGCTAAATGTTTTATTGAAACGGTTAATCCCTGGGAAGTGAACCATCTGACCAATCTGGGTCTTTAACTGTTGTTTATGCTGTATTCTGCCTGCTAGTTTGGGCAGTTATAGTAGAGGTCCAGTAACACAGACAAACGTTCCTGGACAATGAGACTATATGCACTTGAAGACCACAGGCTTCCTGTGTGTAACAGCAACTTTCCCAGGGCCAAGGAAAAGGCAAACTTTTCTAATCTGTAATCAAATATGACGCTTGTGAAATGTAAGCATCATAAATGCCTGGCTGATCCTTTTCCATAATCAACAGAGACGTTGTTCATCCGCAGTCCATCTGGCCCAATGTGCAGTGCAGCCTTTCTTTCAGCAAGGGGAAACCAACAGATACGAATGTGTCAGTGTATCACCTAAGAAATTCTGGCTTGCAGATGCTGAACGCTATCCCGCCTTGTTGGCCATCTCTGTGCCCCCTCCATGTCCCCCCCCTTCCCTCCAGTACGTGGAGAACATCAGCAGCAAGCAGAGTGACCTGGACAACTACATTGCCGAGGGCTACAAGACAGCGCTCTCGGAGGAGAGGAGGAGGTACTGCTTCCTGGTGGAGCGGCAGTGTGCTGTGGCCAAGAACAGCATCGCTTACCATGGCAAGGTGAGGAGGGCCCACAGGCCAGGAACTGTGGTGTCCCATGTGACCGGCACCACCCAATCACGCCACAGTATTTGTATCTGGTGCTTTCTCCCTACAGGCAGCCAATCATCTACACCTATACATATAATCCTTCCCCTCCATCAATTCATGCTTGCATTCATATGCTAACCATGGGCTACCATGCTTTCAATCTGTGTTGCAAAGTCATATGGTCATATGTGTCATATGGCAGTCATATCAGTTGGTGGGGGCTTTTGTGGAGGGGATATTCAGAGCAGGGAGGTAGCATCTCTGCCGTCACTCGAACTGAGCTTCTGAGTCTGTGGTACAAGTGTTCAGCTGCCCCCTGCGGGCCAGGGTTATTATAGTTAACAAAAACTAAGACTAGAATTAAACTGAGTGTAAATATAATTTGTTAACTGCAATAAAAATACAAAGGACGCTTTTCAAAAAAATTTAAAACTAAAAAAAAAATTACAATAACGCAACAGGAACTAAAACAAAATATAACCGTAGGTAAAATCACCTTCATTTTTACTCCCTCGATTTTCACTGTGATTGTGGGCTGCAATTTACGTTTCATCGTAACGCCCACAGGAAGCAATGATTGTTACGGCCTTTCTCGTCTGGTTGAGGTATTCGTGTGTACTGTTTTTCTGCGTTCGTCATGGTTGGGTGTGCTGTTTTTGACAGGAATAACAACAGTGTTTGCGACAAAGGTAAAGGATTCTTTAGGATCCAAAAATAGTTGTAAAAAACACGATCCAGAGAGAAGAAATTAAGTTTTACCTAGTGAGCAACACAGCACATTTCTTCCTTTCGCTCTGTCTTATAAACACACGCATGATGTGCTGTGCAGTGGTTTATGTAATAGTAAATGTACTTTTCTAGGTTAATCTTTTGTTAAAATATGATTACTGGTAAATGGACACCAGTTACCATGCTTTGTCTAATGGTTTGCCATTTGATTCATGTTTATTAGTTGTACTTATTTCTTCATATTCCTATCCCTATTGCCAAGGTGAAGCAGGGCTGGTGCCATTACAGATTACTGTTAGAATCTTTCACACAATCAGTATTGAGTGAAATGTTATTCATTTTGGCATTTTGAGTGTTTGAAATTGTTGTATTAATCTTTGTTTCAGCATTTTCTTAAGCTTTGTACAATAATTGTCTGATTGCTTTACTTTAATATTTCTAGGAATAATTCCTCACTCTTTAACCACAACTCCCCTAGGGGTTTTCACCGGGGACACCCAGATAGGCTTCACTTTCTCCAAAAGTGTTATTCCTGTTTGCATATTGTAACCAGGGACTGGGAGCATCAGTACACCAGGTCCTTCATGGCTATAAAAACATGATGGTGTTATAGGACAGAGGTGAGGGGTTTGGAAGGCAATGTTATAGCAGGAAACCAAAATGCTTCACACTTTTTCCTTAGCTGTTTCTGCAGGATAAAAGCATGCAAGTCCCTTCCAGTGTGATATCAAACTCGGTGTTTGAAAACTAAAACTAATACTGAAGCTGAATAAAAACTGAAGTAAAACTAGAAATGTGCATGAAATAAAAACGACACTAAAACTATTTGTACACTAAAGAATGAAATAAAAAAAAAAATTAAAATGAAAATGAAAACTAATGCAAATGATACAACTATAATAACCCTGGGGGACTGGGGCCGAGAGTGATGGGCCCACTGGTCAGTGTGTGTCTGTGTGTGTCTGTGTGTGTGTGTGTCTTTGTGTGTGTGTGTGTGTGTGTCTGTGTGTGTGTGTGTCTTTGTGTGTGTGTCTGTGTGTGTATGTCTGTGTGTATGTCTGTGTGTCTGTCTGTGTGTGTGTGTGTGTGTGTGTGTGTCTGTGTGTGTGTCTGTGTGTGTGTGTGTGTGTGTCTGTGTGTGTATGTCTGTGTATGTATGTCTGTGTGTGTGTGTGTGTGTGTGTGTGTGTGTGGGAGGTGTTTTCTCAAAGATCACTGAAGTGCTCTCTGAGAGCCGGGGAAGCGAATGACATAGATGCTGAGTGTGTGGGGGGGCGGGGAGATGGGGGGCGGATGGTATGAGTCATGCAGAGCAGAAAGTGAGTGAGAGCTGCATGTGTGGGAGAGGTGGGGGGGTGCTGCAGACCACAGTCTTGTTTCCTACCTGTTGCGTGAATCACCAGTGGAGATGCTGGAGATGAAGGGCATCACATGGAATGCTCCGGAACTCATACGCATCTCCAGGGATCAGCCCCCTGGGGGTGTAACACACTAGAGGTACAGCCACATTCCAAAAAGGGTGCCCAGGCTACCAATCTTTCCTCTGCCCCTTAGCATGAAGGGGTGGTGGGGTGTGATTGGGGCCACACACTTTCAGGGACTAATGGGTCCAGGGGAGTCAGCGGAGATGAGCCCATACTCACCCTCCTGGGTCCTGGGCATCACCAGCACCTCCTCCCAGAAGATCACACTCAGACATTCTCTGCCGTGGGTCACCTGTCCAGATGTCTCCATGTCAGCTCAGCTATCCTGTCCGGGTGCCTTTGTGTGTGTGCATACACGTTAATGCTTTCCCATATTGTGTTCTGTGTATGTCAGAAATCCTTAAATAACTCCTTCTTTAACAAGTTACTAATAACATCTGTGCTTGCGGAATGGCCTGGTCTCCTGCTTTTCGGTCTGTCTGCCTTGGAATCTGTCACGGTGTTCAGCTCATGGTAAAAAGGGGTGGAGCTTCAAGAAGAAGGTTTAAAATGACATGAGGCGTAGTTGGAGATGCTGCACCTGCTGCCCGTCATGATCCTGCTCATTCTTGGTTCTTCTGCTTTTGGTATAAAATGAATTTAAGGTTAATCCACCCCTTAATTAGAGAAGATAAAGCATAATTAATCCCAAGAGCATTTTTTGTAAATATTGCAAATATAAAGACCTTGTTGTTGACATATTTTCCTGATAATGAATATTGTAATAAAGTAAGACATCTAATCAGCCCTTTAAGCAAATTTTAAAAGCTCATTAGTTTTGCTTAAGTTTGGCTGAGGGGGGGGGGGGGGGCATATTTCAGAGCCAGCCTCGGATATTGATGGATGTATGGATGTGGTGATAATCTGCAGTGTGTGTGTGTGTGTGTGTGTGTGTGTGTGTGTGTGTGTGTGTATGTGTGTGTCTAGGGCAAAGACCTGCTGACTCAGAAGGTGCCCATATGGCAACAGGCCTGCTCAGACCCCACCAAGCTGCCGGAGAGGGCCCTGATCCTGGCCCAGCAGATGTCTTGTGGGGGTGGGGGCACCCTCATGGCCAGCCCCCGCCATTCCTCCAAGGGCAGCCTGCACATCGCTGAGCCCATGCCAGGGTCCAAGCCACTGCCGGTGCCGCCTGAGCTGGCTGGACACTTGGGGGGTAGCCTGGGGCAGCAGACGGTGAGTGTCACCCCCTGTCACCATCGCCACCGGGTGTGTGGTGGTGGGGGGGGAACGCAGATGGGTGCTTTATGTGGGGTCTGCTTACAGCTTTAGCTCAAGTAGCAGGCAGATAGATCACATATGTGACCCTGCATTCTTTGGTTTCAAGTCAAGCCTCTTAACCATTACGCCACCCACTTACCTAACAAATCCCAGAGTTGGTTGTTATGGAGGGCTGAAGTTTACTGGTGTCACCTGTCATATGGACATGCCAACGGACACGCCCACCAATATACAAATACAGATACAGCCTTTTCAGTTGGTGTACACACCCGCTGTTCATACCACACCTTTCCTGTACCGTCTTCCAGAATAGGGGGGTCCTGGGCTCCTGGAGCTTTTCAGATCCTGTCAAACACGGGTCAGTTACCATGAGTGTTCAGTACCCTAGTGTACACTACTTGTCTGCCAAAGACTTTTATTACAGGGTTATGCGTTTGAGAGAAGCTTTGGAATCTCTTAGTGGGCCTGTGTTTATGTGGCATAATTAGTCAACTGTGACATCCATGTCTGTGATACTAAATTCCCTGCAGTGACGCCCATGTTATCACTAACAGCATAATAATAACAGCTGCCAGGTGTGTGTGCGTCTGTGTCTGCGATTGCTTCAGTGTCCTCTCAGCTGTGCAAATGGTTACTGAATAATTGCAAACTTCTAAACTCTGCCTGTCACTTGGGGTGATAGTGTCAGCACCGTTAGAAGTGCTAGGTGGGCGCCCTAATGTGTGTGTGTGTGTGTGTGTGTGCACAGAGGCTGATGAGCCCAGATGCGATGCCCCTGGTGAACGGTACAGCCGGCCTCCACGGAGCTGACTACACACACTGGGCGGAGGAGCCGGTGGCCCAGGTTAAGCCGGCCTCTCCGCAGGTGCAGCGGCAGGCTGGTGAAGTGTACTCCAACACTCTCCCGGTGCGCAGGCCCACTCCGTCTAAGAGCAAGGCTGCAGTGGGTACGAGCAACCCCGCCAACTCCACCATGCAAGGGCGCCCTCAGCCACCTATTCCTAACTTCACAAAAGGGATGCTAAACCAGGAGTAGGGTGTTTAATGAAAACAGGACTTGTCTAAGAGAAGTGGGAGGAAGAGGCAGAGAAGGACAGAGGAGAAGGACAATGTCTCCCGAAAGAGGAGAGTAAATGTGTGCAAAGTCACATCATACATTATATAATACAGGCTGATGGAAAACTGGGGAGGAGGATATGGCTGATATCAGCGAGAAATGTGTGTTTAATATCTGTGTGGGGAGGAAGATATGGCTGATATCAGTGAGAAATGTGTGTCTAATATGAGTGTAGGTTTTATTTGATATCAGTGAATACTATACTGTGTGTCTGATATAGTATTAGGTAGGATTAGGTATCTCATATCAATGTGGGTTTTATTTGATATCAGTGATTATAGTGTCTGAAATTACTGAGGATTAGGTGTCTAATATCAGCCTGGGATTTATTTGATATCAGTGAATACATTGTTTGATGTTATTGAGGATTAGGTGTCCAATATTAGTGTGGGTTTTATTTGCTATCAGTGATTACAGTGTCTGAAATTACTGAGGATTAGATGGCTAATATCAATGTGTTTTTTTATATCAGTGATTATAGTGTGTCTTGATATCACTGAGGAATAGATATCAAATATTAGTGTGGGTTTTATTTGATATCATTGATTACTGTGTGTCGGATATAACTGAGGATTAGGTGTCTAATATCAGTGTGGGTTTTGTTTGATATCAGTGATTACTGTGTGTCGGATATAACTGAGGAGTAGGTGTCTAATATCAGTGTGGGTTTTGTTTGATATCAGTGATTACTGTGTCTGATATAACTGAGGAGTAGGTGTCTAATA
>JABFEA020000098.1:3208691-3221612 GCA_019775915.2 Cyphomyrus plagiostoma
TCACCAGCTTAATTCGGTGTGGGCGTGCCCTGTGAGGTGGCCTTCATCTGATGATTTGGGTGTGGTCTTGGCAGGGGAGGTGCCCATCATCAGCTGATGTGGGTGTGGGCGTGGCCGGGGAGGTGCCCATCATCAGCTGATTTGGCGGTGGGCGTGGCCGGGGAGGTGCTCATCATCAGCTGATGTGGCGGTGGGCGTGGCCGGGGAGGTGCCCATCATCAGCTGATTTGGCGGTGGGCGTGGCCGGGGAGGTGCCCATCATCAGCTGATGTGGCGGCGGGCGTGGCCGGGGAGGTGCCCATCATCAGCTGATGTGGCGGCGGGCGTGGCCGGGGAGGTGCCCACCTGTTGGTCCTGCACAGTGCCCAGCATCATAGCCAGGTGGGTGCAGAAGCGCAGGATATGGGACGCAGCTGTGGAGAGCTCTCTCTCTGGGGCTTCTGACCTATGATGGGCGTTGCCCAGGATGTGGCCTGTCCGTGTTTGGTCCGCAACACTGCACACGAATGGGCAGCAATGTCATTCTGCTGCGCAAAAGTAGACAAACCAGCAGGGGCAAGAAACACAATGCATGGCAGTCCACCCACAAGATAGCAGGTTTAAGCCGACTGCACCTTTGAACCTTCTAAATTGCATTTTGTAATTGTATTATAGCACGGTGTCCAGAGCTATGCAGCACTGGCACTCATTCCCACCAAGAGGCTGCAGACACACAGTCGGATGTAATGACTGGATTTACAGACAAGACTGGATGCTTCACTCTCTGACCTGTGTGTCTCACTGAATCCTGCCACTGCCATGTGCTTAATGCCTCCGATCTGGACCTTACACTCAGGACAATATGACGTCTGCACTGGTCTCCCACACTGGAATAAAACAGAGAGAGGTTGGACCCCAAAAACCCCGGTCATAGACTGTACTGTCTTATTGGTTTCCACTCGTGGGTTCCCGTCGATCCTGTTTTTTTCTCAGGTAGGTGAAAATAAACATCACTCTCACCTCTCCAATGAAGCACACGTGTCCATTGGAGCAAGCTGAAATGGAAACAGCAAGCCGAACCTGACGTTAGAACAGCGCCACCATCAGGCAGACATGATTTGAGATTCTAAGTTAGAAAATCATTCTGCGTTTACTTTTCATTTCACAAATAATGGGCACGATCAATGCTCGTACTTGTAGTGAATATTACACATGCATTCAAAATTATAAGCAATGGCTATAATGGCTAATTATAAGCAATGGCTGAATTTCCAAAGGCCCAATATGACAGTAACTGGCTGCACAGTTTTAAAGTATCTGAAGTATCTGTAGAAAAAAATACAAGAATGAACAAATGAACAGATTCAGATAAACAAAAGTGTTCCAGAAAGCTGTACTTACTGTACGTCCTCAGATTGCTCTCTTTGGTCATCCACTGGCGAGCTTCACTGGAGCGGTCGTCGGGCATGGTGGGCAGAAATGCACCCTGAGAAATGAAAACCAATGGGTGGGCAAGATCCACTGGGCAGTCATGTGACACGGGAAACGTAGCAGGGAACAGTGGTGCCACAGCCTACCTTGACATGTTAGAGCTGCCTCGACTCTGGAAACCTTTATATCTTCTCTTAAGACACATCTTTTCTCGATGAAATTTAATTTAGGATGAGTTGGCATAAAATCCTGAGTCTGTTGTTCTTCATTTTATGTTTCTCATTTGATGTTTTTTATTGTTTTAATGATGTGATTCTGTACAGCACTTTAGTCAACCTTGGTTGCTTAAAAGTGCTTTATAAATAAACTTTGATTTGATTTGATTTGATAATTCACAGGAGTGGTGTCTGGCTGCAGGGGCCCCTATCAGGCCCCGTTAGCTTTGCACATGCGCAGAACAATTTGCCATTCATAAGCCTCGCAATTCTTAGGACCCCGCATGTGCAAAAGACAATAAAGTGACACCATAAAATGACCATGTAACGATACTGCTTCAGTACTATTTTAATCCTGAAGCATTTTGGATATTAGCCTAATTTAGTTATAATATTCTTGATGGTATAATGGTTTGGAAACATCTACTGCATTATCTACTGTGTCTTTTTCATGTATGCAGAATGAGTAACACAATAGATAATGCGTTTCCAAACCATTACACCATCCAGAATGTTATGACTAAATTAGGCTAATATCCAAAATGCTTCAGATTGTAAAAAGTGATTGATGAATACAGTATCTAGGCAGGACTAGTAACAAGTAATCGCAGATAACTGGTGAAATCAATAAAAATGCTGTCTGTGTTTTTGTTGCGCAAATTTTGACACATAGACAGTAAAACTTTAAATAATATGAACAGTATGAAATTTAAATTAATATATTTTTAGTAGATTAACAAACATGAAACATCATGGACAAATATATGTATAGGAGCGCCATGGCCGGAGAGGGCAGGGCCTGAGACAGCGGAACCTGAGAGGGGCGGGGCCTGCAAGTGGCAAGGTCTGAGATGGGGAGGGCCTAATAGTGGCGGGGTCTGAGAGAGGCGGGGTCTGTGAGTGGCAAGGTCTGAGATGGGGAGGGCCTAATAGTGGCAGGGTCTGAGAGAGGCGGGGCCTGCAAGTGGCAAGGTCTGAGATGGGGAGGGCCTAATTGTGGCGGGGTCTGAGAGAGGCGGGGCCTGCAAGTGGCAAGGTCTGAGATGGGGAGGGCCTAATAGTGGCGGGGTCTGAGAGAGGCGGGGCCTGAGAGGGGCGGAGCCTTAGCGGGGCAATGGTAGTGAGAGTCTGCAGCAATATATTATTGATTCACAGAGATGATCACCTGACTCTGGGGAGAACAGTGACCTTGCTCAGACAAGTTTTACTTTTTACTTAATGATTTGGCCTGCATAAGGCTTCCTCCGCCTGGGACCTCAGCTTGTGACCATTTCACCTCTGCGAAGCCATAGCCTCTCCCCTGACAGCAAGACCCCATCCCACTACATGATCTCTGTCCCCTCTGACAGGGGGCTGGTTGGAGGTGCTTACCATCATAACCTGGGGCTCAAAAGCGATGTGGTAAAGTGGGGCCAGCAGCGGCCCACGGGTGAGGAACACAGCGGCGGCATGAACGAGGCCTTCCAGCAGGGCGCGCCTCTGAGCAGGCATCGATGGTGTGACACGCAGTGGGGAGCCCATGCCCCCCACCTCATTGTACAGCAGGCCAGTGCACAGGTTTTGGTGCTTCCCAGACATGTGGTTATTCAGGAAGTTCGAAAGAGTCTTTATACCCTGGGTCATGTGGATTAATGAGGGGACGTGTCACGGTACACAGACCAATCACATTAATTCAGAGCTGTTACATTTGTATTTAAAGGGACAGGCACACTTCATGCATCTAGGTTACCTGCTGGATAAATCCTAGCAGTAGGCAATGTACATCAAAGAAGCATTTTTAAATGACTAAGGCAGGAGCTCACCTCAGCCGTGGGCCGCAGTCTACAGTCAGTATCTTCCAGACGGCAAGTCACCTCGCGGAAGAGTGACAGGGACAGCAGCACATCTGTCACGGCACGGGGACAGGCCAGGTGCTGGAATGACAAATGGCGGACGGCAGGCTGAATCCCCACAGGGGCCCCCGAATGCCCCATCTTTCTGGTTTTCACTCTGCTTCAGTTTGTCGATCCTTTAGACCAGGGCTATTCAATTCAGGCCCTCGATTCCAAATCCAGGCCTTGTTTTCAGTTCTCCCAGGTAGTTAGTTTAATAATTACTGATTCTGATTGGTCAGAGGCTTCACACCTGGCCCACAAGTGAAGGAAGGCTGGAAAATCAGCAGGGCTCGGCCCTTGAGGACCGTGAGTTGAATAGCCCTGCTTTAGACCGTTCCTTTACATGTACATCTACTTTATTTAGCAGACGTATTTGTCCAGAGCGGCGTACAAGTGAGACAAATAGCACATTACTGACATACGGCTGTTGGGGAGTCAACCAAGAATCAGTACAGCCAGGCCGAGCTTCCAGCGAATGCCCAGGTACAGGGGTAAGCCGGATTGGAGCAGGAGCTACACGACAACTTCTAACGAAGCAAGAACCTAATGAGATGATCTGAGCGGGAAACCTAAATCGCAGGTACATGCAGCCGTCAGGGGCGTCTAACCTGCAGGTGGCTGCTGAGAGTGTTGGCCTCCAACTCCAGAAGTGTGTGACACACTTGGTTCCTCAGGAGCCGGTAGGGCTCCCCGCAGCACAGAAACCGGTCCACCTTCACGGACGTCTGTCTCTGGGCAGCCGGATAGAGAGAGAAGTCTCGTCTTCACTGAAGTCTGTCTTCTACACCGCTATAAACATGGCTGCTAGCCCTGCCTGGACCCGCCCAAATCGTCTCACACCCAGCTACCCACTCGGGCCATGATACCTGCAGTCGGAGCACCTCAGAAGGGAAGACCCAGCTGCGGTTGGGCCTGTTCATCAGGACCTGCACGCCATCCACTCCGGCCAGCCGGTGGACAGCCCTCAGCAGGTACACACGGTGCCAGTCGTTACCGCCGCGCTCCAACGCGGCTCTTACGCGGCCCAGAAATCGCTCCCCCAGCTCAGACGGGGCCTCCGATTGTTCTTTTTGTCTGAAATCTATCACACAGCAAACAGACAAACAATCATCGTTAGCATAGTTTTCTTTTTTCAGAAGTGCTTTGTCTTTTTTTATAGGTTGAGTTCTGAGAACAGCAGCAACCCCCAGCTGTAGTGAATCCTCAGGCCTGAGTACTCGCCCTTTCCCTTAAGCGCCCCCTGCTGGACACCACAGCAACTGCTACTAGTGATAGACGAAATGACATTCATGAACCATTTGACCCCACTAGATGGTGCTCTTGGTGTGCTTTGGGCTTGCTTTGTGCCTTTTTTTTTTTTGAACAGAAAACACCATATAGTGGCATCAAAGAATACAGCCATGAGTTTAGGAAGGCTCGTTTGGCCTATCGCTAAGTGCTACTAACCCTGGAAGGCCACTGCAGCCTGCAGCAGGTGGGCAGCGGTGCCCAGGTATGCCCTTAGCTTGGCCACGACAAGCAGGAATTCGGCTGGCTGGTCCTGGATGCTGGGCATATGTCCACTGGCCAGCTGGCTCAGAAACTGGATGCCATCCTGCAGGTGGCGCTGTTCCTCTGCCATCCCACCAACTCCAGGGCTGTACAGTGAGTCCTGGAACCAGACCAGAGATGCTTATTATTTACTGTATTATTTGTTTAATTTAGTTATCTAGGTTTATGGTATACAGCCAACCTCTCATTTTGATTTTCTTTCATAGATTTGGGATCACAGCTCTGGCAGATTGCAGTTGCAGGCAACTCCTGTAATCTTATTTACTCTCAGGCATATTTACAGCATCAAGGATTTATGGGAAAATGGGGATTTGGATAACTGAGCCCTATGCTCTTTTACTATGAATGTTATAATATGCAAATTATGTTGTTTTAAGTTTTACACACCAGAAAGCAGGCAGTGTCAAACAAGCCAGGATTTCCCTCTCATATAGTGTGTGCTTTGATATCTGGACAAGATTAACTTAATGCATTTATTTAGTTTGCTTTTTTACTGGATTCATTGAGGTTAAATACTCCAGATTAAGGAGACAGGACTGCCCTCCTCTAGTGACATCACTCCGCCATGTTCTTAAAGGGGCAGTTCACCCCAAAACCAGAAAAGATGTGTTTTTAGGTGATATCTGTACATCTAGTCATTCGGCTGGGGGTTGCCTAGTCTTGGAGATATCAGTCGTAGAAATGTCGGCCTTCTCTCAAATATAATGGTTAATGGCATTCTTTCTGTGGAGTATAAAGTGCCAAAAAACTACATTTGCTAAATTCAACTTTGTAGTGAGAAGTTTAATGTAGGAACTATTTTGTTCTACTGAACTCCACACCACCAATCGCCGGGGTGCTTGTGCTCACACCATTTGCGCAGCGATACGATCGGTACCTGCTGTTCAAAATCCCACCAAAATTACTTAGATGGATCAATAGCCCTAAACTTTGTGGTGAACTGGCCCTCTCAGTGCTGCCTTTCACCTGGAAACAGTTGACAAAGAGTAGGTAGAGCTCCGTCTGGTCCCCTGGGTCCAGGATGTGGTCCTGCAGTGTATGTAGGTAGCCCTGGATATGATCTTTCACCTGCTGAAAACTGTACGAGAGTGCCACCCGTGGTCACTCCTGGGATCACAGGATGGCCCGCCTGGTCCAGTGTGCCCATCTCCCCGGGTCAGTACCTGTACTGCAGTAGCAGCTTTGGAAGCACGGAGCGAACAACCGGATTCTCGTCCACGCTGTCCAGGAAGGGCGTGAGCTCTCTGGTCCTATATACAGAATCTAAAGCACATGCAGACACCAGCATAGCCGTTTACTCTGAAACCCGCCCAGAAACCCTGATCCCTCATACAGACCTCACCTCCACATCACACAGGGAACAGAAACCACAACCCCTCATACAGATCTCACCTCCACATCACACAGGGAACAGAAACCACAACCCCTCATACAGATCTCACCTCCACATCACACAGGCAACAGGAACCATAACCCCTCATACAGACCTCACCTCCACAGCAGACAGGCAACAATTTATGGCAGTGAGTATGTATCAGAAATGAATAACAACAGGTTCAGTCAATACCCCCCACAGCACACCTGGGAGGGGGAATGAAGGCTAGCTCTTTCCAGTGGGAAGGTTCTTTACTCTCAATCACAACTTAACTCTGAATCATACCTGGATGCCATCCTGGGATTTGACCCTACAACCCTCCTCTGTGTGCTAATCCCTGCCCCCACTCACCCTGTTTACTGAACAACAGGGAGAAGAGAAGCTCCACCACTTCTTCCTGAGGGTCCCCTTCTCCACAGAGACAGAATCGCGATACCACCTCCAGGAAGAAGGCATTGCAGTGCTTCCTTAAGGCTTGGTGCTGCTTCAGGGAGGACCTACAGAGGGAGCGTGTGGACAGGGCTCTGTCTGGCAGGGAGCTCAGCAGGGAAACTGGACGAAGATATTTGCCATTTGTCCAAGTACAATGTGCTAATTCCACCCTCGGAGCATGGGGTCAGGAGCATTTTTGAGGGGGTTAAGGGGAATTCAAAACAACCTTCTGATTAGTACCATAGCGGTCTAACCGCTAAGCCCCACAGCACCCCCTGGGGGTGCGGGAGGGAACAGTGTGATTGCAGAGGGAGATAAATTTGCAGATGATCCCCACACACCTAAGGCCCTGAGACACGGTGAGCTGAAAGCCGTCCGGCACGAGCGAGCGACACATTGGACAGGAGCGCTGACTGTTCTGGACGCTCCCCAGGAGGCAGTTCAGGCAGAAGGTGTGTCCGCAGGTCAGGGCCACCGGCTCCTCCAGCTCCCCCATGCACACTGGACACTTGGTGCCATACCTAAGAGCAGAACATAGAGCAAAAGGGAAGGACGAGGAAGGAGACGACCGCAAACGCAGAAGGCTACAGCTAACCTTCAGTCATTCATTAGCCAATGATATGCTTTGAATTGGTGAGTGACAGGTTAGGGGCACACCGGCGGCCAATCATCTTTCAGCTGGGGGGCAGAACACCTCTGGTAGCAAGCATAAAAAAGCTTCAGCTAATGGGTAAGCAAACCCTACTGGGCCTATGGAAGCTTTACCTGAAGTCTAGCCGGCCAGTTTCCTCATAGCAGGAGGTCAGGATGCCAATCACTTTCGTTAGTGTGCCTTTGTCCCTCAGGTCAGATGACTGCTGCATTAGCTGTGTATGACAGAAAAAAAAACATAGCTTGACATAGTTGAACTTTGACCTTTAGCCTGTAAATGATCTTCACCAGCCCTCAAGGCAATATATGAATCATCATTCTGTAAAAACAGCACGCAAATGCAAAGCTGCACAGCTGCCAGGCGGCATGACTGCGGGACGGAGGCCTGAAGCCGACCCTCACTCACCGCCCGCAGGTGCCTGCAGGTTTGCAGCATTTGCTCCATAAATCGGCCGTTCACTTTCATCACAACCTGCTGGATGAATGCTGCCACCAGGAGAACCCCCCGCCAGGCACCCCTAAGGAGACCCAACAAAAAAACTAAATCAATAGCGATATTTCTCATCTTTTACGAACAGCCATGACCAAGTACAGTTTTATCCGAGCAAGTTAATTAGAACCAGAATCAGCTTGAACTTTTACAAGCAGAAAGTACATTCAAGTTAAACGTTCTGCAGTACTTACAAATACACAGGACCCTGGAATTTTATCATTCAGTTTAACATCCAAACAGCCGGTGTTTAGAATAATGACTAATGACCAGCCCGCTCTGTGCTGCTGTTTTAAATTCTGCTTTTTGATATAATTAGAAAAGTGTTTCTGTTATACTGATTCCTGATATAACTGGTCTGTTTATCACAGTAAACATGCTTGCAGGCGTAGACTAACCTGATATTCTCCAGTTGCTGAAGACAGCCAGGACTACAGAGGGCGCTAAAGTTCAATCCGAAGGCACTCTCCACGCAAGGCTGTAGCAGTTGCACTCTGTGCAGGAGGGTTTTGTGGTCATCCACTTGCTGCACCTCCTCCACACACACACCCAGCGCCAAAATGTCTTCGCACTAATATACAGCGACACGACAAAGAGTTCAAACGGTGCGAACACACGGACACAGAGGCATGTCACAGAGCAGCGGTGGTCTCACCATCTCAGGAGGATCCTTGGACCACTCTTGGGGCAGCATGCGAACTATGTGAGGCTGGAGACGAAGCAACTGCAAGAGCGTGTCCAGCCGGGGGGCATAGAGCCGCTCGGCAGCCTGGATCCAGGCGGGGGACAGCTCAGGGCTCACCAGCAGATGGCGCTGCAGCTCCGCGATGCAGGCTTGCATTGCCTGTGTGAACACCTGCAGAGTAGATGGAAGAGGGAGGAAGCAGAGGGTCAAGATACCCATTTGAGCCCAACCTCAGCAAACTAGTCACATGTCAGTGGGCCCTTGAGTAAGGCCCTTAACCCCCAGCTCCATGGGTGGCTGCAGGTTGCTGCGCTTCTCTGCCAAGCTGTCTCTCACCTGCATGTGTGACATGGAGAGCCAGATGGGGTAGCATCGTCCCCATGGGGATCAATGAAGTGTTATTATATACGACATAATAATATCATAACTGCATGCCAATTAAGGATGCACTACACACATAATATAGTCTGGCCCCTCCCACTCTAAGGCTGGATCTCCAACAATGACTGCCCCCCACACACACACTGGATTCATAACAGTAATCAAAGACTATTTATTGCACATTCCAATTCATCCAGGTTCATCCCCCACGCACACAACTATATTTTTAAACTGCACTGTTTAACTTACATTTTTACCTGTATTTTGCTAATGTCCGTGCCTCAGTGTGCCATGTTTAAACGCCTTACATATTTACAGGATATTCTATTTATTGCTGATTCTTGCACGATGACCATCAAGATCAAAATTTCATCTCGTGACCCACGATTCATTTAGCTGAGAGTGACAAAGACACGGTGACTCCGTTGACCCTCCGAATCCCCCGTCTGAAGAAGAACCTCCCGCGGAGGAGGACTCACGCACCATCAGGTGCTCCTCTGACGAGAACCTGAAGTGCATCAGCAGGAAGTCCCTCAAGTAGCGTCGGCCGAAGTGCGCTGCCTGTGGCCCAGGGAGCCTCGCGATGTGGCCGCCCAGTCTGCTGCCAGCAAACGCACAGCTGAACCTCAGCACCCCCTGCCTGCCGTCCGCCTGTGTCACTGTGGGGAGGGAGACGGGGCATCTTGAGAAGAATCCACCGTGGTGAGCAGATGCCTGTGAAGCCCATGGAGCACAACGCTGGCCCTAACCTGGCAGAAACTGCGACTCCTCCCACAAGCTCTGGCAGTGCATTCTGATCAGCCAGCTGAAGGGGGCAGCACAGGGCTGCACCTTGCCGGCCAATAGGAGGTTACACTGCACGGGGATCTCTTCAGCTACCAGGCTGGGAGTAAATGGGGATGCAGGACACAAATGGCATGAGCAGGAGGTGAAATACAAACATATTCCTCACACAAGGAGTTTTTTTTTGACAAAATGACCTCAGCTATTAAAGTGACCAGAATTTGACCCATCTTTGTCAGACCTTGAATTTTTGGGCACCACCAGTTCCAGAGTCTGCTGGTCCTCCAGAATATCTAACCACAGGCAGACCAGACCGTCATCAACCCTTGCATGGCACAGGAGGTCCAGGTTAGCGTCCCGATCCAGAACGCCCAGCACCAGAGCCAGGACAGGGGTCAGCATATTCTGCAGGCAGCGCCACAGGGTGTGCCTACAGGCCAGACAGAGCCATCAGCCAAGTCACAACGTTCATCAATGACAAAAGATTTCCCATAAGGCTTTGCTGCTGATTCCAGGATCACATGTCTCTCTGCCATGGAGGGGGGCAGGAGTACCTGAGTGTGCCTCCCTCCTGCAGAGCGAGCCGCTTTCGGGCCTCCTTGCTGACCCACTCCCTCGGGGAAAGCATCTTCTCCTCTTGCTGAGCAAGCAGCACTACCAGCTTCCTAATCAGAACCTCCAGGAACCGTGCTGGTACCAATGGGTATAACAAGGACAGCAGCGTTACTACCGATGAGCAGGACCGACGATGCCACTCCAAACGGCAGCACAGAGCCTCGAGGCGAAGGCGCACTTGGGGGGTGGCCAGGGTGAGTCATGTGACTGTAATCATTTGCATTGATTGGTCCCACGTCTCTTTTCCCTCACATTGCTTCTTCTTGACAGTACACAGGACCAAGGCCCCATTTATATGTATATGCAGAGTGACAAGCTTAACTGTGGCCCACTGATGGGGGGGGGGGTTAGGGACCCACCTCCTGGCTGTACTGCAGAGTCCTCCAGAAGATTCAGCAGCATCTCCACACGCTTCATGCTGCGCGAGGCCTGTGATTCGGGGTCCGTCAGCAGGCACACAGCTCTCTGAATGCAGGACCTCAGCAGGGAAGGTCCATGTAGCTGGGTGTGGGGAGCCTGCTGTGACCACACACATACACACACACACACACAGACACACACACACATATAGAGCACATATTTTTACTTGGCTGCCCACATATTAGAGCACATATATCAGTGTCCTGCTCATGAATGGCAGGAACGTTTAGTGATGTGAGCCTTCTTAAATCACCCTTAGATAAATGCTTACCTCCTGGCTTCCATTAGAATCTCCCTCATGCTCTCCGGGTTCCGCTGCAGAGTGAGAACAGCAAGGTGAAAGGCCTGGTTCCCCTTCCCGAGAACAGACCCACGGGACACAGTGTTTGGAGGGCAGAACTGGCCGATTTAATCAGGACTCTTCGAATACGTCAGGCAGCCAGATCGAAACAAATACAAAAACGGTTTGGCATTTTCACTTAAAATCCCTTAAAAGTCCCTCCATCTCTCCACACACAGCAAACCTACTCCCTACAGACTCAGTAACAGTCAATAAAGGGGATCCCCCCCCCCCAATGCACCCCTTTGCCCAAAACTCCTTAGTCTCTGAGGAAGTGGAGTAGAGCGAGCAGAGGCATGACTGCTCTGGAACCATCAGCAGTCCCGGTGTCCCTGGGGGCGGTAAGAGACGCATGCAGGCGGGGGCATCGACATGGAATTGGAGCCTTTTGCCAGGTAAATGACCAGAATCACCATGGAGCAAATACACCTATATAAACCACATATATCCTGGCCAGAGTCCAAGGGGAGAGGAGCTTATCCTGGGCATCAGTGGGCACAGGGATGGCAGGGGTACAGCCTAGACGAGATGCTAATCCCATGTCACACATACCTGAGGAGCCTGGCAGGGTGAGCAGCTTGCTGAATGGCGTCCCACAAAAGGAGGAAAGGTCAGCGCTCATGTCCTCACTGTCCCTGAGGTCATCGATGTGCATCGACAGCCACACACCTGGGATGGCAGCGGAAGGAGCCGAAGGCGGCCCGCATGAGGCAGGCGGCAATGCTCGCCTCCCCAAATCGACATCCTGCTCTGCTCATACATATAGGTTTTTGTTTGCACAGAACGTCTCACACAGAGCACGTCTACAGAAGGGATCCTTATGAGCTGCATCACAATTTACATCCGTCCATCCATCCATTTTCTGTAACCGCTTGTATTACGCACGATCGCGGGGGGTCTGGAGCCTATCCCGGGGTCTACAGGCGCAAGGCAGGGAACAACCCAAGAAACAACCCATTACAGGGCTTACTTACTCACCATTCACTCACCTATCATTCACGCACACACTACTCTCTCACACACCATTCACACACACACACCATTCACCTACCATTCTCTCACAGCATTCACTCACAGACCAGTCACTCACACACCATTCACACACACCTCATTCACTCACACACCATTCACTCACACACCATTCACACACACCTCATTCACTCACACACCATTCACTCACACACCAGTCACTCACACACACACACACCTTTGGGCAATTTGGTAACTCCAATTACCCTCAGCATGTTTCTGGACAGTGCGGGGAATCCGGAGTACCTGGAGGAAACCCCATGACAACACGGGGAGAAAATTCCACACAAATGGAGCTCGTCTGTGTGAGGTAACAGCACAAGAGCGAATCAACCCCGATATCCCCAGTGCTAGGCCCCGCCCCCAGAGCACCTCCTTGGAATCCAGTGTACTGGGATTTGCAGGGCATCCTGGAGAGCTTGGTTATGAAGATCACATGACAGCAGCCCTGAGTAGACCCCATGGAGCTCAGTTCATTCATCGTGCAGTACCTGGTGGTGAAAGATGAGCAAAGCCATTCAGTGCTGTAATTTCAGCCGGCAGTCGGCCTGAATCAGTACTCACTCTGCAGAGGCTATAAGCTCAGTGCTGTGATTTCAGCCGGCAGTCGGCCTGAATCAGTACTCACTCTGCAGAGGCTATAAGCTCAGTGCTGTGATTTCAGCCGGCA
>JABFEA020000098.1:3256001-3268160 GCA_019775915.2 Cyphomyrus plagiostoma
TGTGTCCGTGTCCCCGTGTGTCCGTGTCCCCGTGTGTCCGTGTCCCCGTGTGTCCGTGTCCCCGTGTGTCCGTGTCCGTGTCCCCGTGTGTCTGTGTCCGTGTCCCCGTGTGTCTGTGTCCGTGTCCCCGTGTGTCTGTGTCCGTGTCCCCATGCTGTTTTCTCACCACATTCCCTATGACTGCTTTTTATAACCCTCCCAGTCCAGCGACCTCAGACACTCCACGTTTTGCTCCCAGCAAAGCCCAGACTAACAAGAAGGCTGAATACCTGGTACAAGTGTACCGTGTCAGACCCCACCGTAGAGGGCGCAATTTCCAGCAAGCCCCCGCAAACCCCCCTGTGATGGTACCTTGTAGAAGACGTCCGGCACGTACTGCTCCGTGCTGGACTCCTTGGCGTAGCCCAGCTCGGGAGCATCCCGGCAGGGCAGCAGGCATTCGTCCCGCACCAGCGCCATGCACTGATTGGACACCTGGTAGCCCTCGAAGTGCACCTGGTTGTCGGGGCCCCCTGCAGGTAGAGAAGAGAAGGACGGAGGGCTGAGTCTCCAATCTGCAAAATCAGGAGATACGCCTGTGGCCTCAAAACAAAGAGTTAGTGTGTGGAGCTGAGGGACCAGCAGGCCCTGGAGGGAACAAACCCCCATTCATCATGAGCAGATGGGGAACACAGCCATTATGAACAAGAACCAGAAGGTTGCTGGTCTGCGTCCCAAGAGTGACCATGGTGTCCTACTAGCTGAACGTGCAAAACCGACAGAGAGGGAGGGAAAACCTGCGGGTGTGGCTGGGATCAGCTAATCAACTAGTGCAGGAATAACGAACGGCACATCACAACATGGGCAAGGAGGGTCTGGGCCACAGAAAGACTCAGAGACTGAATGAGAAATACCACTCCGGGGGGGGGGGGGGCAGAGTACCCACAACAGCCACGATGGGACCCCGGGCAATAAGGAGGGGGAATGTAAGTGAATAGTATGTGGGATGGAAAATCCACGACACCACAGACCCATAAGGCATTAGAGGGGGGGAGACGACGGAGCCTGGCCTGCACCCTGCCCCCCCCCCCACCACGTACATCCCAGAGCCCATAATCACCGGTTCTGTTATAACACACTGCATGCGACGGCAAAAAAAAAATGCGCTGATGCGGCAGCTGAGGCCAGGGGCTCTACTGCAGGGGGAGAGCAGTGATGCATCTCCACTGTGGGGGGGGCCATACCTGTCGCTACCACGGTGACAAACTTGGAGCCAAAGTGCCCGTCGGGGGAGAGGCGGCAGGGGTTGGGGTGTTTGTTCTGGAAGTGGCCCGCTGTGATGCACTCCTCCGCACTCAGGAAATGGGTGTCCTGTACAGGAAGAGTGGGTCGGGTCAGGAGAGGAGCCAGCACCCCGGCAGCACGAGAACACGGGGGGTCTGACACCGACACTGCAGCAGTGAACGGGGGCCACGCCTTCAAACTCACGTCTGCGCCAATAGATATTTTTGCTGGAATCTTTTAAAGAGACAGTTGTCAGCAGCAATCCGAGATCCCATCTGTGTTCCGCTGCCCATGACGGAGAGCATTTACAGCAGAGCAAGCACCATCTCCTGCTGCCCCACACACGCCGGCCGCCACCTGCTCCCCCTCCCTGCCTCCGGAAGGCGCTACACCCTGCACCACTCGGCTGCCCAAAGCTACGGGCAGCCAGCTCTCTGTGCGGAGACTCAGTCACAGCTCCAGGCGTTACTCCATCTATAATTTATAGCGATTTCATGTAAATGTCTCTGAAGTTACATTTATATATTCTTGTTACGATGGGAACTGCAAACTGAATCTCAGTGTCCTGGGAATATAACAAAGTACATGAACGTACCACTTGATAGTCGACAAGAGATGGCATTATCTTTATACTGGAAACCCTAGTGAGTAGCGGCAGACGACGACAAGCCCGCGGTAGGGCAGGCCCCGCGGAGACGACGACAAGCCCGCGGTAGGGCAGGCCCCGCGGAGACGACGGCAGGCCCCGCGGAGACGACGGCAGGCCCCGCGGAGACGACGGCAGGCCCCGCGGAGACGACGGCAGGCCCCAGCGCTGCCCTCAGGGACGGCCTGGTCACCTTGTTCCTGCTGTAGCGTACGGTTCCTATCCTGGTGTCCTCTGACAGCAGATCCGTGAAGATCCAGCCCACCTGAAATGCACACAGACACACACAATGCCGATTGATGAACCAAAGGCCACCACAGCCGGCTCTGCCCCCTAGCGGTGAACTGAAAGGCCCCCCCGGGACCCCCCACCTTGCAAAGTCCCAGCTTGGCGGCAATATCCTCCACCGCTGCAGCCTTGGGGTCGTCCACCAGCTCCAGGCTGTTCTGGGTGCCGATCTGCAAAACGGGGGGGGGGCGGCAAATCAGGAACAGTGAGCTGGGAGGCAAAAGAGAACTGCAATGCGGGCAACCCCCCTCAGGGCAACCAGAAACAATTTTCACCCCTAGCGCAAATAGCAAAAAAAAAAAGGCCTAATCTCGCTGGTGCCACAAGATGGAAAAATGTATTTTAATAGTTTTAATGATCTAATGATGATTTAATGGTCTAAGAAACTCGCTTCCAGGAATGGACACACATTATGGACGCCGTAATTTCATGTGGCTCCAGCTGTAACAGACTAACCCACCTGCAGTCAGGCACACTTTCCTTACATAAACCCAGAGCCAGAAAAAAAAGGTGGAGTTTGATTTCCCCCCAGACAGACGGCACTGCACACCGACTGTGGCTGGGGGCTCCAGCGAGACCATCCTCCTCACCTGTGGGGGCTCATAAATGGCAGCCACCTCGGCCCGGATGCCCAGCGGGATGTCCTTGTGCTCTGTGTACCTTCCGTACAGGTAGCCCATCCGCTGGTTTCCCGTCTTCCTCCAGAAGTCCAGGAAGCGATCAGCGATGGTGTGGTTCTCGAACATGATGTTGTCTACGTGCCTGTATTTCTATGACAAACACAAAAAAAGAAGAAGAAATCAGAGTCAATGCCGGCATGCGTCCCTCTGTCCCTCATGCGCAGGACGACAGCGAATGGGATGAAGCCCTTGCCAGTGGGCGGGGTCTCAGCGGCAGCCAGTCAGGCAGCAGGAGTGACCTGGCGGAAGGGCTACCTGTCTGCTGAGGGTGATGGCGCTGGGCTGGCATTTAGTGCAGATGCCCTCGGGCCACGGAGGGTGGCCCTCGCAGCCTGAGCGGATCTTACAGCTGATGTTCTCCAAAGCCACGAACTTGCCCCTGCACAGAGATGGCACCCGCTCAGTTCTTAACCAGCTAGGGAACAGTCAGGACACTCACTTCCTGGGTGCTCACATACGTGACTAACATCGATACTGCGTATACAGCAGGCCTTTGGGACACCGACGACCCCTACATCCCCCCCCCCCAACTCACTTGTCCGCTCCTCCCGTCAGCTTGCGGATGTAGGCATGGAAGGACATGTGCTTGACGGGGGGGTCTAGGTGATTCAGGTAGTCTTCATCGAAGGGCTTCCATAACAAAAAAAGAGGACATGTTACACCCAGCCTGGTAGCCACGATAAGCAGAGACGCGCGGCGTGGGGCCACTCACCTCCAGAGGCACACAGTGCACACATTTCCCCATGGGCCCGTGTCGACACCTGGAGAGGCAGCGGAAGACAGCCTCAGTCATTCTGACACCCCAAGTAAAGTCACCGCACCCAGTAACCAACAGCTGCATTAACATCCACCACCCAGCAGGGGGCATTAAAGAAAAGAACTCCCGAACCTCTTACCCACCAATAAATTAAGCAGCCCCACCAGTCATCACGACCACCCTATGGCCTATGAGAGGGACAGTGTAAAAGAAGCCTCACAGCTGGGGGTCTCTGTTCCTATAGATCTTCCCGTCCTGTTTGGCCAGGTACTGGTCGATCTCGTCCTCCGGGATCAGGGTCGCGGACAGGGAGCGTGACATTGATGAAGTTGAGGAGGAGGAGGAGGAGGAGGAGGAGGGCAGCGAGGAAGAGGAGTGTGGGGCAGCCACATCCATGACCTCACTGGAGGATCCAGAAGCTCCAGAGGGGAACAGGAAGAGCATGTCTCCATGTCTGCAAGGAGTGGAGGACACAGAAACAAAGGCTAAGATAAGGAATGGACAGACCGACTCAGGCCTGTAGAAAAGACCATGATGGAGAGCAGTGGGGAGAGATCACAAGATGAGTCACCTTCAGGCATCTACAGAGGGCTAAACCAGCAGAGGGCTAAACCAGCACAAGCTAACATGCAAACCCTGAATCTCATGTCAACAGCTGAAGCCCTTACAGATTAAGGTCTGTCACTCAGTCAGTGCACTTCAGTACAAGCAAAGCTAATCCAATATCTACCCATTACTGTTGTGTCCAGGCATCAGAAGTGGATCAAATACTTAAAGGGGGATATTAGCCATGCCAGTCTTGGGGAACATTCTAATTACACAATCTTGCACTAATTATACTGCGGAATTCATGCTGTGTACTACTGGTAACTGGCTGAACGATCCAGCAACCTGAGCAGGGAAAACCACGTGCAAGGTGGGAACTTACTTAATCTTGAGCAGGCTGAGGGCCTTGTTCTGGGACACGATCTCCCCAGTCCTGTTCCGGTTCAGGTAGACAGAGAAACCATTGGAGCTGAATCCAAACTCTTTGGCCACCTGTTGTGAGGAGGAGGCGGAACAGGGGGGGTGGAGCTCTGAAGACATTACCCAATCACAGCGTACCACTTATCAGGCATTAAATAGCACAACAGCATTAACCAGTGTTCAGACAAAATGTGTACTGATTTCAGGCTTCAGCTTCTCTCTATTAACATATCCAGTGCTACTAAGAGGGAAAATAATGAAACGAAGGAAAACTTTTCCCCAGAGTCTCTGGGATCAGCAAGAGTAGACCATTTGCTGTAGTTACCTAAGATGGCCAGCAGAGGGACTCGACCTCAACGTTCCAACTGGAGACCAATTAATCACAGTAAGACTCCCAGTAACGCTCCGGCGGTCAGCCGAGCTCAGGACAGACAAATGAGGGCAAAAGGCATCTGGCTGCAGTGATATTTAACCCTGAAAATACCTCAGGAACAAAGGTTACCCAGTGTTATGGAGGGCGGTAGCCTAGGGATGGAGCCTGACGGAGAAAAGCACTCGGCTATGGGGAGAGCAAGGAAACGCAGGCAGGCAGGCAGATAACGCAGACGGGTCTGATCCAGCTCAAAGAGCAGCACATGTCAGATGTTAACCCTAACGGGAGACCCGAGGAGGTCAGCGACCCTGGTAAGTCTCTCTAAACCATCAAATGGTCCCAGCAAGAACACATCTAAAACAATACAGGGCTCAGATTTAAGGAGATTAGTCACTCGCTACATTTTTAATCAATTACACCTGCATTTTTTTTCTTTGGAAAAAGACATCCCGAGTGGATTTCACCAAGGTTGCAAGTGTCAGATCTTTTTTTAGCTTTATAAGAATCACTAACTTATTTGTGTAAACGTTCTCATATTGTGAGATTTAGCACATGTGACACAGGTGTAGTGGCTGAGTACACACTACTGACTTTTAAAGTGCATACACTCCTCCGCTTACGAACAAGTTACGTTCCGAACAGCCACTCATGACTTAAAATGTTCGTAAGTCGTTATTCAATATTATTTTAAGGGTTTACGCAAGTACTAAGAACTGGGATGCTGGGAGTCGGCACGCTACATCCTACGCTGCTGCGCGGCGGGAGCAGCGGCCAGAAGTCGTACTAAGTGGAATCGGCGCGCAGAAAAAAAAATATGTTGCAGACAGGAAATGGGAGCCCAACGAACACATTTTGGACTTACAGTCCTCTTCGTTCGTATGTCTAAAAGTTTGTACGTTGAAAGTTCGTAAGTAGAGGAGGGTCTGCACTGCTGTGTGAGGTGAAGTCAAGACGCATCATGGCACAGGGGAGGCGGATCAGGTTCGCCCACAAGGACAGAGCTGTGACCTCAAAAATACTCAGAGAGCTAATTCCAACATGAATCCCCTGAGGGCGGATGGGGCACCGCTTAACACGGCACACAGCTCACTAGTACAAGCGCACTGTCTGAAAAAGGGTCACCTTTGGACAAATCTGAGCTACACTGGACTGGCTTGGGATTAGAGAGAGAGAGGCCACCTTACAGACTGACCCTGACATTCAAGTGACGCATTCAATGATGGCCAACACCATCATGACTTGTTAAATACTGCCAACTGTAGGGCCAGAGGCAACACCACATGATGATCTTGCAAACAAGCCTCACTACTCAAAAGGAAATGGGAGCGTCACTTACCTGAGGCTATAGGAGACCAATTGGGCATATTTGTTAACGTACACATGGGCACACATACGTATAACTGAACCCCGAAGAATGCAGACACAGATGAAATGTGGCTGGAAGCCTGAGTGCGCTGGTGCACAGGTCTGTACCTTTTTCAGGAACGCAGCCGCCGTTTCCCGCTTGGTGGAGGGAATCTTTTTCATTCCCTCCGGGGACTGGACTCGGACGATCTGAGGGGGGCGATAGCGTAAATATGCACAGCTTTAATACTCATTTTGCGGAGCGGCACAAAAAAAAAACAAGAGAATCTTTTAATCTAATAGTGAGATAGTGAAGGGAACCAAGAGTTTTCGCACAGTAACCTGAAAGGCACATTAAAGTGAAAATAATCGCATAGACGGATCTGGAAACATTACCGAAAATGAAGCATAGCTGTGACTATGCAAAACCTAAATACGAAAGCAGGGACAGGACAGCAGGGGCGTTTCCAGCTATTGGAAAAAGGGGACTGTCAAGTTCACCCTGGGCTTGAGTTATTTTTTGTAAGGAAGATTGGCATCAGGGGTAAAATACTCGGGGCTATGGCCCTAGTGATCGGACGTACCGACGCCCATAGTCGATGGACCATAGTATGACGTTGTCGGGTTACTAATTCCTCCAGTTTGAGAGAAAAACATGGCCCCCTCCCTTATCGCGGGGGAAAACGGACTAGGTGCCCCGGCAGCCACGGTTGAGGGGAGCAGCAGCAAATCGAGGTCACAAAAGTACAGATCACTCTAAACGACCCCAAAGTTACATATGTATATTTACAACAAATCATATCATGCACATAACTGCAACACTAAACAAGCATTTAAAGAGTCTTCTAATCACACGCAGTAAGGTTAGATGGAAACCTGCCAAATTTCCCAACAAAGCCAATGAACATTGAAAAAGCGTTTTGTGACGAAATATCCAGACCGCTAACCACCAGCTGGACAGTTAACTGAACAATGACTAGATGACTAACTGGCGAGAAACTTCGACCCGTTTACCAGTAACCTGTCTGGCTGGACGAGCACCGATGAGTCTCATAACGGCCGGTCTCCTGTAATATTTATAAAATGACGAGCCAGTTTATAAGTATTTATTGTTCAAAACAAGGTCTTGGGTTCTCCTGTATATGAAATTCAGACAGTCAAATCGTTAGTTTTCAAAAGACCGCAAACACACCTCGTAGTTAGCTGGTCAAACTGTCTCATTCTTTGTGAAATACGACTTTCACTTACGCGCTGTTAAAAACGGAACGACTCGTTAACTTATCGTGCCAAGTCAGCGCAAAAACAATCATTTCTACATCCATCTAACCGCTCTGAGCCTTCTGCACTGTTAGTTAGCTGGTCGTTCGTGTTGTTTAATGCAGTTCTGCCGGCCTTCGAGGCCCAGGTGTGCGTCTCGGCTAGGCTGCTAGCCGGCTAATTCTGCTGCCTCATCACTCCGGCCGGTCGGCGTCAACAACACCGCACTTGCATGCACTGCCGGGGCTCTCCGGACCACACGGTGACTTACTATGTTTTCTGCCATGTCGAAGAGGTCACTCCTTAAAGTCTGCGCTCCTAGCTCTAGGTGCGTAACCACTGTGTTCTGTGATGTTTCAGTAACCGACAGTTAGCGAAACTCCATCACACAGGCTGCTCAGGTATCGGGTGTCACACGCTAATGGCTCCGGGGGAGACACAGTGCACGTTCACATTCTCCCCGCACGGCCGGAAACATAACCGCCTAATATTTGTTCCGGAAAGACAAGGCGCTTTGTTGTTTTATGATTTAATTTACTGTACTGACGGGTAGTGCAGCAGTAAATTACTTCTGTATATCAGTGTTTTTTTGTGTTTTGTATTTAACCCCCTCTGCTATAAAAAGTTTGAAAAGTGTTTAAGTGTGTTTTATTCATTTTCTTACTTGAAATAAAAATACAAGTTAACATATTTTTGTTAAACTGAAGTCTCTTGTACATACAAATTATTCAAAAGAATCATAGTGATCTCTTATTTGCTTAGTATGCAGTCCTGTGTCCTGTGATCAGATGCGCAGTAGGGGTATGGATACCCTGGCAAATTCAGGGAGCAGCAAATTACAGGGACCCTTGGACGCCTACAATTCTGTGTAAAATTGGACAGTTGGGCCCAAGATAAAAATTTCCCAGGAGACCTAAAATGTTTGACTATGATGCAGAGCATATAGGTTTGCTATGGGCTGCATCTACCAACATGCACATATTCACACATTAACAGAAGAATCGTACACTCACCAAAAGCATAAAATATTTAAGGTATTTGGATATTGTGATGAAATAAAAGTGTCTGCAGAAACTGTGTGAACATTGGGAGAATGAGAAAACTTCACACACACTGAAATTATTCTGTAATTGTAAGTATCATGAAAATAATTACTAATAGTATGAGTGAGTTTTTTATATAGGCAATAAAACACCCACTTTCTGTTTATATATGCTTACACTCAAACATGTTTCCCTGTGGCTCTTGAAGTTGCATAGACATCCAGCATATTTTTCTGCATATCTCTGCCCCAATCCCATGTGCAGTGGACACAAAAATGCTCCCTGGAGCATTGAAGCATGCTGATCTCTGAGCCGTGACTCTCACATGACGCTGTGACTTCAGCTCTAGGCCCGGTACTGGGTGCTGTTCCTGGACCTCACGGGACACGGCGTCTCTCACTCGCTCATTTCTCTCTCACACAGCGCTGGGTTTGGCGCTTGCGAGCACGGCTTTGCCCTGATAGCTGGAGAACATGAGACTGTTTTTGAAGGTTCCTTTTCCCTGGGTGAGGAGGAACAGCACACAGGACAATGAGACGAGGCCACTTTTACCCAAGGTACTGTCCTGTGCATCACTTTCTGCAGCGTAGACAGCTATGAAAGTTCAGAAGCTGCACCCTGCAGGGATGGTGGGACGCTAACAGGCCGGTTCTGCAGGACGCTAATAGGCCGGTTCTGCGGGACGCTAACAGGCCGGTTCTGCGGGACGCTAACAGGCCGGTTCTGCGGGACGCTAGCAGGCCGGTTCTGCCGGACACTAACAGGCCAGTTTTGCGGGACGCTAACATGCCGGTTCTGCAGGGCGCTAACAGGCTGATTCTGCGGGATGCTAACAGGCTGGTTCTGTGGGGCACTACCAGGCTGCTTCTGCAGCCTCTGTTGTGTTTTCCACTGTACATTTTGTTATTTTTTTCAATTCTTTCGAATGGTGGTGAGAGTCAAAACCGGTGTCCTCCTCTGAGTGTCCTCCTCTGAGTGTCCTCCTCTGAGTGTCCTCCTTTATCCTTCTCCTTTTGCTCTTCCTCTATCTGAAGGGTGACCGGGACCTGGGGACAGCAGCCATCTCTGAAAGGGAAGATGCCCAGAAGACTCTGGATGGGAAACCCTACCCAGCAGACAAGGGAGGTCGAAGCAGTGGGTTCTCAGCGACACGGAGGGGGCCACCATCGCAGACAACCTTTAGCTTGAGCGCCTTTGTGCTGAAGTACCTCCTCTTCCTTAGCAACCTGGTCTTCTGTGTCCTGGGCCTGGTCACCTTGGCCCTGGGCATGTGGGGGCTGGTAGACAAGGAGTCATTTGCCCAGGAGAGGATTGGCCACATCGGCACGGATCCCATGCTGTTGTTTGTGTGCCTGGGCCTTGCATTGTTCCTGCTGTGCCTGTCTGGCTGTGTGGGCTCCCTGCGGGAAAACGTCTGCCTGCTGCAGGCTTTCAGTGCCGGGCTGCTGGCAATGCTGAGCTCACAGGTTCTGGCCGCTATTGTGGCCTACAGCCTGCAGGGCCAGATCGAGGGCTCCCTCCGCGCTGCCATGCTCACGGCCATGGCTCGTTACCAAGATGACCTGGACCTGCACTTCATCGTGGATGAAATCCAGACGGGCTTGCAGTGCTGCGGAGCTGACAGTTACCAGGACTGGGAGGTCAACATGTGAGTATCTGGCCAACACATGGGACAATGTGGTGCTTTTTCCTGGTAGGATGAAAACAACAGAAATAAGGTTTATTTAGCAGGCACTCTTATCCAAAGGGATATACAGTTCAGGATCAGCTGTTTTTGAAAGCATCTGACAGTTAAGGGTCTCACTCAAGGGGGTGGTGAAATCACTCTGCTGGTGTTGGGATTTGAACAGCAACCATCTGATTACTGACACATCATTCTAACCCACTGAGCCACACGGCTCCCCTTTAGTTGTCCCCTGATATAGCAGAACTTGCACCAAACGAGGCCACAGCAGGCTTTTTATAGCAGATCTAAAGTTTTCTTGACTCTAGTCAAAATTGTTAGGAAAATAAAATGACAGAAGTTATTTGGAAAACAGGCTCCTGCAGTTTATAGCTGGTAAGAATCTGATCTGGTCAGGGTTGTGTAGCAGATGATGTCCCTTGCTGACTGTCCCCTTCCCTCTCCAGTTACTATAACTGCTCAGCCCCGGGAGCGCAAGCCTGTGGGGTCCCCGCCTCTTGCTGTGTGGACCCCCTTGAGAACGGTACGGTGGGGAACTCGCAGTGCGGGTTCGGGGCACGCCACCTGGACGAGTTCTCCGTCCACAGTGTGGTCTTCCTGGGCGGCTGCCTCGGGGCCGTGGCCCGCTGGGTGGAGAGGCACTCGGGGGCCATGTGGACGGTGGCCATCATCAGTCTGGCCATGCAGGTGCTGCTCCTCTTCGCTTCAGGCCGTCTGCTGGAGGACATAAGGAGCAAGAAGGCGGCCTGGCAGAGAGGGTCTGCCTGACCTCCCAGCCTTGGAGATGCACTGGAGGGGCCCTCGTATCCCTCAGAGGCGTCCTGCCAAAGTGCGGAATACCGGGAGGAGCCATCTTCTCTTTTCCCATGAGCCAGCACCTTGTCCTGGATGTTCTGCAGGACTGGAGGCATATTATGCTGAACAAGGTAGTTTGTGGTCCAGCGTATGTTAGCCCTGCTCTCACCTGCCGAGTAGCAGATTAGCTCTCATGGTTTGAACCCACCTCTAGGTTGCAGGGTGATCCCTGATTGGATCCTACCATCCAATAGTATCCGTCGCTAAGCAAGAAAATCGTTAACATTCATCTCCAAACTCACACATTCTTAATCACTCCTAGAAAGGATTCATACTCTTTTCATTGAACAGTATGCAATTTAAGTGAAGGTTTCTTTATAATTTTGTAGTGTCAGATTGTAGAAATATTTTGTTTTACTGTATTTAACATTGTAAAAACTGAACTGGGTTACGTGTAAGGAAATATTTTGGACTAGCACTGGCCTTGGGCTTAATGATTACCTCCTTCCTTGTTGTCATGGTGACGTGTTTTTATTGGGTTATATGAGGTTATTGTGCCCCCCCCCCCGCCTAATCCTGGGCTTTGTTCTGGTGCAGCAGGAAGCCGTGGGCATGTCACCACTCTGACAGACTGGCTGAGTCATCAGACCTCTGCCAAAATGTACGACCTTCATATTAACCCTCCTCTTTATAACTGAATATATTGTGTTCAATAAATGTTTTCATAAATAATCTGCACTTGGACATTCTGACCAGTGTCTTCATTCATTTGAAATAAATGCGGTTTCTGAGGATTGGAATCCATTTGAACGGGGCTCAGTTTGAGTTAATGGTCAAAATCAGGTTAAGTAAACAAACTGAGTGCCACTTAAGCTAACTGAACAAACAGAAACCACATACTCTGATAGCTGATGTTAAGTTTGCCAGACAGACAGGATAAGATTCCTCAGATTACACATTACCACTGATTTTACCATATGGAGTATTTAAGGGGGTGGCATGGTGGTGCAGTGGTTAGCACTGTTGCCTCACACCTCTGGGACCCGGGTTCTGGTCTCCGCCT
>JABFEA020000098.1:3300280-3318709 GCA_019775915.2 Cyphomyrus plagiostoma
GTCACCTGTGTATCTGTATTATTTATTTTGCGCCTTGTACCCCCCCCCCCCCCCGCCTCACCTTACTCCCCCCCATGGAAATGACATCCTCCACTGACAAGGATCATGACCATCTTGTCGGGTGGAGGCAGGCGAAGGTCTGGGAGGTCCCTATCAACTACGATAAGAACGGCCAAGGCGGATCATCACCGGGGACATGTCGCTGGCCCTAAAGGATTGTGGGTATGGCAGCAGGAGCCACAGGGAGGCTGCCAGGATCCCATTGTCTTGGGCAACATCCACTGAAACCTGCCCCCGCCAGGTTTAATGCATGTGGACAACATAACTAATGTAAAAAAAAAAAAAAAAACAGATCAAATGAAAAGCAGGGGGAAAAAAAAGATCATTGAAAAAAAGGTTCATCATTTCCTTTGAAAGCCGTTCACCTGCAAAGAGAAGACAGGTTTTGATTGGACATCTGTGCCACATCTGCTTACATGTCACTAAAAGTAGAGATACAGGTTATCATGAATTCCTGGTGTCACAAAGTAATAACACGTTTCAGTATCTTATTCTCTAAGAAAAACAGGAGGTCTGTACATGCCTCCTTTCTGACTGGGTCATTCAAGCTAAACCCCAAAGTAACTCTGACCGGACTGGAGGAGGACAGGAGAGAGGCGAAGCCAACGGGCCAGCAGGACAGGAGGGAGGAGCGTAAAAGCGGGGAGCACGGCGGCAGCCGAGGCCACGAAGGCAGATCCAGCGCTATAGGAGATGAGGGTCAGGGACGACTGCACCTACACTGGGCCCCGGCAGGTGTCCGTGGGGGCTCTCCTCAGCCATGCCAAAGGACACGCCATTGCTGGCGACGGGCAGGGTGGCGGTGGCGCGGGGGAGGACCGTGTCATAGGAGTGATCCATCTGCTGCCAGACAGACACACAGACAAAGACAATTAGTGGGAGCTGGGATCAGAGCAGCCAAGAGGCCTGCATGCTTGCCAGGTGCAGCCTCTCACGTCCTGCTCTCCACAAAACCAACGCATGCAGTCAAGAATGAAGTCTGGGGTCTGAGCAGAGGGGCAGACATTCATCCAGTTGGGGATTAAAGGCCCAACACTGGCATGATTACACTGCCAGCCACAAGATTGACTGCGAACACAGGCGCGGCCTGTTAAATGGCAGAGCCACACAGCAACCTGCTTCCCGCAGACTTACGTTGCCCCCGCCCTTGGTGATGAGCGCCAGCTCGGTGGGCTGGTACACAGAGCTCCTCATCTGCCCGTTGTAGCCGCTGTAAGGAGACATCGGCTTGTTGTAGCCTAGGGAGGCAGCAAAGAACAGTTTTAAAACATCTGGGCAGCCCCAAGGGAGGTTGGGTATTAAAAGTAACCATAGTGTCCGACGTCTGTCACAGAGAATTATCCAACTTTGGTCACTGATCAATATTTGTAATAATCATAAACAGTGACTCTTTTTGAACTAAGGTATAATTTCGAAGATCTGAAGATGCACAAGACTCAATCTGAGGACTGTAGGAGACGGCAAGACAGAAGGGGCTTCCTTATCCCGCTGTCCTCCACAGCTTCTCCCTGCTTCCTGTGGTCATCCTTCAAGGTCAGACACCACTCCGAAAATAACAGAGCGTCAGTTACTTGGATGTACGGCAGACCCAGAGACTACCCTGGCTGGTCAGGACGGCGCCGGGTCACTCTCAGCTCAACACGCATCCAAAGTGTGGGGGAAGGGGACCAAGTTAAGGGCCTCAAGAGACCAAAACGGTGCCATAACTCAGTACTCGGGAAGAGCACCCCCTACTGGCTGACATTAGCATCTGCAGCGACTTCCAAGGGGTGCTCATTGTGCAGGATGGTGGGTTTGTTTTAGTCCCCTCTGCTGAAGATAATCCAGGTTTCGTTTTTTGATGAACAATGTAAGTAGAGATACAGTATATGCTACAGTCAATACTGAAAAGGGAGGGTACAGGTCCCCCATTAATATTCCATTTTAAGGCTGTATACCAGGTGTGACCATCCACATGTATGCACCCTAAAGGCGGCACTCTTGCACAGCACCCTTGGAAAGACTAGGCCCCCACTCCGACGCCGCGTCTCTTCCCAGGGCCCCTCCCACTGGACCACTGTGTCCTGTGCTGCACCCAAGCCCTTCTGTGGGGACGTGTGGATCACATTCTGCCGCATAAGTGTCTGTGAGTGGAACCTGGCACGGCCGCAGGATGCGGCTCACATTCCTGGACTTATTTTTAAGTTTTGTCAATTCTGTTGGTTTTCAGAACATTGTTCTGTCATCGACCCCATCATATACGTCAACCAATCAAAGTCAGCACCCGGAACGAGGTCACTCAGAAGAAGTGTGGAGGGATAAAGAAAAGAAGGGGGCATCAAAGAGGGGAAAAAAGCAAGGCACAGATTGTATATCTGGATGTCTAAAACACAGACACAAATTTACTCAATGCTTTGATCAAATTTTGGGATAACGTATAGTGGTATGTCAGTAGTTCACAAGTGGTTTAGCCTCAGGAGTGAATTTTTTTGTGAGCAGCGATTTTTTCTGGACCATACAACATAGTAAGTAACAGGAAATTTGTTTGTGCACTTTCATGAAAAACTAAATAGTCTTTAGTTAAAAATTTTTTAACCACGCACTCAGTGATCCAATGATTATGGTCCCAAATTTTTGGTCGCGATCCCCCAGGATGTGTTATAATACACTCTGGGAAGAGACACTGGACAGTGTCATGAGTAACGCGGGCCCATACGCACCAGCGGCCGGCTCGTCCATGGAGAAGGCCTTGTTCTCCATGTACATGTTGTGTGAGCTCTGCTCCTTGAGGATGGTCTCGTAGCCGACACCTCGAGTGGCGTACAGGTCGTCGCCGCTGAAGCTGGGCTCCACTTCGCCATCGTCGGTGAGCGAGCACAGCTCCGGGATGGCGTGCAGGAGCAGGAAGACCCAGCCGTTGGCCACCAGGGCGATGGCCAGCGTGGGGTCGTCCCAGCTGGCGCCGCCCGTCCGCGCGTTGGCGAAGACGTACATGACGATCCATGCCACCCAGATGGCGACGGAGAGCACGGCCGTCAGGACCAGGAAGCAGCCGCCCCTCCGCCACTCCCGACGGCTGCCGACCAGCGCTGGCATGGCTGTCGCCATGGAGACCACCAGCAGCACCATCACGTAGATGAGCGCCATGGCAAAGTCCTGGTTGGCCACGCGGCACGGCACGGGCACGGACGAGCTGTTGCCCGGAGGCGCGCGGGCCACCGTGATCACCAGCCACTCCGTGTTGATCACGGCCTCCACCAGCCAGAGGGCCAGAGCCGCCAGGCACAGCGGGAAGCCCCCGGGCCCGGGCCCACCCGCCCGCCAGGCCAGCGTGCTCAGCCGCACACCCTGCATCAGCAGGCAGGAGAAGCAGCCAGCGAACAGCACCCCGAAGAGGAAGCGGCGGGCGACGCACGTGGCAAAGTCTCGGCCCACCACGAAGGCGAAGGCCAGGCCGAAGAGACCCAGCGTGCTGAGCAGGAAGCCAGCCTGCAGCCCCGCAGAGCTGCGCCTCCTGGGGTCCTTGGCGAAGGGCAGGCTGGCCGGGAGGATGATCAGGAGCAGCAGGGAGGCGACGACGCCAGCGGCCGCAAACGCTTCCACCACCACACCCCACACCGCCGTCAGGTCGCACAGGTTGTAGTAGAGTGAGGGGATGCCGGCGCCGCAGCCAGTGGGGGGTGTGGGGTCCTGGGCCCCCAACGGAGACCACAGGGCGGTCGTCAACGGCAACAGCAGCAGCCAATGGCGTCGCATGGTCGCACCTGTAAAGGCAGACAGACACCAGAGAGAGGGCATGACGCCAGCGCTTCTGCTTAACCAGGAAACACGCCTTTTACCCGAGAGTCGTCGGGGCGTTCCAGCTCGGAGAAGCACAACAGACCGGACGCTCCCTGCCCCGAGTCACATGGCCCAGTCCCGAAACACCATACAGTCGTGTTAAACCTGCTACCTATCCTATCCTGACAAAAGGAAAATGAATGTACCAAGAAGGAACAACAAACCTCCAAGTGCAGACATATGGGGACATGCTAACAGTGCAAATAACGGCAAATATCCAGGGGCAGACATTGGCAGCAGAGAGCAGGAATTTCACAGCAGACATTGTCGCCCTTGGGGTATAACACCGTACCGCAGGCTGGAGGGACTTTAATCCAAACTGAAAAAAGACAATTGACACTTGTAGCACCTCCTGCCTTCCCCAAAAAAGGGGGTTACAGTAAGCTAAGGTAGAAAGTGACAGGACTAAAAGGTTACAGTCAATCGCCATGTGTGCAGCGGAGAGTGTGCTTGATGGATGGGATGCTTCTGTTAATCGTTAATCCCCATAAGCTGGGAACCACAACGGCACGGTCAAACAGCCCAGCCGGTGGGGTGATTCTGGGTTGGAGGTCTGGCTTTCCAGATGTTTCCGCCTCCAGCCACCGACTGCCCTCCCAGCCACGTCCACCGACTGCCCTCCCAGCCACGCACTCTTCCGGGGGTGATTCACTTCCCATCCAGCCAGGTCATTTTGTACGGGGGTGACAGGGCTACCTGGAGCCAATAAAAACAGCTAGCAAAATAGGGCATTAAAATTTGTTTGTTTATCCTAAGCGACATACAATTCAGAAGGCACGCCAGTGCCGAGGTAACTCAGGTTAAGGACCCAACTGTGAAATCATTCTAGTGACTGACGGATTTGAAATGGCAATTTAGCAAATCGTACACACAAAGTCCTAATTAGCAGAACCATTCAGCTACTCCAGATAACTCAGATTAATCCATTTAAAAATGCCCAATCCTGCAATCAAGAATTTGAGAATGAGGAATTGCGTTTATTTAAAGTTCTGGCAGCGTCATGTACAGATTAACTGAATTTGAACATGGTTTAAGGTATGCGGTGTGAACAGCAAACTCAAAGGAGGCCAGTAACCCGCTGAGGAGGTGCGTCGCCTTTGCGGATCCATTTGCATTTCGGGAAGTTTGTAGGCGAGGTATTTGTTTGGCACTTCCTTGGTCAAACGCTCGTAGTTTCGTTTGAGTTTAGTTTCTGTCGGGATCTGAAGGCACAGACGCCTACTTGAACCCTTGATGTGGCCGGCGCTTCGTCAAAAGACTGATCTGAATGAATGAAGCCGGCGACAATACGGATCCGTCACTTAACTAATAATCATTTCTCCATAAATATAAGAGTAAGATCCATATTTATTTTGAATGCATTACGGACACGATCGGACAAGATACCACAAGGGCAAGAAGCAGAGAATAGGAATCGTGGAGTTTCACAGCGCCGCTTCAGCCCGACAAAGTTACTGATTGACAGTACGACATTCCCACCCATCACCCAGTTTTCCTTAACATTGTTTAAATGCGCGTTTAATTAAGACCAAAGTGTGGCAACCAAATATAGGCTGCCCACAAAAACCAGGCTAAGTGGGAAGGAAAAGGTGACCGAAGCTTTGTTATATGCATGTATATGTATGTAAGTTTATGGACCTTTACAAATGCCCTTAAAACCTCAGACCATATCGTGAAAATATTCAAGAAGTTCAATTCATATTCAATTATGCATTTATTTAAAAGGTGACTGGCTTCCACTTGAAAAAACAAACATAAAATTGGGGAACATTCATCACCATGGAATTTACATCCACGGCATATTGCAGATTTTTGCGCAACCATCGATCCTGCTGTAATATTCTCTCTCAGAAGTAGTAACGTCGCTAAACGTTATAAATATGTAACCGGGCCAGCCCAAGGAGAGCAAAGGGCTGGACCAAAAAGCAGGCAGGAATTCGGTGCGACATCCCTGCCCTTGGTAGGCTATCTGCCGGATAACGGGCCGGATTAGGCATGATCACACCTGGGGCAAAAGTCAAGGGCGTCGGTCTGCGTGCTGGAAAGGTGGAACCACGCAATGGCTGATGCAAATACCCAAATCTGACGGATACCACTACACTGACAAAAGATTCCTATCGCAGAAAGAATAACAAATCTGTTCCGACATTCAATGCTTAAAAGTATATTTTTTGCTATGGTCAAACTTGTGACCACTTACATGTGGCATTTCCACAAAATAAGTTAACGAGACCACATACAATATCAGAAATGCTGGATGAAATTTATATCCCCCCCCGCGACCCAGTAGGATAAACGGTTTGGAAAATGGATGGATGGAAATTTATATCCAAGTCTCTGGTACGCTACAAAGACCGTCCTTTGCCAATTATTCTACCTCCATTTTACAAACCCCCCACCTGTCTTCCACACCATCTCGCAATACACTTTTGTTTGACAGCCAACGAGGCGAATGAAAATTTCCCCGTAGACGAATTTCCACCAATAAAATCAAGAAAGGGCGGGACCCAAAACTCCAAAAAACTCAGCCTTCATCTGGACAGGTGGATGATGAAAGTTCTCGATTTTTATATATAAATATACAATATTATAATAATTTAATTATACGCAGAAAACTGCGCGCCCTCTCTGAACGTGTATCTTCGTGGCCTCTGCGGTCGAAGAATTTAGATGAGACAATATTAATCATTAATGTTACCTGAAACCACACCCTTGGATGTAGTAAGCTGACTGCAATTAAATTTTCCTCTTCCTAATTTTCACCACGACATATCGGGTATTAGTCGCAAAGAGGAGTTTCTTAAAGTGATTTTCAGAACTTCCATTCTGATGTTTTTGTTTCGACATTTAATAAACTTCAAATCATTTGCGCAACAACGGTAACAAAATCGTCAGGACATTGTATCAATACCTGTGTGCGATCGAAAAAAAATCCGAAATGAAAATATAGTCCAAGACAAACTCTCCACACTTGGCATATACATAACGGGTGTCTTACCTGAGCTTTTCGCTCCTCCTGCGACCTCAATTTATCTACAAAAATCCTAAACGCGCGCAGAGCGTCCCTGTTTACTGCCAAACGCAGAAACTTGCGTAATTTATTCTCCGCTGTATTCGAATATTCCCGTTAATTGCCGATTGGGTTCAGTATCTCCCAATATGTTTGTCAGTCGTTTGCTAATGTATAATCCTGCGAGAGGACGATCGGTGCCCTGGCAGTTAGTTAATGTTCACCTCTCTCTCTCTTTCTCTCTCTCTCTCTCTCTCTCTCTCGCCACCCAACTTCCATACGAACTATTTGCGATTCATTCCACCCAGATGCCAGATGTAGCGATTCTATCACGATATCAAATATCCTGTCCTTTAGTATCCTAATTAGACTTAATATCGCACCAATGCGCTTGTAGGAAAGTACAAACACAGCATTAAAGGTGCGATTTACACTCGAAATAAATCGAGGGCCTGATGATTAGTTAATGTGCTTTATTAATAATTACTGGAAGTGTGAAAAGTAAATAACCAAATACATAAATAAACATATATATTAAGACTTTATACATCGATTTAACAATTAAATTTGATCAGGTAATTGCGAAGGCGAATGATTTTTACGATGTGGAAGAAAGACTGCATATCGACTCTTTGCTGTGATGCGGCAAATAACTCTATGAAAAGGTAAGAATCTAGGTCCATCTTGTGGGAAATCACGGTAAACCCCCCGCTGCGCGTCCACCGGGGGTCTGTGTCTGTGCTACACGCCCGCGATAGGTTAAGTGCATTTGTATACAGGTATATTCGTTAGCAGACGTCTCCGTCTAAAATGCATGCTTAGAGAATATAGGTAGCGTAATAAAAAAAGAAAAATCAACGACATCCATCCTTATTAATCTACAGAGTAATTAAGGAGTAATGAATCAAATAACAGGGTAAGTATTACATGATAACATATTACATTTCTAACGAACCACGTAGATTGCAAAATCACAATTACAGTAACATGATATCTGAGACGTAAAACAAGTATAGAATTGCGCAGTGTTAATCAGTTAATCAGCTAGGTTCAGTTATAGAATATCAGCAGTAAAATCTTGCCTAGAGTGGTTTGAGGACATTATTGTAGAGCAGTGGAGATTCAGATGTTTTTCGGGGGGAGGGAGGGGGGGGCATTGAGGAACATTGTTGGGACATTGAGATTACCAGGAAATGCATTCTGCAAACATCCCAATGGGGGGCTGACTGTTGTTTATGGCTCTGGTAGCCTGGAAACAAATACCTTTGTCATGAGCTTGAGCTGGATGTCTGCTTCATGGACAGCAAAGGTATTCCACAAAAGGTGAGACGTGACGTCATTCAGGCAGGTTGAAGACAAGTCATGAAACTGGTCGAACCAAAGTGGTTTAGAGGTATGTGCTGACTGTCTGAGTATGACTGATCTACAGTGGTCCAGGGCAGATTCTCCAGTGAGTTAGAGGTACAACGTTCTGGCTGGTAGGAGAAACATCTCCATCTTGGCCAGTTTCATTGGCAGGTGACCTGTCATGCGGGTGGAAGTGTCTTCCAGACTGGATTTGATATTGGTGGTGGTGAATGGCGTACTAGGGATGGAGGGCAGCATACATTTTACAATTCTTCAAAATGAAATTCTGTTACAAAATCCCTTGTGAACTGCTCATGCCATGGATGACTGGAGAAAGCCACAGTTTACCCTGGTAAAACGCTGTGCCCCTCAACTGCAATGCACTGTGAAAGAATGGGGAGTACAGTTTACCCTGGTAAAACGCTGTGCCCTCGACCGCAATGCACTGTCAAGGAAAGGGTAAACGCAGTTTACCGTGGTTTCTAGGCAACAGCTTACCTAATTCTAAGCCCCCAAAATGGTGCAACTGCCGTAGTAATTGTGTTGTTTTTATTTGATATTCTGTTCTGCAGGAAGCATGCGATAATTTCACTGTACTATGTGCACGATGACAAAGGAACATGGGACCGTGACTGCGGTGTAATATCATTCACATCTGACATGGATTCAAAAAGAGTTATTTAGTCTCTAATAGGATGATAACCATATGTGAGGGAAGTGTGTGTAAGCATTACATAATTTACAAAATATATGGCGCCTGTTGTGATAAGCAGCCCATTATGTGTGAGTTGAAAGTCAAAAGCGTTGAATAATGGGGTGAGAGTGCCCCCTAGCGTTTGATCTGTCGCAGGGTTTTGCGGAGTTATTCTAGGATCACGGGTCTGTTTCCACTTGGTCCTTATTGCTCTGGCTTTATGCCCTTATTTCTCTTCTCATAATTGTGTTAAGATGACCGTTTATGTGGGGTTGTCTTCCTAACAAAGGCCCACACTGTGTGATTCCAGATACACTGGTTGGCTCGGCCAGCCTTGTCAACAATATTACACAGAGCACTAGCATGTCTTTCTAAATGCGGAAAACAAAATTGCATCCACTTTACAGTCAATGAAGACCAGATCATTTCACACCATTTAGCCCTCATTCCTATAATCAAGCATTTATTATTATTAAAAATAACTTTTTTGATGTTTATATGTTCTCATGACAGAGAGAGATTTTCAGCAATTGTTCAAGCAAAAACAGGAAAGGTCACACTCTCTGCCCTACCAGCCTACTTCGTTTGATGTTCAGTTAGACTCCAGCGGTTCCCATGGCTAACTGTGATCATGTGACCTTCCCTTCCATGGAATTTCCTGCTATGGCTTGTTTGACACAGAGGAGGTGCGGAGGAGGTTATGTTGCTTTTTGTCATAAATCAAACCTTCCTCTTGCACGGGAACATGATCAAGCTGGTGTGAAAGTTGTCTGACTGGTTTTCACCCCATTATGTCCAGTGTTCCCACTCTAGGCATAGATGGCCAGTAAGCTTTGTAATGATAAAGATGTCCTTCATCACGTCAGTTTTTTTTAAACATTCTTAAATAATAAAATTATATATCCTAAGCATGGGTGGACAAAATAAAAGAAACGCCTATATATTAACCACAATTTATAATTTTGTAGGGTGGGACTTAAACCAAACCGGTTATTATTGCAGCCCAGTTTTGTTTCTTTGGCAGGGGGGGGCAGGAGTGCCAGGGGGCCCCAGCACGGCCCTGCATGGCCCAGGCGATTGACAGCACCATAACTGTTACTGTGGGGTCCCTTGCAGCCCCACTGTTCATTATGTGCGGGAGAGGAGGGGTGAATTACACCACCCCACATAGCCATTGGGCCCCCAGTATCACACACAATCCAGCATCAAATCACGGCTTATCACTGAACGGGAATCACATTCATCATATATCGATAAAATCTGTATGCTTTGCATGTTGTATGTCTACTGAATGGTCCTGGGAAGATGCCCTTGTTAGCCATGTGATCAAATAATTTGAATAAAAATTTACATAGATAATGAGAACAATTGCTATATCCTACAGATTAACCATCACCCGTTTCTGCAGGTTTGATGCCGTAGAATACAGGGCACATTTCTGTGAAGTTTAAGTTCCTCTGGTGACTTTACACACCTGATATTTTCAGAAGTCACTTGAGTTCTTATAAATAATTTACAGTTTAGCAGTCAAACATGAATCATCATTAATTCACATAGCAGCACACATAGACAGCATGTCCTGTTGGATGCTGATTTTATTTCAGTATAAAAGTACATCATCTGTGTTATGAACACAAACATAATGTAAAATCCCCATTATTGTGTGTATAGCTGTACCGTTGGGGGTGGCGGCTGCATCAGGGACTGCAGACATTTAGGTGACAAGGACACTTTGCTACAGAAAAGCAACATGCAGATGAGATAAAGCGGAGCTCCTTCTGGAAGGGGGGGGTTGAGCTGAGCACGTATCACTTAATTAGCTGCTTCATGAAGGTGACTTAACAGAAGGACACAAGCAATGAAAACACATTTTATTCTCAGGAGGTATCAGACTGGACGTACGTATTGGCCTGGTGTTGGGGGCAGAAGCACATGGGGGGCATTAGACACGTATAACCCATCGATTTTCCTGACCCCTTTACCCAGTACACGTGACACCACCTATTACCTCATACCTCATTACTATGTCATTACCAACCAGCGACATGTCGCACGCCTGCCCTCCTCTTGCTCTACATCCCGGCGACACACCAAGCCCCCTCAAAACTCAGGCCACTCTTACCTCTGTCTTTCTCTCATACGTACGTTTTCTAAGTTTTTATGTTCCTTTTCCCCCCAACACAAGGGAGTTGAGAGAGGTGGCCCAAAACAAAAGATCAGACAGGAGGGCATGGATGAGCCTCTGTGCTGGCGACTGAGGGCCAGCAGGGGGTGGAATACCCAAGGAATCAAAGCATGGACTCAGGTGGTTCTCCCAAAGCCCCGCTCTCAGAAGGTTCTCCCAAATCCCCGCTCTCAGAAGGTTCTCCTGGAGCCCCGCTCTCAGAAGGTTCTCCCGAAGCCCCGCTCTCAGAAGGTTCTCCCGAAGCCCCGCTCTCAGAAGGTTCTCCCGAAGCCTCGCTCTCAGAAGGTTCTCCCGGAGCCCTGCTCTCAGAAGGTTCTCCCGGAGCCCTGCTCTCAGAAGGTTCTCCCGGAGCCCTGTTCTCAGAAGGTTATCCCGGAGCCCTGCTCTCAGAAGGTTCTCCCAAAGCCTCGCTCTCAGAAGGTTCTCCCGAAGCCCCGCTCTCAGAAGATTCTCCCAAAGCCCCGCTCTCAGAAGGTTCTCCCGAAGCCTCGCTCTCAGAAGGTTCTCCCGAAGCCCCGCTCTCAGAAGGTTCTCCCAAATCCCTGCTCTCAGAAGGTTCTCCCGAAGCTCTGCTCATATCTCCTTCCGCACGGCAGTTAAGCAGAGTTAATCCACTGAGAAATAGATATATTATCTAATAAATCTACAAATGAACTGCAGTTACATGACAGCATAAATTGCTTTGGATTGCGATTCACTAAACAGCACGGTAATCTAATCGTCTGCCCCCGGGCTGGAACCAGAATGCAGATAACGGACGTTTTACACCAGCGAAAGCACACGTCTGCTTATCGCACCCGAGTCTGAAGAAGCGCCGCGTTCAGCCGCAGTTGATGTTATTGGCTGAGCCCTGAGCCCCTTGCAGGCCATGATGCACTCAAACGCGTCTGCGGCCCACTTTACTGCGGTAACCCGACTTATCGGTTACTGTGTTCCCGTAAAAGGCTGCGGATGGAGTTCACACCACGGTGCCGTCGCAGACATTTGAGCCCAGAATTGCTCCCCATACTGGAGAAGAGGGGGAGGGGTGGTTTCAAAGTAAATCATGTGATAAATTAGAAGACATCCGAAGGGAGTCTGTATTCCGGAATTTAACACAGTGTTTCCTGATCCAGTCCTCAGAGACAGTCTACAAAAAAGTGGAACATCCGTGGGCCCTCGAGGATCCGGTTGGGAAACACTGATCTAACTGAACGCATCAGTACTATATATAAGATCCATCCATCCATTTACTAGCTGCTTTTCCTTAACCATGGGGGGGAGGGGGGGTAGGGGGTCTGCAATCTATAAGGCACACGGCTGGTGTGTCACAGTGAGAAGGTTTCACACTCCAGTGTCTCTGACTGCAAATCCCAGTCCAGTTTCTCCTTATGAAAACTGCAGTTTATAAAACGTAGGAAAGGAGACGACTTGTCTGTGCCTGAAGAAGTGAGAGTGAAACGTGGAACTCAGCAAACAATCGCCCAGAAGGGGCCACGAAGCGGCCGGTTTGTTTGAGGGTTAAAGGTCCGGCGTCGCACATTGGCCCAGAGCCAGTGGTGGCCCGATGGAAATGTACTGGTGCCCAGCGCCATTGGACATGGGGGCCTCCACTCTCGGATACGGGGGCCTCCACCCTCAGACATGGGGCCTCCACTCTCGGATACGGGGGCCTCCACCCTCAGACATGGGGCTTCCACTCTCGGATACGGGGCCCTGCATTTTGGCTGCTCAGTGAAGCGGTAGGAGTGTTTACTCTGCGACCTGGACGACTCAGCAGGCCATTGAGCCGTGGTTCGGGAGAGTAAACACAGCCTGCTTCACCCCCCCTACTTAGCTTAGTTGTCCGTTTTTAGGGTTTTTTCCCCCCGAAGCTCGCTCCCCTGTATCCCTCATTTACATCACCCTTTCCGCCTTCCTCTATCTTCTATATTATAAATGAAGAAATATATGATCAGACTTGAAGTGCGTAGGATTCCTTACTGCCGACCGACAGTGGTGGTCAGGGCTGCATGGGCCGCAGTCATCATTACTGGAATGGAAATTTTTAACAGTGTGGGTCACTGGTGAAGGAAGGGGCCAGGTGACAGGAATAAGACAAATACTCAGCAAACTGACCCCCATGCCCCCTAAAGCTACAGTGCAAAGCGTCATTCAGCCAAATAAAACAAAAACAGTGTCCATATGTCCCATTTGTACAGCATCAAGAATACCCTGGAACACATCACTCCCACGTACTGGGAAAAAGCAACAAGACGAGACATAAACACGGCGTATTCTGGCTTGTAATCCCCACTGAGGATAAAATAAATATTGTACATTAATCAATACAAATGTGATCCGGCTCCACTTGAGGTCTCTGTGGTGAGTTATGGAGCTACGCTAAGGGTGAGCAGAGATTTCATCCAAGTCTCTGAGTTTGTAAACCAAGGAGTGTACAGAGGTTGGGACACGCGGGTCACATGGCCTGAGATGGTGCGGCGGGGTTAGGGTCACATGGTCAAATAGAGCCCAAGAAGTGGGAGGGGCTTAGGTCATCTGATGAAACACACCCTAAGATTTGGGAGGGGTTTATGTCATATGATCACAGGAAGCCTAAGAAGTGGGCGGGGTTTGGGTATTATGAGCAGCCATAGCCTTTGAAATGGGAGGAGATTAGGTCACATGATCAAACAGTCTATGAAGTGGAAGGACGTTGGGTCATGGAGTCGCCTTGTTGCGGCTTGGTGCTCGGGCGGAGGTGCCGCTTGTGGCTGCTGGAGAGCGAGGAGGTGGAGACGTTGGCAGCTGCATGCTGGTGGCGGAGGGCACGGCGCGGGCACAGCAGCGCCCCCTTCAGCAGCAGCACATCCCTGACGGCCGCGCGGAAGGGCCGGCTGACGAAGCAGTACAGGAAGAAGTTCACCGCCGTGTTGAGCATTGCCAGCATGTTGGCCAGGTCGTACGCCAGGTGCACGCGCCAGTCTCCGTGTACCGAGGACACGTGCAGGTGGTACAGGACCACCGCAGTGCGCGGTGCCCAGAGCACCGAGAACACAGAGGTCACGGCCAGCAGCATTGCGGTGGTCTTGCCCAGATGGCATGACGACGCCCCCTGCTGCCCGCCGGAGCGCCCATCCTGGCACTGCTGCCTCTGGCGCACTCTAAGCCGGCGGAGGATGAGCGCATTGAGCGTCAGGAAGATGCTGCAGGGCAGGAAGTAGATGATGGTGACGTGCGTCCAGATGAGGGCACGGTCCAGGGCGGTGGGCGGCCCGCTCACGCGCCACATGTCCGACCACCAGAAGAAGGGGACGCCCGACGCCAGCGCCAGGCCGAAGACGCCGGCGATGATGCGCCGCGCCCTGGCGGGGTAGCTGATCCGCCGGTGCTGCAGGGGGTGGCACAGCGCCAGGTAGCGGTCCACCGTCAGCGGCACAGCCGCCCAGATGGAGGCGTGGTTGGCGCCGAATTCCAGGATGCTGACGGAGTGGAGCAGCAGCTGGGGAACCTTCCGGTGGAAGATGGCCGTCTCCAGGAGGAAGCCCACGAAGATGATGAAGAGCTGCGTGAGGATGTCTGAGCCCGTCAGCGCCTGCAGGTACACGTACAGAGCCTTCCTGGTCCGGGCCGCCAGACGGGACAGAACCACCAACGTCAGGATGTTCACTGCAGCCATGGAGCACCAGGAATTACAAAGGAATGGCACAGCCTTGTCAATGCAGTCCTACTAATAATCTGCAGAGCTCCTTCTTCATGCCTATTGGCTGAAATGCTGTTTGCTGGTGTGCGTGCGTGTGTGTGTGTGTGTGTGCGTGCATGCGTGTATGTGTGTGTGTCTGTGTGTGCGTGTGTGTGTGTCTGTGTGTGTGTGTGTGTGTGCGTGTGCGTATGTGAAATTTGGCAATTTATACTTCCCAGTCAATTACACTAAAATGAGCTCATTTAAATCCTTTAAATAAAAAGGCAGGAGTTGTCCACAGGGAATCTTCATCAACATACAGGGAAACAGATAATTATATGCTGGGTGTGGCCTTCGCTCTGTGCCTATTGGTTGAGATACTAGAGAGTAAAACGAGACCTTTGCATTCAGATGAATTGTGATTTAGTATTAAAGCACATGCCTACGCCACCACCCCCCCCCCCCAACCCACCATCACCATTTTCAGGGGTATTTTTTGGTCATTTGCCCTGGGGAATTCTCATCTCTTTTTGAGGCAATACTACATACCCCTTCCTCCTCCTCGGGGAGCCAATTACTAATCCTGACTGACATCTTTAAGACAATAGCCCCCCCAGCACTAGATCAATAGCTGAGCAGGGGGGCTATATTTGTTCCAAAAGAATCACAGGAGGAAACGGTGACATCAGTGAATAGCAAAGGGTGTCTCTATCAAACTATCAACAATGGAATATTTTTTAAACAAATATTTTTGTTTTCAGAAAGCAGGTCATTTGTTAATCTGCCGACGGAGCACAGAGAGGGTACAGGCAGCGTGGTGGGTTATGCAGGGGTCAGGGGTATTGCTTCCATTAAATGCCGATCAGCAGTTTACAGCAGGGAACAATGAATGTCATGTGACCAAGCTCAGCAGTTGGCATGATGGGAAATTGATCAGGTAGCCATTAAAATGATATGTAATGGGCAGCCTGCTGGACCGTGTGAGAAGAACAAGATGGACTGAGGAACTGTCAGGAGGTAGTAACTCTTATTACACCAACAAAACACCCACCACTTAATTATACATTTCCCAATGTATTGATAAGGCTTCCCTGTGCTCAGCTTCTGCCTTGAAGATTAAAGGCTGCCTGTTTATTTAAAGTGCTCACCGATTCTACACACAGCATATTATTCATCTTTTTCAGATTCTTGTTCTTTTCAAAATTCTGTTCATCAAATAATATCATGGCAAGAACTTATATCCAAGTTTTTAAATAAATACTTTTACATTATTTTTTAAATATTTAAACTTTCAATATCAATTATTTTTTAATGTTTAACATTTTCCGACACAATTACGAGTAACATTACAGCTCTAGGGACAACAGGCACCCACCCCCCTGCTGGGTTCTGATTGGAGTTCCTTAAACCAATCCCTGCTGCTCTTATTGTCCTGTACCTGGTACTCCCACACAGAGGAGGGCGCTGTAGTAAATCACCGGGATGGCTCCCAGGACGCACTTTGATGGAGGGGGGCCAGGTGGAGTGCTGTTGGACGAAGAGATCATGGCTTTGCAGTGTTTCTTTTTTGCCCCTTTTGCCAGAAGAGAAGAGGAAGAGAAACAAAGTAATTGGAAGAGTCACCGGTTAAAGAAAAGCCTTAAACATCCTCCACTAGTTTATGCATTTAGGGATTAGACTCAGTTATACTCCACAAGACATGATTTAAACAATTTCAAGAACATATATAACATCCGGGCCAGAGGAAAGTGTGCTCCCTAAATGGTTAGACTTTAATTCCATCTGAGACACCAAATTACAAGACATTCCCAGTAGCCAGCCTGCCTTTTCTCCCATGAACCCTTTGCTTGCATTGTGATGGTACTCAGAGACCATCTTAGCCAATCAGCTACAAGAGACACGGCCAAGAGGTGGACAGTATAGCAGAAAGGTTACCTGCCTGGATGGAATCTGCTCTCCATGGTTTCAGAATCACTAGTGCGACTGTGCACGTGCCATGTAAGTTTTTAAAAATGTAAAAATCAAAAACACCCAGCTGACATCTTTAAGAAAACTGGAGGAAAAAAAATAACAGACTGAGAAAAACAAGAATGACAGATTATAAGCAATATTTAGTCAATGCGAGTGGGATTTATCAGCCGAGGTTTGGTGTGTCTGTCATTTTTATTTGATCGCTGACTGCGTTTTTTATCTTAGGATACCTGCATGCAAAAAGGTGCCTTCGGGTGACTGTTTAGGGAGGAGTGCTGCAGTTTACCAGTCATAGCTGTATTTTATAAACGGCAACTCGATAAGTCCTGTACGACGTCCTTATAAAGGGTCGGCTGCGAAGCTATTGACCCCGCAAAGTTAAACACGCTGCCTCTATTCCAAAACGCCCGTGACAGCAGAATAAATACGGATAACGCAGTGGGTCCATGTCTCGGAAATGTGCGAGGGGGCGGAGCTGAATCGGGCACGGCCCGGCATGATGTCGGCCAGCTGCTGGCTCCGCCTCCTTCCCTTGTTCCTGCCGCTGCCTTGCTTGCAAAATCCTCTCTCTGGCCTGTGCCAGAATAACTTCCTTGTGTTCCACCAGGGCTGGACTGGGATTTCACCCATACAAGCTCACCACACATACATACCTATGGTAAAATTTGCCAATACAGGAGGGAGTCGGGGGTCCCCAAGCTCGGGTCGGCGGGAGGGTCCCCACAAAAAATCCTGCTCAGTGACTGTGTGGGGATGGGCGCTGTAGGGAGCAGCACCAGGCCAGCCTGCCTTCTGCCTTAGTGACTGTGTGGGGGTGGGCGCTGTAGGGAGCAGCACCAGGCCGGCCTGCCTTCTGCCTTAGTGACTGTGTGGGGGTGGGCGCTGTAAGGAGCAGCACCAGGCCGGCCTGTCTTCTGCCTTAGTGACTGCGTGGGGGTGGGCGCTGTAAGGAGCAGCACCAGGCCGGCCTGCCTTCTGCCTTAGTGACTGTGTGGGGTGGGCGCTGTGAGGAGCAGCACCAGGCCGGCCTGCCTTCTGCCTTAGTGACTGCGTGGGGGTGGGCGCTGTAAGGAGCAGCACGAGCCCGGCCTGCCTTCTGCCTTAGTGACTTCGTGGGGGTAGGCGCTGTAAGGAGCAGCACCAGGCCGGCCTGCCTTCTCCTCGGCTTAACCTTCCTATCATGTTTGGGTCGGCACCAATCCGTTTGTAAGTTTAAAATACATAAAAGCACCACATAAATTTGTGTATTGCATCAGGAACCTCTATTTAAACAAAATAAATAAATAAAAAAATCACTAGGCAAGGCAGGCCAATATATGTAAAGCAAAAAGGCTGGGGGCCTATGGGCACGAGGCAGGGAATAACCCAGGACGGGGGCCAGCCCATCACAGGGCACACTCACACTCAGACACCATTCACTCACACATGCACACCTACCAATTTAGAAACTCCAATCAGCCTCCGCGTGTCTTTGGCCTGTGGGAGGAAACCAGAGGAAACCCCACGACGACACAGTGAGAACATGCAAACTCCACACAGGCAGAAACTTGAACCCGAGTCCCAGAGGTGTGAGGCAACAGTGCTAACCACTGCACCACAAGGTAAGACCAATGCACTTTAGTTAGAAAATCTAGGAAATTGCAACCCAGGTGGTTTACTAGGGAAATAAAGTATAAAGTAAGGAGGAAAAGGGCTTTGTTTCA
>JABFEA020000098.1:3330826-3342629 GCA_019775915.2 Cyphomyrus plagiostoma
CCCCCCCCCCCCCCCCCCCCCCCCCCCCCCCCCCCCCCCCCCCCCCCCCCCCCCCCCCCCCCCCCCCCCCCCCTCTTATCACTGCGCTTCCTGCAAAGAAATGAAATGTCATGAATGCAGAGCCTAGCTGCGCTGCGCGTTTGCCTGCGCTGTGGGGGGGGGGGGGGGGAGCAGCATCGCCTGCGCAGGGGCTGAGGAATGCAGCCGGCTCACTGTGGAGAGTCCACTTCAGGGCAAAGGGGAAGAGCTCCAGAACCTTCCGTTTTGAGGCTCGACTGTTAACCACTACCTCCCCATTACAAGTATCAAAGGTGTGACTGATCGGCACCTTAAAGGCAGACCAAGCTTCCTGGCTTACAGCGGCACACACACCGAATTTTCTTCACAGAACAATCAGTGGGACATGATACCTGCAACTCCCCCGCCAGACCGCCCCTAAAGGCCCACGGCTCGGGGTCTCCGCCTAAGAACTGTGCCGAGGAATGACTACGGCACCCTGTGGGGATCAGAGCCAAGCGGAAAGCGTTACGACAGAGCGATGGGCATGGCAGCCACGCCAAGAGCAACAACTGTGTCCATAACTAAAAGGTACAAGTACAAAAGACAAGTTAAGAACCAGAAGAAACTTCAGATGCAGGAAACCCTGGAGCTTTGAACCTGGCAGGTGCTTCTGCCCGAAGCAGAACACAAATGAGGACCAGAGACCTGAGCTGGCCAGTTCCAGTAGCAGTAGGTGTTAAGGGCCTCCTTTAAGGGCCCAAATGTGTCAGGCAGAGGATATGAACCAGCAACCTTCCGATTACAAGCAGAGAGACCTACATCTCATAAATAAGCTGATCCTTTTGCACCAGCCAATCAGTGCGCGAGCACATTGTACACATATGCACCATATAGCCTGGAGACCTTTACCCACCAGGACTCTGCCTGCCCCCTGTCTGTGAGGAGCTCAGATATGCTGTCGTGGGGGGGGGGGTGTTTAACCGGCCCACATTTTCGTAGCTCGAATCGCTCGTGCTCCAGGGTACCTCATGCTGCACCCAAAGTCACGTTTCTGAGATGTCTGCCTGGCCATGTGACATTAGAGGAGGACACTTGCTGTAAAACAATTAAAGGGCTTTTCATCTGAAGGAAGAATCCCTCATAACAGGCAGTTTCAGGCTGGGTAATGAGGCCGAGTGTTATGCAAGCCCAGTGGCACGTAAACCCCAGACCTCTGGGGTCCAGCGAGAGCAGGGGATCTGGGAGACGGGGTCTCCTCCTCGAGTCACATGGCCAGGCACGAGTAGCACAAAGGCGGGAGGAACATTCCCGCCTCTCCCTGGCTGACCCAGCTGAGCTGGCTGCGACATCTGCCCTTAAATGCCGGTACTCCTGGCACTTCCTGAGCTGCCCCTCCCTCCCGCGCACTGGTCCCTTTAAGCAGATCACTCAGCACACACGGCAGCTTAAGATATCATTGAGCAGCAGGGAAGACTGATCTCTCCTGGGGTTACTGAAGCAAGCAGCCCCCTTAGCATAGAGAAAAACCCATTTTTAGTTACAAAACCAGTTCTAACCCAGCTGCATGTCTCTGTGCATAATAAAACCCCCCAAAAAAGTTCAGCTGGTGCCAGAATATATCAAATAAATGACACCCAGTGACATCTGGAGGCAATACTTCTTAAAGCAACAGGCCCCACTGTCACATACACTAGAGGAGGAAACTTAGACACCAATTACTGGCATCCGCTACACATTTCAAAGGGTCACTTAACATTAGTACTCACTTTGTACCAGTCATTTGAGTACCAGCAGTACCCATTCCTAAGTTTAAGTACTTGCTGCCCCTAAAGGTTTGAAGAGATCTTTGGGCAGTGTGCGAGCCAGCTCACCAGGGTCTAACAGTTACGCAAGCAAATGTAAAAAAAAAGAAAAAGAACGTAACAACCGAAAGCCTGTGAGGGAGGAAAACAGTTAACGCGCTGAGATGCCCGGCGCTAACGCTGCGCGGATGTGTCGCGAAACCCAAAGGGCAAAGACAGTTCAGCAGGAGAACATAAGGAGCACTAGCACGCGGCAGCCATTTTGGATCCGACGGCCGCAGGCGCAGGTCAAGAGGGCTCTTCCGTCTGTTTGTGGGGTGGAGAGAAAACAGCAGAGGGAGTCGTTAGTGAGGGTTCAGAGCACAGGACCTGGCAGCGACCATCTGAGTACTGCCTGAACCGTCTGTTAAACTGGGGGCAGGAACCTGCACCAAGATGGCAGACCTTCCAAAGGAAAGCAAGGTTTCAACAAGGCACCCAACACCCTCCAGCATCACAGGGGCTGATGACAGCCTTTGGCTTTTATGGAGAAGGACGTAACTGTCCAAGCGGCTCTGCACAAAGGCCCGAAGCAGCCGCCCGGCTTGGCAGAATGACTACTGCGGATTGGTGCATAATTAACTTCTTTAAATGGTTAATCGTAACAGAATGGGCATGAAAGAAGCCCGTGTCCCTGTCGGAAGGAACAGGCTGGAGAGACTGGGGGGTCACCCAACCGCTGCAGTCAGTACTCAGTCAGTCAACGATACACAGATAAAATCCAGATTCAAGAGATCAACACACACAGACACAGGAATGTCACATGATACAGGAAAGCAAGCAGGCATCACTCTACATTAGCCCAAGAACTTTGTCTAGTGAAACCAGGAACCCGAAGCCGGTTCTCTGCCAACACTGACAAGTTTAATACTGAACTCTGTGTATCGTGCCTAAACACCCTATTCGTCGCTAAGAGACAGCCACTCCCCAGGAGCAGAGCCCTTAAAAAGAGCGTGAAGTTTGCAGACATTGACTGCACTCGGTTAAATGTCTCATGGATTTCAAATGGCAGGTATGTTATCACGGTCTCGAGGAATCATGGGTTTTGCTAAAACTGGCACAGAGCGCAGAGAAAGGGACCTTTCCTAACGTCCTTGGGCTAATCTAGCGACTGTCCTGCCGTGATGCCGCCAAACACGGCGTGAACCTACCCAGCCACTGAACGAATGATTTGACCATGGACACGATGCTCTTTATGTCCCAGATGTAGGGATACAGGTCGTACAGGATGGTGCGGTTGGCCGAGTTGGACAGCCGGGTGAACATCCTGATGACGGAGCAGCACATCTCCTCAAACTTCTCTGCTCGGGAACGCCACTCCGCCACCTACAGGCAGGAAGGCAAAAAGACAGGTTAGGGTCAAGCGCTCCAAAGACAGAGTCACCTATACGTCTGCTGTACCGCCCTCTAGAGGGAAGGCTCAATAATGCCAAAATAGCGCAACTCTGCTATGGAAAGATAAACAGGCATCCGTTTAGTGACTTTACAATCGCTACCCTTCTCAGCGCCAACATGTGTGATGCTGCTGAATTAGCCAGGCTAGGCTAACGGCTGGCACCTTGTCGGGATCCTTGGCGTCGGCGTTGACGCTGACCACGCTGCTGTTGGCGCGCAGCCAGTTGAACTCGCGGAGCATGTGGGCGGCCTTGGGCCCGTGCTCATAGGGCAGGTAGAAGAGCTCCGCCAGCAGGCTCAGGTCATCCAGCGTAAGGGCCTCGGCCGCGTACAGCGGCTTCTCCCCGGGGCCCGGCACGAAGGGCTCGCGGCCCAGCTGCTCGTCCGTCTGCATGGGCGCCACATCACCGCCCGGGTCCTCCGCCGCGGCAGGAGGCGGGGCTTCCGGGGAAGCGAGGTCACCGCCGGCCTCACGGTCCGTGTCCATGGGCCTGAGGTCCTCAGTGGCCTTGGCGCCCTCAGCGAGGGCGGGGTCGTCGGCGGCGGCGTCCGGGTCGTCGGGCTTCTCAGCGGCAGTCTCCATGGGCTCCTCCTCCAGCTCCCGCTTGGCCGGGTCCCGCTGCCCCTCCCCCGCGGCTGGCACCCGGCTCATGATGGGCTGCTGGTAGACGGTGGTGACCGTGGTGGATGAGCCGAGGCTGGGGGTGGTGACGGAGGTGACGTCCACCGCCGAGCTCTTGGGGCCGCTGTGAGGCACCTGCCGACCTGTTTGCAGGGGAGCGGCAGCAGCCGGCTGTAAACATCCGCGGAAACCCGGGGAAACACATTCATGCGCCAGTCTGAGCCGCCCATGAGTGGGAGGAGTCACACCACTGCATTATTCATGAGAGACTCCGGGCACCGCCCCTTAGAATACCGCATGGTTTGCTTTGTATCTTGGAAAGGTACGGGAGGACTGCACACTTCGGATGTGAGCAGGGCAGCGTGAGGAGGGTCCTTACTGTTGTACTGGTGGGGCTCCCCGAACTCGGCCAGCCACTCAGTGAGCGCCAGTTTGAGCGCCAGCTGGGGGCTGTACAGCATGTCGGTCTCCAGCTCCTCATCGCTGCCCTCGTTCTCCAGACGGATCTGGATGGACACTGCCGTGTCCTCACCGTCCGCTGGGGGTGTTGGAGAGAAGAGAGTGTGTGAGCGACTGGGGAGGGGGGTAGCGGGAGGGAAAGAGGCCTCCTTTCTGGGATTTTCCCCCATCACAGATTAACGAACTGTGACCAAGGGACCTCACTGCTCACGTGCCGCCTTCATCCACTTTAAATGTCACTATTTCACACACACACAGATCTCACTTTCAGGTTCTCCTCCAATAAGCCCAGACTTACTCATGACCACATCCTTGCGCACCCCGTTCATGTTCGACTTGTACCAGGTGGCCAGGGTGTGGATCGCCACAAAGTTGGACTCAAATTCACAGTTAGGGTTGGTGAGGACCCCCTTCAGACGGGGAATGAGCTCGGTGGATCGTCCCTTATAGGGGCCCAGGAAGAGCCGCTTCTGGTCATAATCGTTGGCATGGATGTTGTCCCAGATAACTGGGGCTCTCTTCAATATTTTCGTCACCTCCTCGATGGACTCAACAGTTATGTCTTTTGACACTACTTTGGGACCTGGGTAAAGACAGAGGAAAATGTCCTCAAAATTAACATTTTTGATGGAAAAGCGTTATAAAAGAAATCCAGATTTTTTTTTTTTTTTTTTTTTAAAAAACCCACCTCACACAAAGAGGGGACAACACGTAAAATGACTTTGTGACAGAATGCATTGCATATCTCCCAAGAATCCATGGAAGAGACCCAGAGGACTTGCCTGTCCACAACACCTCGATGCCTGGCAGCAGTTTCTCCCCGACTGTCCTCAAGTAAGGAGATTGGGAGACGCTGGGGCAGCAGAATGTTCCACAATATTCTGTGAGACATCAAATGCGTGAGAGATCATTCCCATTAGACAGCTTATTTAACTGTACATGCTCTATTTTCCTAGAGCAATGAGAAAACTGTGGGAGGAACATCATCTACTGTGAAGAACATAAGATATGTATAAGAATACTAAGACGACCAGTCCGAATCCGTAAAAAGCAACACCTTGAAAAGAACGCAACAGGAAACAAGCATTCAGTTTTGTTGTAGGGTGGCACAAACAAGAACGTGGGGATTCCACACAACTGTAATCAGTCAGAAACATGTCTGTTCATCCCCCCACCTGTGGGACAGAAGAGGAACGTCTCTGGCTCTCCCAGGTACTGGTAGATCTCATTGGTGATGGACACTTGAGCATGTGCAAAGGAGCTGAACACCTCCTTGTCCGCAGGGCACATATTGGGATCGATGTCATCGAAAAGCAAGGCAAAGGACTTACACCCGAACTGAGACACCTGGAGGAGTGGGGACAAGCACTGTGACCCCGCCTTGCCCTTCAGAACAGTCATTTAATATTACAATAAGCACAGGGTGTATTTCTAAACAAGCACAGGAGCCTATCGAATAAACAAAAGTGAGAGTTATTAACAGCAACCCCTGATGTGCGACGCCAAGCCGTAGGTCACATAAGACCTTTCCCTATTGGAAGCCACCATGATGATGGTGGCTCCCCTTTCCCGATACCTGATCTAACTTCCTCTTGAGGGTTGAGACTTCTTTCTGGTTGGAGAACGTGATGTCGAGCCCAGGGGAAATGGCATAGATGAACTCGATGCCGTGTTCTTTCGCAGAGGCCATGAGGGTCATCAGTTGCTCTTCCAGAGACACAAACAAAACGAAATTAGCCGTCTAACTATACAAATGTCCTAAACGAGCAGCATGGAGGAGATTCACCATCTCACCTGCCTCTTCGACCGAATACATTTCCCTCCAGAACATTCTGTGTTTATAGTCATCCTTTGGAGCATATAGGTATGTGTTCAGGCCCCATTTCTGCTGCCTACAAAATCATATTTTATGCTCTCAGAATACAGACCATGGTTCGAAACACCTTCAAACACAATTGGAAACTTACATGGAAGGATTCTTAAAAATACATATACACAACAGATGCTTATTTTAATTACAGAAATCGACGCATTTAACAAGATCTGCTTTTAGCACACAGGAAACCGCATCAAATCCAAATCAATCAAGGAAATAACAGTAAAAAATGCCCAAGATTCAACAGTAGATTCGGTACGAATGAGTAGTTTAAGAGGCACCTTTGGAGCGAAAGGTTTATGGTTTATGTCCCAGGATAGACCTGCTATAAACGTGAGTAGGACTGTAAATAATCAACTTCTAAATAGATAAGACACAGGAGAGTGATCTCTGGACCAAGTAATCAGACCAAGCTGGAATCATTACCTCCTGAAAAGCTCCTTCCTTTGTTCCATAGTCCATGGCCGTCCGTAGAAGCCTGTCACAAACAACAGAACAGGCCAATTACCAAAAATTCACAATGACCCTTGTTCCTGGTTAAGAACATGGTAGTTATCACTTCCGTAACGCATGTGCGTCCGCCGGTTTACGCTGCCCTGCTTATCCGCCACCAAAATTAGGGCACACTAACCGCACCAATGTGATACCAGTGACACGCTAAATTAAGAAGAGCCTAAATAGCGGTACAACAAAATGTGCACAATCGAGCCAGACGGGCAGAATCAGGCTTTCCGGGGGGGTTAAATCTTAAGTCAACCACGGAGTGACCCTATTTTAGATACAGCCCTAACTACTACGTGACAAAATAAATCCCTGGGGCACCCCATGCCATCCTGCTTTTCTCACCCTCCACCACGCCGCTGATGAATTTCCGATGGCCGATTCTTTCGACTTCGATGGTACCAGGCTCCTCAATCGGAGCCTCTGCGGCCACGGGGCTAGGGGCCACGGGCTCGTCGGGGCGCGGAGCGGAGCCCATCGTCTTCTCCTCCTGGACCATCTCTATGAGCCAGCTACCCTCCCGAGCGGCGCCGAGCGCTGCAGCACCTGCTAGAAACAAGACTTCGCTCGTGAACCAGCTACGCCAAAGCAAGGATTAGTAAAGTCGAGCAAAGACGCAGGGTCGGGTGCTGACAGAGGAGCTACAAATCGAGCCACCGAGCTAACGCGTTAAACACGCCGTTAGTCAGAGGGAATCAACTTATAAAGCTCGGTTTTTATAGAGGTAAAGATGCTTCTGTATATCTCTATACAAACGACATTTCTTCGGTTTAAACTACTTTATTTTTCTTCTCTATACCGTAATTATTCCCTCGCCGTGTCCTGCCTTCCTCACCAGCTCCTTGATTCTTCCTGTTTACACCGACTGCGCAGGTGCAGCAAACCGGATCAGACCGGTTCCCACAACGTCAGAAACAAATAAGGGGAGTAAAAAACGCATAAACCGAACACGTAGGATATAATTTTTCATTATGGTCGTCGAAGAAAAGTCAAACATCCGTTTTACATTATTAAAATTTTCACATAAAACATTTTATTTTCACCGTGTTTTGAATGGGTCGTCCCATAATTACGGTGTCCGATTTAGAAATTCGCTGGGGAGGGGGGCCCTTAAAGGCGCCGTACACATTTTACTACCCAGGAGATTTCGATCTAGTAATAATGTTTTTCAGTAAATGTATGCGTTCCTTGACGGCAAATATCTTCCTCTTCAATAATATTTCACCAAGCACATCATTACTCATGGATACATTGGCCTCGGCCTTTGCCATGTAGTATTCCACTTATGGTAAATGGGCTGCATTTATATAGCGCTTTTCTGCAAAGCGCTTTACAATTTATGCCTCACATTCACCCATTAACACACACACAATCACACACCAGTGGTGGAGGCTTCCATGCAAGGTGCCAACCTGCACACCGGGAGCAATTTGGGGTTTAGTGTCTTGCTCAAGGACACTTCGATGGGATCAAGAGTAAGCAGGGCTCGAACCGGCAACCCTCTGCTTGCCAAACGATAGCACTGCCTTCTGCACCACACCAACTTCCCCTTATAACAACAGTATGGAATTCATGCGATTTAAAAGCTTAAAGCCTAGAAGAGAGCTGTCAAATGTTTTTATAGAAGGTCTGCATATCGAAACAATGGTGTTTTTTCAACTACACAATTACAGCTCAGTTGAAGAACCATTTTCATATTAGCCCATGCTGATACACAATTCACACCACTACATTCTACAAGTTTGTGTGATAAGCTATGTTGTAGACTTACTCTATTTCAAATAAAAGGTATTAGGGGAAAATGTAAGCGAGAAAAGGACAAGAATTTTAAAATTGTTTTTTAATGTTCTGCATTACATTTCCATTCCACATTCTTCCAAGCATTTAGGAAAGAACACATTCCATTTGTTTCCTTACTCTCCATTATCCTATTTTTACACATGGTGAGCCCATGCGACTTTAGAATGCATTAAAAAATTTAAATATTCTCTTAAGAACATTTGCCTCTTTTTTGCACTTTTTCCCCTTTATACTGTTTTTATGCTTTTAGTTTTTCTTAGAAATCTTCACTTCAATAGAAGGTGTAAGCTTGTAGACACAGGGGTGGGGGGAGTGAAAACACACAGAGAAAAAGCCACACGTGACGAGTGGGAAAGGCAGTGCTCGAAGGCGTGTGCTCCAGCACGGCTCTGAGGTAACGCGCCGTCTCCTCCGCCCTCCGCCCCCTTCTTGCTGTTACCTTCTCAGACCTTTCTTGGCTTGCCTGAGTAAAGTGTCGAAGTCTAGCGAGTCGAGTTTGCTCTTTGTCGGTGCTGGATCGTATTCCCGGCTGGAGTCTGAAATAAAACGGTGGGACGTGTGATCAGCGTCTCCACAGGGGCACACGCACGGGGCAATTCCACACAAATGCCCCAAACGACGACGACAACCTAAGGATGCTTTTCCGCCACATCAGGTACCGTTCTTTGGGTACTTTGAGGAGGTACCAAAAATGCAATTCTTATATCGCTAATCAGCCATATTAAAATAATGATTTTTTTCTTACTTTCAATTCTGTACGGACATTATAGCACAGGGGGTTAAAGTTCTGCTAAAACATTTGCTAAAAAGGAGAAGAAAAAAAAAAAAAAAAAGACCTTGCAAGCTTTGCAGTTTTAATTAGTCCTTGTAGGGATTTCAGGGTGCCGAACAGGTAGGGTGGCAGCACCCGACATGAGAGCTCAAAACATACCCAGGTCCGCGTAACTGGACTTGCAGAACTGCCGACGACCCCCGAAGCAGAGGTCAAAGGGCAGCTCGTTGCACTGCCGCAGTTTGCCTCCGTTCTCAATTGCGCTGAATGCGTCCTTTGTATTGTAGTAAGTGACAAAGCCATAGTTGTCCCTGTGGAGGGGGCAAATTGGCACCGGTAATTACATGGCCTGTTATCATGGGTTCGGTCCACAAGAGGGCACCAGAGATCCTCAAAGCTATCAAAGGTGCGACCCACTATTCCTAAGGCCACTATTGGCCAGCATAGAGCAGTCCTCACCCATGCTCCCGAAAGTGCAGGGTACAGTCCTCGATCTCCCCATAGAGGGAGAAGCGCTCCTTCAGCTCCTTGCGGGTCATACTACTGCGGATCCTCCCTACATACACGACGCGCCGTTCTTCCTGGGGGAGACAAAAGGTTTTGGGGGGGGGGACCAAAATTACCATCCTAGAACTTCTCCATCCATTTCACCAAGGCTACAAAGTATGTCTTCATTTGGAGTGACCAAGCTTGATCAAATCAGTACTCTGAGCTAGACAGATGTTGGACTGTGAAGGTCATACTGCCCCGCAGAGAGATCAGCAGACAGAAGGGACGGCGTGACTGAAGGCAAACACGTGTAACTCACGATGGCTTTCTGCTTGCGGTCGCTGACATCCTGCGTCTGAAGCGTCTCTCGGGAGCTGTAGCGGTAGCTGTGTCTATAATTAGGGCTGCGAGGTTTAAAAGGAAATGAAAAATGAAGATCTTCAAAGCAACTACCGTGAGATTAAAGGGGGCGAGAACCCTAAGGAGGAGATGTAGTACTGAAGCTGAAGTGGCTTAAGTTACGCAACACTTAAGCATTTCCCACGTTGCTGGTAATGACACCTGCCAATTCATGCCAGCGTTTCCCAGTCTGGTTCTTTGGGATCCACAGAGGTGGACTGTCTGTGGCGTCCCAAGGACCAGACTGGAAAACACTGATATACTTTCCCGAACCTTTCGAGTACACAAACAGTGTCCAACTTCAGCCACAAGCAGGGTGCCGGGGTTCCCCTCCCTCCCGGGACACCGACCTGTGGCTGGCCCTCCTCCAGCACGGCGAGCGGGAGCGGGAACGGCTGCAGGAGCGGGAGCTGGAGTAGGAGCCACAGCGCCGTCGAGGCGGAGAGCGGGACTGCGAGCGGGAACTGGATCGGGACGAGGAGCTAGAACTGCTGCCGGAGCGGCGAGAGCGGGAGCAGAACCTGGGAGGGCAGAGACCCCACATCGTATCATGAGCTCAACTCCGCCAAGCAGGGTGTAACCAAGTAACCAGCACCTGCTCATATGTTATGCTCACAAGCCCCTCCCATTCACTGACCTCTTCCTGGGCGGAGAGGTTGACCTAGACTGGGACCGAGACTCTGACGACGAGCAGGAGCTTGACTCAGAGCTACTATTGGAGGAGGGGCTGGGGGACCGAGCTCTGCACCGCCGCTGTGTCCGGCCCCTTTCCTGGACAGCAGGTCGGTCAGAAAGCCCAGATGGGCGGCAGGCAGAACTTCCGCTCTTCACAAGTCCGGCCTCCTGGGAGATGGGCTCCGTCCTGGAGGGCGAGGCCTCGGGGGACAGCAGCACAGAGCCCATCACGGGGTGAGCCTTTTCCTCAGGTTGAGTCCTGTGGTCCAGGGGCTTGGCAGACACCCCCGCCGGGGAGGCACACTGGGGGGTCGGGGCGGAAACAGTGCCTCTGACTGGCAGAACGGCCACACCAGGCTGCTGCTCGAGGCAGATGGCTGAGGCCGGCTCTTCAGGCGCAGGCCCCTCAGTGGGTCGGCAGTAATCATGATCAGCAAAAGCCGGGTGGTGCGTGGGGGCAGTGGCTTGGGTAGGGGGCTTGCTGCGGGGCTTGCTGGGGGGCAGTGGCCGAGGGTCGATGATCTGGATGGCCTTAGTGGGGGACGGTTTGGGCTTCGCCAAGAGGGCCACTGGGGTCAGGGGCTTCCAGGTCTGGTGAGGGGGGGTGGCCGGGGGCGTGAGACCTGGAACAACACATATCCCACATTACTGGGCTTTCATAAATGTGCGGGAGTTACCAGAAGTGGATAGTTCGGGTTGCAGATTCTATGCTACGTATCTGCATGCGGATTTTACACTGTCCTGAAATTCCCTGCTAACCGTACAGTTAACCATGGATTCGGTCTGGACCGGAAGTAACGGTGCGTGTAGCCATGGCGACACAGCGGCTTTTAGAGACCATGGGACTTACCGGCAGTGCTGGCCAGGTCAGGAAGGACCGAGCGCTCCACTGCTTTCCTGTGGACAGAAGAACGGCAGCCGTGTTAATGCCAGTCCCTGGAGAGGGGGGTTAGCGGATGGGTAAAACCCGGGGG
>JABFEA020000098.1:3377180-3393659 GCA_019775915.2 Cyphomyrus plagiostoma
GTTTTGGAAGCCATTAAGAAAAAAATGCTCTTCTTGTTTTATCCTGTTCATTTTGTGTTTAAATGCTTAAAAAAAAACATATTTAGGTGTAATTTTGGGGAGCGGGGAACTAATTAATTGGTTTTCCATTATTTTTTATGGGAAAAACTCAATCGGAACTCAAACGTTTTAGGATTCGATCCGGAGTCCGGAACGGATTAAGTTCGAGAACCGAGGTACCACTGAAATTCCTTGTTCTGGTCCGGGTGGCCAAGCTGCCATTTCCATCAGAAGCAGCTGCTTATCTGCTTAGGTCAGTCCTTGTTAAATATATATGTTAAAAAGGGACCATTCCAGATACTTAACTGGCAGGACTGGTGTTTGAGGCGCTCCTTTTCCTCCAACGCCACCTACTGACTAAACAAAAAAAAATCACAATCTGTCTCCCCAGTGAGATCTTCTTTCTTATTCGAAAGGCAGCATAATCTGCTGGCCATCGCATGCATTATAATACAAAACAGCAATCAACAGAATTCCGAATTCTGACGGACATTTTGATGAAACCTCGTGCTCTGTTTTGGGAATTTGGGGGAGGGGGGTGTTTGGTGTTAATCATACTGTACCTATTAATCTACATGCAACATTCAAGAGTTTATTTTTATATCACCTTACCCAGTATGGCTCAGTGTCAGAATCAGTGTCACTAAGAGACATACCACAGTTCACAGTGGTTAATGAATGCCAGAAGACTTTGGCAGTGACAGTCAGACCTCATTCCTTGTTGGATTGTGTGCGCGGTTCCTACTGCACCGGCTGCTAGTCTTGGGGGGCTTTTTGTATAACGAGTCAGTCTCCCTTCCCCTAGCCCTTCGGAAACATCCTGGGCCTGGTGCCACTGGCGGAGAGTGTGGTGAAGCTGAACGCCGTCTGTATGGGGTGCTTCACGGAGGCAGCGTACACCAAGAGGCTGGGGGACGAGAAGGAGGTGAGGGGCTGTGGCCTGGCCACAAGGGGGCGCCTCCACAGACCGGCGAGGGCTTTACCGGCTGGGGCCTAGGTTACAGTATTCCAGTTAGACCTGTTGTGGTACATTGTGTCCATCCAGTAAAGTTGAATCACCAGCATAGGGGAACAGAGATGCTACCCCTTATACCCCCACCCCCCCGTATTCCAAACAGTTGCCGGTCGAAGCTAAGTGGTCCTGATCCATTTGGTCAATGACCCAGCTCTGTCCAGTTAATAGCACAGCCATCGATCCAGTTCTGGAACCAGAAGTTTGTTACAGTTGGTGGTGTGACCTCATGCCCCAGGTGGAGGTGATCGGAGGAACAGACAAGTACCAGGCCGTGTGCCGGGCCTGCTACGGGGGCCTCATGGCTGAAAAGGAGAACAGCGCCCCCTGGAGGGATGAGACGCCCCCTCAGGCCCTCCCAGGGAAGAAGCTGGACGTGGGTTTTCCTCGGAAACTCTTTGCTCCATTGCACAACTGAGAGAGACAAGATTATGCCAAAATGGGAGCGCCAAATACGTGTTAAACATTTTAATGTACCTTACATCTGCATCAGCTCCGAAGCGTTACAGCAGTAAGATGCACAGTAGAGCTTGGATGCTTAAAACTTTCATTTAAATTCCTTAACCATTTAGGTATGCTAGTAACTATATCAACTATCCACTAGGGGGCACAAACCTGGAGTGATTTGTTACTGTTGGCAAGTGATTTAACCAAGCCAGACCTTGGACTACATGTTAGATTGAAAAAAACATATATCCTACACTGAGAGGGGGAAAAAAACAGCTCTACATTTGCTTATCACTGGGGCTGTACCCTCAAGGGTCTGTCAGTTGTACCTTTAAGGAACAGAAATTGACCGTGAGGAACTTTTTTGGTACTACTGGGGGGTACATTAATGTTGTTTGTACCTTGGATGTTCCTCCATTGCGCCATAGGGCATGATTGGCAAAGCTTTGAGGGAACAGCCCCAGTGACAGGCAAAGGAACAAACTGGTACTCATTTGAGAGAAAGACATTTACCTAGCAAGACTATGCATTCTGAAAGCATAGCTGGTAAATGGAGAGTTCCAACAATTTGAGTTGGTGAGGGGAGCTTTTGGGAAGCGTTATATGCTGTATGTATATATGTAACGTTGTGTACATCTTAGGGTTTTATATACAGAACTGGGGCAATATCCCAGCCAACAGCAGCCATTTAGTCATGATTTATGAAGCACAGTGAGAAGGTTCTGGGCCTTTTACACCTATAAATAGGCTGTATAATTTTTTGTGAGTGTATTATACAGTTACGAAAAAGGTCACTGGCCACCATGGACACTCGTGCATGGATACAGCATCTAGAAGCATCTGAGGCCACTAATGAGTTTGCATTTAACTTGACATCAAGGGTGGTGCTGTGGCATAGATGAAGTACAGCTGTGATCAGACTGGCTGATACTGGCTCAGACACAAACAGACCGGCCCATTCACCTACGATGCATTTCCAGCCCATTCACCTACGATGCATTTCCCGGCAAAGCACAGAGTCTGTAACAATTAGCTTAATTATGTTCCTGAACTCTTGCAAATCCTATGTCCAATGTGTGGGTCTTGTAAAAGTTGTGGGCATTTAAAGGTGTTTGTTTTTTAATAAAAATGGGGACAAGAAAAATGCTTCTGAGCCGATGGCCTCCCATCTCATGAGTACTTGGTGAACGTCCCAAACATGCAGCGGGATTTAAGGTGCATTACAAGGAAACGTTTTCTGGGATCCAAACATCGGAGCCTTTGTATGACGTGCACATCTGTTTCACTGCATCGAGCCCTGAGGTTCTGGCCCGCAGAGCAGCAATCCCACAGGCGTGCTCATCTTTCTGTTGCCAGCAGGCTAAGTGAAGCCAACCAGCTTCAATCGCTTGAACAGCTTAATGAACAGAATCTAGTGTTTTGACCTGGTATGTGTTCTCATACATGGCCTTTATCAAGGCCTGTGGAGATGACATCATAGCTACACTTGGGTACTCGGGGCACTGAAATTAACTGCAAGACAGCCCCTCCCCCCGGTTTACTGCTGACTCTCATTGGGGGGTTGAGGGCCCAGTTCCTCAGGCCTAAGATGCTTTCTTTCGTGCCGCTGATGGGCTTTTCCCATAACCACAGAGATTTCCAAGACACCTTATCAGCTGCTGGACAGTTTTACTTTAAACAAAAAGCTCTGGGTCGTACAAAACAAACGTTTCTGCAGAACCCTTTCCCAAACACATTCACACAAAATAAATACGATGGCGTTATCGGAAACAGCCTCAACAGTCTAAATGAATCTATACAACAGAAAAGAGGGTAAAATCAGTTTCTTCAAGAAAGGACAACAAAAGCAATTCTGAATGCCAATAAACACATACAGAGAAGAAGGCACAGTTAGAGGAGTGTGTGATCGGCAAAAATGCTAGTGCAATTCCTCCGGGGATGGGCTGGGGTGTACAGGAGCAAGAAGTGTGGGACGCCACCCAAAACCGTTAGTGGTGACATCACGTGGGCTGGCGTGTCGAGTACCGTGCCAGGTTCTAGCTCAGGGCTGTCCTCCCTACACACTAGCCCAAAACGAGAATTACAGAATTAACTGACACCCCGAAAACTCCGGTGACACCCCACCGTTCAGTGATGTGGGATTTGGCCGTTCACCAATACAAAGGTTAGGACCCCTAGAAAGATACAAGCAAATGGGTGGGGGTCCACACATACTCGCACCAGTATGAACAGGGTTTGAATACAGACGTGTGTGTTTTCAGCAGCTCCTGCACATGGACTCGGAACAAACGAACAGTAGGGTGCAGGAAATGGAGTGAAACAGGAAAGAACAGCTGCTTTAAGAACCAAACCCTCCCTCAACTGTGCCATGTGACCAGAATCTGCCCACCCTCAGTAAACTGGTGGCTGGTAGCCACCCTCTTCCTGCGGGGTCGGCATGGTGGCAAACGGGGGCTGTTGATAGTTCTCGCCCCCCCCACTAGGGTACGTAGGGTAGGCAGGGGGGTAGGGGGTGGCGTGGTTGTTGGCTGGGTCTGCGGGGTTCTCCACAAAGTTCTCCACTCCCTTACTGTACATCTTAAAGGCGAGAAAGGCCAGTCCTCCCTGTTTAAAAGACGAGAACATGAGCGCAGTGAGCGTATATCGAGGGGGGGGAGGGGGGGCACGGCGCCCACAGGGTACGTACCCAGGTGCCCACAGAGAAGAAGGCGAAGGCGATGGTGGCTCTTGCAGCGTCGCCCGGGATCAGCTCGGCGTTCTGCGTGTGCGACCACTGATTGGCCAGGAGGCAGAAGCACACAAACCACAGGAAGCTCCATATTCCTGGGGGGACAGGAGAGCTTTCAGACACGCAGTAGAGTTCCACCTTCGTCACACTCGGCCTCCTTCAGATGGGTGGCCACAAGGGGGGCACAAGCAGACGGCGAAAGCCGGCTGAACGTCGGGGTGGCTGACTGCAATATCATACAGCAAGTGTGTCAGGCTGAGTTTTACAGCAAAGACATACTTTAACCGTGTGGCATTTATCCACACAACCACACAGGAAGAGTGGGGCACTTCTGACATATGCATGGCACTTGCGTGTAGATTAAACAAGAGAATAAAATAGAAGAGTGACACTTTATTAATCCCCGTGGGGAAATTCTCCGTCTGTCTCCCCCATCTCTCCCTATAGACACACATACAGGTTGTGGGGTCACAGCACAGGGTCATCCAGCGTGCAGCAGCCCTGGGGCTGGGGGTTAAGGGCCTCGTTCAGGGGCCCAACCGAGGCATCAATCTGCCAGCCTGGGGATTTGAACCAATGACCTTATGATCACAGGCACAGAGTGTGAACCTGCAGGGCTACAAACTGCCGAGCCGATTTCCTTTCTGTAAAAATTCTCTGTGCAGGGGATGTGGTCAGCGATGATCTTCATTTATTCCATATTACAGTTCTAATGCTGTGTGTTTGGCCAATAAAAACAAGGGAAGGGTCTTCAAAAGGAAGCCAATAGGAAGGGCAGGGGTCAGAATGGTGAGGGGCTGGGCAGGAGAGTGCCCACCTACCTGAGAAGATCAGGTCGCCGATGACAATGTACCTCCTCTGTATGGCGTTGCTGATGTGAGGAAGGAGAGCGTCGAGGACGAGGAAGGCCATGCAGGCCAGGAACGCCAGAACGCCCACGGACACACCGTAACGGCACGCACTGTCGTTCTGGTTGAACATGCACTTCACCTCCTGGTCGTGAATCGAGGGGTTGATGTAGCCCTCAGCCGTGATGCTCCCAAAAACGACAATGGCGAAGACCTGACAAAGGAGAAGGGATTAGAAGGCAACGCTGACCATCCTCAGGAGAGGGCAGTGGATGGGTACTGCTCCATCACTGTGCCCCCGTTTCCCCCCTTATGCTAATGGAAAGCCAGGGACACCCGTGGCGCATAAAGAGGGAGGGACAGCAGGTACCACAATGCATTTCAGGAATCTGAAGCTGGAATAGGGCACCAATCTGGATACTTCACACCAGCCTTTGCTCCTCAAGTGCTGATCCACGACATGAGCGCCAGCTCAGATGACAAAGAAATGTTAGTACATTCAAATCTTTTTCTGAGGTGTTGCTGAAATGAGACTGGCGAGAATTTACATTGTTCGGCCATAACAGTAAAACTGGAATCAGATCTGTGCCAAAATTATCAAGCAAAACTGTTTCGACATCAAGCAAAAACATGTTTTTGCTTGATGTCAAGAAAGTTTTGCTTGACTATATCGGCACAGATCTGATTCCATAAGAAACCACTTCCAATTGGTATAGTGCATATTCACATTGCGTCGTCTCACAGCGCGTTACATTGTCCCTGTCCAAAGCCCCCAGTGAGCGGCCAGAGGCAACGGTGAAGGTCAAATGGAGAAGATGAGACACTCATTTTCCAGGAAGATCTGACAACAACTAGCGTATTTGAGCACCGGGGGGCAGGTTTCTTATATCTATGCTTCTTAAGCGGAGCACTGAAAGGTTCCCTGACAGGTGAACAGAATGAGATTATCGCCTTACAATCACACCTGGTAATGGTGGCATTAAATATTAAGCAAGTGAGCAGACAGATCTTGAAATTGATGTGTTGGAAACAGGAAAAATGGCGAAATGTAAGGATGGGAGTGACTTTGACAACCGGCAAACTGTAATGGCTCGACGACTGGGTGAGACCTGGCAGGTCTTGTGGGGTCTTCCCAGTATGCAGTGGTCAGTTCCCACTAAAAGTGATTCAAAGATGGCCAACCGGTGACCCGGAGACGGGGTCATAGGTGCCCAAGGCTCACTGGTGTGTGTGTGGAGCCAATGCTGGCCTGTCTGGTCTCACCCCACAGCAAAGCTACTGCAGCACAAACTGCTGAAAAAGTCAAAGCTGGCTGTGATAGGAAGGTGTCAGAACACACAGTGCGTCACAGTTTGCTGCGTGTGGGGCTGTATAGCCACTGACTGGTCAGGCTGCCCACGCTGACCCCTGTCCACTGCTGAAAGTGCCTGCAATGGGCATGTGAGCGTCAGACATGGACCATGGAGCAATGGAAGATGGTGCCCTGGTCTGATGAGTCACAGTCAACTGGGGAAGAGGTGGCACCAGCATGTACCTCCCCATCTTGCTCTGTAGGTGAGAGCAAGCTGGCAGTGAAGGGCAGCCACCTGTTGCAGCGTCCAGGGAGCTGGGGGGTTAAGGGTCTTTGCTCAAGGGCCTGCAGATGTGCCAAAGCCAGGCTTGAATTGAGGACCTTCTGACCACAAGCACAGAGGCTTATAGCCCACTGAGCCACATGCTGCCCCCATCCAACCTCACACCACCTACCGAAACATTCGCCAAAATACGCCGATTCAGGGCAACGGTACTCCCCGGAGGCGGGGGCCTCTCACCGGGATAATGCACCCTGCCACACTGCAAAAATTGTTCAGGAATGGGTTTGAGGAACATGAACGAGTTCAATATGTTGACTTGGCCCCGAAATTCCCCAATCTCCATCCGATTGAGCCTCTTCGCTGGACGAACAAGCCGGGTCCATGGAGCCCCCCCCACAACTTACAGGATCTGCTGCTAACGTCCTGGTGCCAGATACCACAGGACAACCCTCAGAGATCTTGTGGAATCCATGCCTGTATGAATCTGGACTGTTTTAATGGCTCAACGGGGACCAACACAACATTAGGCATGTGCCTTTAATGTTATGGGCCGGCCAGAGTATTTTGGGGGACACAGTCCACTCAGCAGAGGAAGAAAAACAAAATGACCCAGCAAGTATAATAAAGAACGAACACCATCATCTACGAGTCGAGGCGTGCAAATTTATAAACAAGATCACTGCAGATTAGTTTGGACTCGTCTAACAGCCCGGGCAGGACCTCCATCAGCCATAGTAGCGAATGAGGCCTTACTCAAGGAGTCCACAGCAGAGGTCTGCTCCGTCATCACATGACTGGCTTGTGACCAACAAGCAGCTCTCTCTGCGCTGGCACAGCACAATGAATAGCTCAGAAATGAAGGCGGGGGGTTAGGGAGGGGGAGGGAGAAACGGCACTCAGGAGGCTGCCGGAAAACACATTCCAGGTCATGTGACAGTCACCAGCAACTGCCCCGTCCAGACTGGCAAGATCTGCGGCAGGGGTGTCACTTTCCGTGCCACCTGCCATGTTCATATTTTCATTCCGGGGAGGGGTAGTGGCACAGGCACATCAGCTGAACATCTCTCCGCTCTACTGGCCGACGCGGGCAGTAAATAAGAGCACAAATGTCAGCCATGTTATGGCAAGCTCGCCCTGCCAGCACAGCAAATGCCCTGTGATCCTTCAGTCACCATATTTAAAATCTTACGTTTTAAAGCCTATAGCAAGTTACAGAATTTCGAAATTTAAGTTCATACAACAACAACGGCTTTTGGATTTTTCCGTGTGGTTTAAAAGACCTGTTTTTATATCAGTCCGCTCTGTCGCCTGTAACCTTTACCGAGATCCTGGTTGGGGGGGGGCAGATAAATGCAACATTAACGTGACAAACGGACCGGGCGGCAATAAGCAGCAAGAGTTTAAGCAAACTGATTTCGAGCGGGGGGAAATCACCGAAAAAGAGGCACTTTTCAAAAATTACTTCTTTGTTCCAAAAACAAGGAATAAGCAGACAGTTCGTGTTTTGATTTAAAACAGCAGAATTAGATTTAAAATATCATGTGACAAGCAAAGGGACGCTACAAGCTGCCGTACGACCGCCGCTTTTAAAATGGCTAATTACCTCCGTGAAAATACATCTGACTTTTTCAAAAAGGTTTATAAAGGTGCAAGTGCACGCGCTGCACCTGTTGGACATTTGAACACGGTGACTTCGGTCCTTCATGGGTGTTTTACCCATGTAGTTTTAGACGTTTTCTTTAGTTTAATAACAGCTCCCTGTTTAGATGACGGTTTTCAGGTAAGGAGTCACCTAAAAGCGGATAAACCGCGGTCCTTCCACACGTCAGGCGCAGTTAGTAAGATTTCTGCTGAAAGCGGCCATAAGCCACATAATTGCGTGTCTTATATGATTCTTTATCTAGCCGGCTAAATTTTACTGCCATAAAGCGAAGAAAGTCTCATAAAGAAATTAAACAAAGTTTCCAGTGTCCCCTCTCCGGCTGTCATCGCACCAGCAAGGGGAAAGGGCTCAGTCATAGCAGCAAAAAAAAGAAGAAAAGCCCATCATACATATCCAGCAGAATATGAGCGACTGGGTTCGATAACTTAGTATTGCATTAAGTAATATTCCACCAATGCGGGAATTCTATAAATCTATAATATCCCAATCGACTTAATCAGAGGGCGGACGGACCGCTCACCCAGCTCAATACGCGCAGGACGGTCTGCGGTCTCTGAATGAAGCTGATGGGGTCGAAGGAGCCGCCGGCCAGCGAGGCTCCGTATGCGCGGCCCGATGGCGCCTCCATGCTTACGCGCTGCTCTGTGCCGGGCTGCGCTGCCGATGGCGGCTCTGCGGCTGGGTTGGGCCAGGTTGGGCAGGGCTGGGCTCCCTCTCTGCTCTCCGGCCGATCTGCCCCCCGAAAATCAGCGAGCGTGACACGCAAAAAAAAAGACAGACCCCCCCCCGCAGAGAGGAGGCGGCTGGCTTTTATATCGCGGGCCTGCAGATTTTAATAGTCTTTTTTTCTTTCTTGAAGGAGAACTTTAAAAAGTAACAAGTGGACTTCTTAAGGCACAAAAAACAGAAAGATGAAGATGTCGAGAACTTTTAAAAACTTTGTGTTTGTTTATTTGTCTGTTTGTTTATTTATTTGAGTAGTTGTGTGGTTGTACAATTTCTGCCAGTCTATTGTTGTCCTATTTATTATTGTTGTTGACCTTATTGGTAACACAAAAATTATTATTATTAATAGCTCAACAGAGGATGTTCTTCCTGAGGCAGCTGAAGAAGTTCAGTCTGCCAAAGACTATGATGGTGCACTTCTACACAGCCATCACTGAGTCTGTTCTCACCACCTCCGTCACCGTCTGGTACCCTGCTGCCACTGCCACGGACAAGAGCAGACTACAGCACATCATCCACTGGGCCGGGAAGACGATCAGGTGCAGCCTTGCATCTTTACAGGACCTGTATGAGTCCAGGTCCTTGAAGAAAGCAGGAAGGATTATGGCCGATTCCTCTCACCCTGGTCACAAACTCCTTCAGATTCTCCTCTCTGGAAAAAGGTTGCGGTCCATTGAGATCAAAACATCACGACACAGGGACAGTTTCGTCCCCACTGCAGCCGGCCTTATCAATAAGGCCAGGAACACACACTCAAACCCTATTTCCCCATCCTAGCACAAGCATGCACTCTCCTAAATACGTATATTAGCACCTGTACATACTTTTATGTATATATACATATAATTAACCACCTCATCTCTCGATGTCTGGCACCAACCACCAAAGCAAATTCCTTGTATGTGTGAACGTACTCAGCAATAAACTCGATTCTGATACTAAATATGCAAGAATACAACGGGGAAAATACGCATTGGACACATCAACATTTTTCTCAGTAAATATATTTCTAATGGGGTTACTGATGTGAAATTTACACCAGATGTTAACCCCAACAATCCCAGAAACACGCAGCCAAGGAAACCCTCAGTCGGTTTCAGAGAGAGAAAACAAAGCTGCTCGAATGGCCCAGTCTGTCACCCGACCTGAATCCAATAGAAAATCTATGGAAAGAACTGAAGGTCAGAGTTCATAGGAGAGGCTTCCGGAACCATCAAGATTTGAAGACAGTCTGTGTGGAAGGATGGCTCACACCCACCTATACTACACTACATATAGGTACTGGGGGGTGATCAGCTAGTCAACCCCCAACACTTTAGATACCACACCCACTACATCACACAAAGGGGAGGGGGAGGGTGATTAGCCACTCACCCCCCCCCCCTTTATTATTTTAATTGCACTTTAGACATACATTCATGTCACACCACTTCTCCACATAGGGCCTTGGAGGGTAGGGAGAGCTGTGCAGGCTCTCGGTTGGCTGCTCCGGCAGTCTACAGCTGGACTGTACGGCTCCCTTCCCCTCTATTTTAACTCCACCTTAGACACTTAGGGCTTGGGGGGGCTGGTGGGACCCTTTTTCCCCATAGGCTCCCCCATATATTAACCGGGGGTGGGGGGCTGCATCTGTGGGGTGCTGCCGCCTTCTGGCGGGGTGCCCGCATGCCTGCGGTCTGGGGGGGTGGGGAACATCCTCTGGGGCCGTCCACTGGGCAAGTCCAGGACATCAGCTGTCGGGCCTCAAAGACGAGCAGGGGTGACTGAGTGTGTGTGTATGTGTGTATGCATGGATCTGTGTGTCTGCATGTTTGTCCTGGAACAGGGGAGCACAGGGAAGATGGTATTATCCTTGGTATTAATGTATTTAATTCCAGAAGCAGATGCTGGCATATGCACATTCCCTGTGACAATGGTAATATCGGTTTATTTGTATGTATACTTTCTGTGTGGCACCTGGATCAGATTTTCAGATACAGCAACTGGTGTGATGATACAATGTCCAGCACTAAGATGCAGTTGCTGTCCTTTTGTTACTCTTACCTGTTTTTTCTTGTCATGTGTTATTTTTCTTTCCCTATCTCTCTCTGTCTGACCCCCCATTTTATTTACTCTCTTTCTCTCTCCTCTCTTCCTCTCTCTATCTCCTCTACTAACTTCCCCTGTCAGCTCCGGCTTTGTGGCACATTAATCCAAAATGGTGAATAAAGAGTACCCCTCAAGTAACAAGAGGATTTTAATCCCAAACTCCAGTTGGCAAAATAAAAGTGTTGCCACAATAAAGCACCCAGACTAACATTCTGAGGGGGGGGATGGGCCACAATCACATCTGAACAATGCATGTGAATAGCTTTACCATACAGGAGGTATCTTGAAGGTGTCATTACCCACAAAGGCTTTTCTACTAAGTATTAAATAAGTTTCAGTAAGAGTGTTCAATTCTTATTCCCGGTGTCATTTCACCGCACAAAACTGAATCTATGGACTTATTCGGTTTGATTTCTTTGTATGTTTGGTTTACTTTGGCTGTTACTGACATCTGGGGAAAACTCAATAGCCCCATTAGAAATATATTCATTAAGAAAAATATTGATGCCTTCAATACTTATTTTCCCCACTGTATGTGTATATAGGCCTACATACAAATTGTCCCGAAATAGGAATTTCCTCCTCCAAACCACAGCGGGTCTCCCTTTTACATTTCGATTCCTTCCCCTGACCTTATTCATGATGTTGAGACTGTTTGAATAATCAAGTTCCTTAGTGTACACATTGCTGAAGACCTCACATCTCTGTTACTAAAAGGCTTAACACAGACTATGCTTCCTGGCCCAGCTAAGGGAAGCTTCCTTTCCCTGCTCCACCATCCCCTCAGCCACAGAGAACCTTCCGCATACAGTAGCTCCATCATATTGCAGTTCAGGAGCTCCCTGGCATCTGGGATTGGGTTCTGCCCCGCTGGCGTCTGGGATTGGGCGCTGCCTCGCTGGCGTCTGGGATTGGGTGCTGCCCCACAGGCGTCTGTGATTGGGCGCTGCCTCGCTGGCGTCTGGGATTGGGCGCTGCCCCGCTGGTGTCGGGGTTGGATGCTGCCCCACTGGCGTCTGGGATTGGGCACTGCCCCGCTGGCGTCTGGGGTTGGGTACTGCCCTGCTGGCGTCTAGACCAAGATTTTGTTCCAACCAACCAGTTGAGTCTAGTCCCAATCACAGACTGCTCAACTGGATGGATGGAACAAAATCTTGGTCTGGATTTGTACTTCCTGCACCTGAAATTCCATTCCATTCCATCCTTGTATATGTTCACTGTGTGATCTTTGTTACTATGTGCTGCGCCTTATGCTGTCTGTGCTGCGCCTTATGCTGTCTGTGCTGCGCCTTATGCTGTCTGTGCTGCGCCTTATGCTGCCTGTGCTGCCTGTTATCTGCCCGTCACACTGTGGACCTGAAGGCACTAAATTTATTCTCATTATGTATCATGTACATACCAGTAATAACAGTGAAGTGAACCTGAATAATTCCACAATGACGCCCAGGGATGTTGTTGCATTTACTAACAAGCTATTTAAACACTGTGTTCTCATTATTCTCATTTCAGGTATACACACATATATTGTACTCAAGCTGTCTAAATGTATTATGGGAATTTGGATGTTCAGGCTTGATGGAGTCTCTCTTGCAGTATGTTGTTCTGTGCAGACAGGTTTAATTGGGGTTTTCTATTCTGTTCCTATCCAGTCTTCCAGTGAGTCCACGTCGGTCTGTGACAGGGAAGGAAATGGGAGTTGAGGTGACCGTAATCATATCCTCCTTAACGTTTGGTAACGGTAGGTAGGTTCAGTCAAATGCGACAGGAATTTAGCCACTACAGGCTATCCCAGCACCACCCTCAGACACTAACCAACAGAGCACGTGTCCACCATACCTCATCTTCCTCGTCCATATTGGCAGCTCTAACCAGATCTAGATCTTCCTCATAGTCATCCTGTGCCCATAAAAGATAAAACTTCAGAATACTGAAATCATACAGCATGTTTGCATCAGTAACCCGTGGTGCGTGTGAGTCGTGGTGCTTCCTGGCTTTTCAAGCTTGGTTGGGAGACATAAGAACATAAGAAATGTACAAACGAGAGGAGGCCATTCGGCCCATCAAGCTCGCTTGGTGAGAACTTAACTAATAGCTCATTGCTACCATTATTGTCTCTTGGAGAGTTCGTGAGTGCAGTGTATCCATACCAATTCTTCATTTTCCCCAGCATCTGGTTCTGAGTCGTGCCAGTTCAACCTAGAAGGAGATAAGGGTTCCTCTGTCAGTTTTCCATTGCTGGATTCAGTTCTGTAACATTTACAGTCTGCTAAGGAGTATTTCTGAATTCACAATGAATGCAAAATCTCATAAAAAGGTCCACAGTGGTTAGTGTGACGAGCACTTACTGAATCTTCTGTGGTGGTTGTCGTTTGGCTGAGAGACAGAAGATAGGGATGGCAGAGTTAACCCTCAAATGATTGACCAAATGATAGGCAGGCAGTTGAGATCAAGTGATAGAAATTAGAGTGTACTAGCAATGATCTGCCACAAGGAGGCACTACATCAGCTACTTATACATTTAAAGAGAGAGGCTGGACTTCTCTTTGTATTCTTATCCCGGTGCAGGTCACTGAGAGGTACTAGGGGGGTGGACGGTGGTCGATACTCACTGTATTTTGCTCCATAGATGCAGCAGCCTGTCAAAAGGACCACAAGGAGGATGCTGCAGCCAAGGACCAGCGCCGCAACCCAAGTGGGGATGTGGTTTTTCAGGACTGTGCAAAGGACACAGAGAGCCATCTGAAAGGCAGATTCACTCACATGCCAGAGCATTAACACTGCTACTGGGGTCAGGAAGCAATCCGAGGTCAGCCAATGACATTTAGGATAGCACAGTGTCAGCCAATGACATTTAGGATAGCACAGTACCAGTCAATGACATTTAGGATAGCACAGTACCAGTCAATGACATTTAGGATAGCACAGTGTCAGCCAATGACATTTAGGATAGCACAGTGTCAGCCAATGACATTTAGAATAGCACTATATAATAGTGAGCCTTAGCTAATCTGGAATCAAAATTCAGCCAACTAATATATATTCCAGATAAATGAGCTGAATGAATGCATGAGCTGTAATGTGACATGTTCCTTTGTGTGATGTGAACATGGAATGTTTTGGGGGGCGAGGGGTCACTCACCATCCTGGTCGATGAGGAACTCCGTGCTGCTAACATTGGAGCTGCTGTCAAACATGTCCATGGCTTCGCATCGGTAGGAGGTGGGGGTGTGGATGTTGAGGAGGGTGAGAAATTGCCCATCATCGGACAGCCTATAGAACTCTTCGCCTGCCTTCACGGGCATCGATGAGTCATTTAGGTACCAAAGGTAAATGGGGTGGGTCCCATGCTCCACCACGCATTGCAGGATAACTCTCACCACATCAAAGTTATGGCCAATGTCATACTCCAGATTTATTTGCACAGTGCCACCTACAGGGACTGGGATAGAAAAGCATCTGAGCGAGGCCCTTAACCCCGGTTACTGTCTGGCCCTGCCCTGCTCTCCCAATTGTACGTCGCATTGGATAAAAGTATCTGCTGAATTAATATGAATTATTCTTATCTGACCCTCAATAAAGTTTTGTAGGAGCACAGTAAGCACAGACCTGGGTGGTGCCCCATCCTACATACCCACTTCCAGGAGTAGCGTGTTGCTCTTCAGCGTGGAGCGTCTGTCGCTCACCCAGCATTGAGCCCTCCCCCCGCTCCGGCCCAGGCTGACGGGCACAGAGAAGGAGGCGTTTAAGGAAGGGCCGGCACTTCTGCTCAGAAACTCCTCACTCGTCTCGTTGTAGGTGCGCAGGCTGAAATTGGCGGGAAGTGATCCCCTGTCAGAGCTGCAGGTGATGTCGGCAAAGTGCTGATCTTGTTCCTTACGTACTGTGAATGTTATCTGAGGTGTGGACAGCATTTCTGAGGGGGAACCACAAACACATATGAGATCTCTCTCAAGACCAGAACACAATTCATGAAGTCATTCAAGAAGACATCTATCTATCTATCTATCTGTCTATCTCTCTGTCGATTTATGTCTGTCTATCTGTCTGTCTGTCTATCTGTCTGTCTATCTGTCTGTCTATCTGTCTGTCTATCTGTCTATCTGTCTGTCTGTCTATCTCTGTCGATTTATATCTGTCTATCTGTGTCTGTCTGTCTATCTCTGTCGACTTATGTCTGTCTATCTGTCTGTCTGTCTCTGTCAATTTATCTCTCTGTTAATCTATCTATCTGTCTGTCTTTCTCTCTCTCTATCTATCTATTGATTTATGATTTATGTCTGTCTATCTAACTGTCGGAGCACCCAGGGAGGGACACGTGACCTCTGACCATCACGGTCACGTTGTTTGACATCTTGGTGGCCTGCTGTTCCATCTTGCTGATCGCCACGCAGGAGTAGGACCCCGCATCCTCCTGTGTCAGCCCCCTGATGTGGAGCGGGTTAGAGGTCTCCTCCAGCTCCACGCCGTCCAACAGCCACATGTACCAGATACCACCCCCCACCTGCACATCACAGTGCAGGGTGAGGTCATCGCCCTCGAAAAACTCCCCCTGCTCTGGCTCTAGTGTGAGCAGCACCTGTCCAATAGGCTCTGCGGGGCAGACAAAACACACGCTGTAGCCTTGTGATATAAACAATGATGCATCATTCAAGTGCACAAATAGACCAGTGCGATATACATATTTGGCACATTTCATAAAACATGCTTAATATAGAGACTTTAAGAGCATTTCTCAAACCAGCTCATGCATATAACCCAACAATTATGCAACTCATTCACGTCTCAAATGCAAATGAATCAGCCAAAGCCACCAAAATGAGAAGCAAAAGCAGCATCTTTGTGTCCATGAGTCCAAATGCTTAGTTACATTGTCAGTATGTAACTCAGCTCCTCAGCTCCACACTTCTGAATGACTATTTTTTTCCCACTTTCTCATTATCGCTGAACCATTTTCCTTCAGCAAACTGATACTTATTCATGTCAAAGGCACCAATTTCTACATTGGAAGACTCCACGTTACAGAATGTAATGTTCACTGGCAAGAGAAAGCACCGGCAAACACATGCAACTTCTTCATATGGCACGACACGCTATAATAGCAAACAAAAAAGTCACACAGCGCTGTACACCACAACACAGCAAACTGGCAATACAAGGTCAAAAAAATCATGTGCTGAAACACCGCAATGCTATATTACTGCAGCTTATGGCATATATTTTTACATCATGAAAGCTTGGTTAGCTGTGCCTTTGGACATGAAGCAGTTGAGTAAGTAAAAATATCTAAAGAATGGTCACTTTTGACTTGCTATTCATCACTATCTCCTTGCTTTTATCATGAATGTCACAATTAT
>JABFEA020000098.1:3412510-3427011 GCA_019775915.2 Cyphomyrus plagiostoma
TGAGCCTCCGCCTGCACACGCACAGGCACTGAGCCTCCGCCTGCACACGCACAGGCACTGAGCCTCCGCCTGCACACACACAGGCACTGAGCCTCCACCTGCACACACACAGGCACTGAGCCTCCACCTGCACATACACAGGCACTGAGCCTCCATCTGCACACGCAGAGGCACTGAGCCTCCGCCTGCACACACACAGGCACTGAGCCTCCACCTGCACACACACAGGCACTGCTCTGGACTACTTTCAGCTACTCCCAGGGGTGGTACTCCAGAATTTTTGCTACTACTACTACTAATAACAATCATAATACATTAGATTAATACAGTTCTTTCCAAAACAGAAGAACGTTAACAAGAATAAAAAAAAACAGTGGAGGGGCGCAGAAAGCTTAGGATAAGAGAAAGGATTTAAGGCGAGATCTGAAGACTGGGAGAGAAGGTAAGTCAGGGATCTAAGAGCAAGGCGGATTCTGGAGACGAGGAGCGATCTCATGGAAGGCTCCCGCATCATCCGGTCCAGTTCAGTAAAAATGTCGGCTAGTATTCAGTATTTCTGCTAACTCAGTCTAAATTGCTAACTCAGTCTAAATGACTTGCCTCGTGTGAGTGGGTGGTGCTTCATTTCCATCTTAATTGGCTACACCTGCACCTACCCCGGCACCGGGGGGCGATGTGCAGCTCAGTGGATTAGGCTGTTATGACTGAGATTGGAGGGTTGCTGGTTCAAATCCTACAGTTGGCGGACTGAATTCACCACGGAGCCATTGAACAAGGCTTTTAATCCCAAATTGCATCATGACCTGGCTGACCTAAGGCTAAGGCTCACGCCTCCACTGTTCCTCCCACCAGAGCCCTCTGTGACATCGCTGTCCTCTCTTGGAAACAGTACCTAAGAAAATTTTTTCCAGCTTTAAAACTTTATGAAACTGGAGAAGCTGTTAAACAATAGAATGATCACATTAAACCATCGTTCCTTCCAGCCTCTGCATCATTCTGAGGTTCATGGGAAGTGAGATTATCTTCTTTCACAGAGTCAACGCCTGAAAGCCTGCGCTCACCCCCACAGTACCAACGTCTCCCAGGGTCACAGAAATGATAGATTCGCCGTCACCAACAAGAACGCCCCCGTACCCTGCCTTCACTTCCCTGAAGCTCCGTCAGGTGCCCCCCATGCACAGGGCGCAGGTTTGCAATTTGACATGAGCTGCAAGAAGAGGGAACTGAAAACTGCACAATTTCACGGGTAGGAAGCAGCCCTGCCAGCTCACAGGAAGCTGTCAACTTCAGCTCGGAGATATGATTACGGAGGTCGCAGTGAGCCGGTCTCTGAGAAGCTAATCCTCACGCTCTTTAGATTGGACCCTCTGTGGGGATACTCATGTCCACACCGTACGCTGGGGGTCTGACACTCTGCTTCAGGACTTTCGGGTCCTGAGTGTGCAAATATATTTAAGAGGCAGCAATATATTTCAATTTTGTTTGAGGCAGCTGCCCCACTGCTGGCTACAAGCACAGGCAACAACAACCCCGTTTTGAAACAGCAGCCAAAATAGCCAAGGCAGCTAATGGACATCAGCGGCAGATGCTTCGAAATCGTTCTATGCTTTGGCTTTTGTGTTGAAGCCTACACCTAAAGTAAACCCCCCCCCAACATATGTAAGAAATTAATGCCTCGCCCCATCCCCCAGTGGGTGAAAGCATTGAAGAAAAGCCAGCAGCAATGTGTGTTATCAGAGAGCACAGAGGAAGCAGGTAGCAAGTACAGAGGGGGGCCCTCCTGGTGGGCAGCGGAACCACGCGTGTATTGTTCTTTCACCTGACACGAGACGCAGGAAGTTGCGGGAGGCTTCCGGGCTGGCCATGTCCCTCCAAGCAAGCTGGACGCAGGGGGCCGAGGAAGGGAGAACAGAAGATCAGCCAGCTCTGGTGAGAGATGAGTGTCCCGGGCTGCTCGCCGCACGCATCTGCTGATGGGCAAAAGGCAGGGTATGTGGGGGTCACATGACAGGAAGTAAGGAGGCAGAACAGGCAGAACAGAGGTCACCTACAAGCAGTCTCCTTTGCGCCCGCAAGGCAGAAGACGTGTCACCTGTTGCAAAGGACAAGGCTGTACGGAAGAACATACCCCTGTCCCGACTTCCAGACAAGAACGAACGACCCCCCACCTCTGCCAACAGGTGAAAATCAGCTGGAGGGGACAAAGTTTAGCTTCTGGGTAGAAGGATGTAGGCTGAGGGAAGACAGCGCATACATGTATATGCTCGCGATTTCGGGAAGCACGTCACTTCTCTGAAAGAGACGCCTTGGTGACGTTGGAGACGTTCTGTTGGTGGACCAGCCCATGATGCTGGGTGGAGAGATTTACATCTAACTGCAGAAAGGCCATTTAAGAGTTATAACAATGATGGGCATTGTGACAGACAAAGCGATTCTGTGGTCTTCTCCTGCATTTCAGAGCTGGCTTTTGTCTCCTGTTTCCGCATCCCTGAACTTGCTGCTGGGCCGTTCTGACCCCGTGCTTTGTCACAATTGCTGATGCTGGTACTTGTGTAGGCTGAGGCCAAGGCACATGACGAGGGATCGTGGGTGCGCAACAATGGCTTGGCTTGCAGTCTGTTTCGGTTTTACGTTTACGAGTCATAAACAGACCGGCGTGAAAATGCATCGCTGCAATGTTACGTCACGGTAAATAACGAATAACTGTAACCACGGCGCGAGGCATCGTTTATTCCATCACGGTCGCTAAAATAATAATTTTAAAAATCAACAGCAAATAACTCCAGTATTGAAAATTAAAACAGACTATGGTCATTGCAGATGCTTGGGTTTGTTGTGCGACCAATTCCATCCTCATTAACATTCAGCTGAAAACGACTGAGCAGCATCGCGGCGATCGCGCATAAGCAGGTCAGGGTTCAGGCTGGTTAATCGCGGGCACCTGGCGTTTCGAAACGGCAAACGAGAAGCGAATCGTGTCGGAAAAAACAGTCACCGCTGGCAGAGCATCTGCAGTCAGACAGCGCCAGTCACGCCAGACTGCCGAAGTTGCGACATTACTTTGCTTTAAGGTTTGCGTAGGCGTGGGGTAATTAGTCGCTTTACGTGAAGTGGCCGCTTTGACAGGGTTAGGATATCCGATCTGACGGCGCGGCGGGGAACTTGTCCAGAAACACCGAGAACACCGGGGGCCGGCAGGCCTGCACCCTCGTGGGAAGGCGGTTAGGAGGACCTGCTGGACGGCTGGTACAGTGACAGCCTGCAGTTTGGAGCTTTACGCCTGTTCACGGGTGATTCTGTAACAGGTGGTGAGGTTTCTTTGGGTGAAGAAGCGCTGTCTTCTTGGGGAGTGTGAATGCCAGTTGAATTAACAATTTATTTACAATAATAATTAGGGGTCTAAGTCGCGTGTTGATGTCCTGATTATTATTGCTATTGTTATTGTTTTATTAATAACAGTGTTGTTGTTAATTGCCTAGTTGACGTATATCTTCGTTGTAAATAGTGGCCATATATCCTAAAATGTAATACGTTGCTTTCATTGTGTGGGGAAGGAAGGTAAACATTAGGTAAGAGTGAGGCATGAATGAAACGTGGATCCTCCGTCATGCCGGACTGGGCGTGTTTGCCTGCTCCTGCTGGACGTCAGCTTCGTGCCGCGATTTTCGTGCCGCGTGTCGCGTTTCTCTTTAGTGTTGGACAGAAGGGATGAAAACAGGCGCCGCACGCCCCCCTGTGTCGGTGTTTTCATAAGGGCTGGAGTGTGGAGGGCGCACGTTCTCAGAGATGTGCTCAGGTACCCTCGGGGTGTGAGGGGTGGTTGAGGGGCAGCTCGGTATCATAATAACACAGAAGACTAAACGGATCTATTTACGAAAGCAGTGCTTCAACAAACCTGTCAATTGTCTGCTCACTTTCGTGAGAGCGTCACATCGGCCTTATATTGGCGACGTAGTATGTGTAGTATGTAAATATAACAACATCGAAAGAGCCTTAAGTCTAGATACCTATAACGAGACGGAAATGTTAATTGTGCCTTTACATTATGTATTAGACTTAGATTCCGTGCTTATAAGTTAAGCTTTTACACCTTTGATACAGATTTAATGAATTTATTGCTGACATAACGATATATTTACCAAAACCTCCTGGAAATGTGTTTATATATTTAGATTGTATACTTCAATTAATTTTTATATAGCGCCTTTCACAACAGTCGCCCCAAGGCGCTTTACATGGGTGTGTTGTGGTGCATTCCTGCATCATTAGTAAAGCATATAGTTCAAAAACAGAGATGAGGGAAGACAAAGAAATGAAAGAAAGCAAGCTACATGACAGCGAATTACAGGAATTGAGGAAGAAAAAATAAAAGAATAAAAAGCAGCGCATGACGTAGATGTTGAAAGTCGTCTCAAGTTTATTTACCCAATTATTTGGATGCACGAATTATTTAATTAATTAAATTAAGACTCCAAAAACTAAAATATGAACGTATTGAGTACTTTTATTGTATAAACACGACGTGTATTTGCATAATGTGTATTCGAGAGGTGATCTGCTAAAATGAAGCTCCGATTGAGTTAACTGGGCCGCTGACAAAGAATAGTAAATGCAGTATATGTTTACTTTTGTGGTTAACGCGGGGTATAAGCCAAATTCGATTTCGTCCGTTTTCGCTTACACAGCACATTTCACGTTGTCTTGTCTTTGCCATTTCACACGAGGGAATACTCTCTAATTATCTCTAATAACATATATCACGCGAAATGTATTCGAACAAAAAAGATTGTTAAAAACAATATATGCCCCTATGAATAGGGCTGTACCATTGTCCAAAAAATCACTTTTACAGGGGACCCGGTCCGCTTCATTATTGTGTGTAGGGGTGAAACCTTTCTGAAACGTCGCTAAAACTTTACGAATGTTGTCAGTTATGCTGTTACGCCCACTAAGCTTTCTGCCTAGTTCGAAATTAACTATCCAGGCGCTATTGATCTGGTCATGCTATAACCACTCCCCCACGGGCCACAATGGTTCGTTTCCGTTGTTCAGCTTTCCGAACTTGAAGCCCCGAAGCAGAGTGGAGCGAAGCACCGTGGGCGGCCGGTGTGGGAGTTCCTCTTCGCGGATCGGGGTGAGTGGTTTTCAGTCTGGGGATTTCGTAAACTCCTATAGAGTCAACACACCCTGATATTCAGTACATGTAAAAAATTAAAACATGTTATTGGTTAACACTTAATAACAATTTGGAGTTGAAACATGAAGAGTAGGGGCGCGTGGGATCCTCGCGCCGGAAGGTGAGCGGTACCTGTGCCGAAGCGGCTGTGTGGGTCAATATGGCGCGCAATTAATTTTTTTTTTAAAAAACATTAACTTGAGCGATCCTGTGGCAGTCTAAATGTTATAGACCGTCACTGGGCTCCCTTGCCTCGCCCGTAAGAATAATAGCTGAAATCATCCCTGAAATTTGCGTAAGATATGACACAGCATGATCGGTGTTATGATAATGATGATGATGATCCGAAGAAGCTGAAATGATTGCAGTCTACTGGTGATCGCCATGGTTCCCATGAGTTCTGAAAGTACTTCTGGTGCGCTGATTTTATTCAGACGTATTTGACACTTTGCCATAGAGCGAAGATAATGGAATTGAAAGCCACACTACGGTAATTACAAAAATTTGTACCGATGTGTAGCTGCATTAGCTTATGGAGCTCTTACAAGCAAGCGAAATAGCTTCAGTGCCTTTTGGTATAAACGGGTTGAGGGGGCGGCATCATTGCTGAGGATACTGCTCCCGCCTGGATAAAAGCTTATAGTTTGGAAGTGGTGACTCCAGAAGGCCTAATTCTTACTGGAGCATTCCTTCTCGAGCTCAGTGGAGCCACATCACCGTACCCCAGACTCTCCACAACCATGCATCTGCTGTTTTTGTTAATTGGGAACAGGCTGGAGGGTGGCTCATCTAGCCATTTGACTGTCATCCATGATTTGGGGCCACCTCAGGCTGGTCCGGGGGTGTGTGGATGCTGGTGCCCTCCTTTTGGGTTTCCATAGCAATGGCCCATCGGCTCCCGCCAGACACGTCACAGGATTCATGCCTCTTGGTCACCCAGGAATTGAATGGTTTTATATATGGCTCTAAGCATGAAGGGATACTGGTGGCTTATTAAATGTTGGATCCATGTCTGGATGGGAACTCCTGAATCTGGACATTGTCTTTTGTGCTTTCCCTGTGTCTTGGCACTCACTGAGCGTTAAACCTGACTTTCCTCGACAGCCCTCTTGCGAGTTTCACATCTCCTCGTAAGTCAAGAGCAAGTTTCAACGGGAATCGAGGTGTCATGACAACCGAATGGGAACATGAATGCACAAGTGGGCAGGTGGGCGGATTCAAGCTTTCCACGAGGTGCTGAGTGCCCCACATAGTTTCGGTAAACCTAACCCTAACCTCGGTTCCGTAGCGTTTCGTTCGGCAGCTAACTGAGGTTGAAGTCTCGCTCTTTAAATGATAGATCATCAAGGCTGAACAGTCCCCAATGATGATATCCTTTGTCCACAGTGTTTTAGTTTACTTTGGAATTAAACACTGGTGTGAGTAAATCCCCCTTGAGTTGGGATTTATCCTCACTGTAAAATTCATTTTTATACTCGGCAGTACAAGTGCGTTAAACTAAAATTATTTTTTTGGCATCTCAGTCACTGCTGAATAGTGCAGAAAAACTGCAAGGAAGCTTTTTAGTCTGTGTGTGAACGCTGGCGTGATGTGAATCGAGACGCTTGTTGTACGATACGGAGCTGGGGGGGGGTTCTGCATGGCTGGTTTGTTTGATTACAGTCCCCAGCAGCGGGGCTGTATGTTCTTTGTTATATACACACCATAATTATACCAGCATGTATTCCTGGGCTCCTCACACCACTTCTGGTCCACATCTCACACCCTCTGCATTTCGGGTTCAGCTCACAGCTTCCTACGTCCTCACAGGCATCTGTAACCTCAGCTCCTGCTGTTAAGTACCTTCCTCTAAACTGCGTCACCCCTGCTTCCAGCCCCGTCATTATGGTGTAGTCCCCCTCCCCAACCACGGTTTTGGCACCTTGCCTTTATCAGTGGGGGTGGGGGGGTGGGGGGGTTTGTTCTGTTGTTGATGGTCTTGGGAGATCTTCAGAGATCATTGGCTGCTCAGTGTTTCTTCAGAAGAGGCTTGCCACATCCACTCTGCCATGCACATATGCACTACCTTTCCAGTCGCGCAACCCATCCACAGAGACCACATCCTGACACTTGTCTGTTTTTCTCCTTTTTACATTTTTGTTTATTCGGGGAGGGGAGGCATTCTGACTATATTTTGGCCAGTGGGATAATGGGGGCTCTGTGTCCCCTGTTGTGGTCCCATGTCGCAGTGTCACTGCTCCCGTGGGGTTTGGAGACCAACCCTGGTGACGTGACTGCCAGCTGGCAAGGAAAGGGACCTCGTCTCAGGTGTCATTTCATCGACCCCTTTGCGGTTGCCGGTATCAACTGCAGCCTCAAAGATTTTGTGCCCGTAAGGACACTGGATAAGCATGCAGCATTACCTCGCTAGGGCTGCCAGTGGTGGATATTTCGTTATGAGTGCAGGGAAGCGGCTTGGCTGTCTTTTTTCCAGTTAGTGATGGCCGGGCAGTGAAGTCATTTTTGGGATTCACAATTGCCCCTTTCTCCAGTAGGGTGGCTTTTTTTTCCCATGCTTTGTCTCTTAGAGGGTTGATTGTGCTGTCAACTCCTCCAATCAGCTGATTTAAAAAAAAAAAAAAAAAAAAATGTAAATTGCGCGCCAGTAAAGTGTCTCTCTACTCACTTGTTAGGGTGGTTCGTTAGTGACACTTGGCTGCAGCACCTGCTGTGCATTTTGTTTCTGTTTATTCCTTTCAGATACGCGAGCAGTGACAACTTTGTGGTCATTTTCATGTGTCTGAAGGGCATGTTTACAAGGCTGAGTAGGAAGCTCACACACCCGGTATGCCGTCTGCTTGCACAACCTCTCAAGGATCCAGCTGGATAACACTTAGGGCGAGTCACGGCAGGTGGGGGGTGTGGCTTGGCGTGGCAGAGGTTGGCCCCGTCCTCCTCTATAAACCTGCCGTCTCCCCACAGCATGACTGGCAGCAGAGGCACGGACAGCGCCCCCTGAAGCATCTCCGCGGAGCAGCGGCGATATGGCCCATGCTGTGAGCTTTGACCTCCTGGATCCCACGCTGGAGTGAGTCGGGATCTCCGCCGTTGCCCCACTTCCGTGCCACCTTTGTCCCATTCGAGGCAGTCCATGCTCTCTGATTACTTACTCGAGTAGCTTTTTGGTGCAGCATCTGCACTTTTAAATAAGTATGAAAATTGAGTACAATTGGCCGACACTTTTACGCAAACAGAGTTAAAAATGAGGGAGGGTTTGGAGTCAGAGAGCAGGGCTGATCAGCATCCAGACCCCCTGGAGCAGTTGGGGATTAGATCCCAACGGTGATATGATTACAGTTCAGTCTTTACTGTTGTCATTGTACATGTCAGCACAGCCAGATTGAGCTGGAAACTCCCTTAGCAGCGCAAACAAAAAACACAACACAGGGCAAAGCATGCAAGATGCAAACAGCATGTACATAATTTTCTCAGCCAGCCGCGAGGTTTGAACCCACAACCTTTTGCACACTGGCAGAGACCCCCAAACCTGCAGAACTGCACACTGGCCCACACGTAACAGAGCAGCATTCCTCGGCGGGGCGTATGTGGGAAATGCTCATTGCCGTTACCCCTGGGTCCCCAGGAGCCCGGTGGATGAGAACCAGGTGCATTCCTCCTTCTGCCAGCTGATTAATGAGCAGAGCCACCTAGAGGAGCTGGCGGAGGAGGAGCTGGAGTTAGAGGAGCTGGCGGAGGAGGGCCAGGGTGAGTCACGTCCCTGCTGTCCTCTTGCATACTGACTCGGGTTAGAGCTAAGTAGCAGCTGGTGCTGGCGACTGCCGGTCAGCTGACCATGAACACGTCTCCCGCAGACGCTGTGGGCTCCCTGCCGGGCCCGTCGGCACCACTGCTGGACCAGCCGTGGTCGGCCGCCACCCTCAAGGTGCTATCGGCCATGCCGAGCCGAACCATCGGTGAGTGAACGGCGAGGGCTCATGACGTGACTGTCCAGTGGACCCCTACGGCTTCTTCCCGGGAAGCTGGGCCGGCTGTCGGCGACCGCGCTGTGACATTTCCCGCCTCTTTGTTTTGTTTGGTTGCTATGGCGCCCTCTGCAGGCCGGAGTCGGGGGGCCATCCTATCGCAGTACTACAACCGCACCCTTCAGCTGCGCAGGCGGCGCTCCACCCGACCCGCCCTGCAGGACTTCTCCCGCGCAGCGCGGCCCAGCATCCGCGGCTACCGCATAGAGACCGACTCGGGAGACGGTGAGTCCCGCCCACCCTGGGCTGCGCATGCGTACGGTCGCGCGCTAGGCCTGCGCGCCATCGCCTGCGACCCCATCAGGTGCATCTGGCCTGGGAGTCTCGTCTCCAGTGCCAAAAGGGCTTTTCTGTTCACCACGGGGGGGTTTTATCATGCTGGTTAGTCCCGGGCATTAGCAGCAGTCTGACACTCGTGTTTTTTTGTTCACTGCTTTTTCTGGTTTTATTGATGTCTCTCTTCAGTCTCAAAATGAGGAGTAATATGAAAAAATGTGAAGGGGGAGGGGGGGGGACGAGTGTATTCGCCTCCTCTCTTAATGACTGATGAGGTAAACTCCAGTGACGCGAGGCTGTGTGGGGCCGATGCTGGATAATCACACTGTGCTTCGGACGGGCCTTTTCTGCTGGGGATTTGATTTTCCTCTGTCGGTCACAGCTTCAAGCTGATGTTCTGAGTTTGGTCTTGCAGAGAACAGGAGGGACCAGCTGGTGAACAACCTACAGAACCTAGCGGCCAGCGACCGCGTGCGCATGCTGCGGGCTATGCCGATTAGCCTCTCCGAGAAGAGCGAGCTGAGGTAGGCCCTGCCCGCTCTCCCCGTGTACGCCGGCGCTGTGGACGCTTGGGGCCAGACAGCCAGTCACATCTGCCAGTTGTCCTGACATGTGTTTTGAGTGGGATTTTTCATGAAGTCCCTTAAAAAGAAAATAAACACGCAAAATAGTTTGACGCTGATGCTCCTGAAACACATGTCAAGAAATTCGTGGTTGTGCAGTTTGTTCTTAATCACTATGCCCCCTGCTGGTCTAAGGAGTGGAGCTCAAAAGGCGCTGGCTGTGATGTCAGGATGGGGGGCCTGGATTCCAGCCTTTTCAGCCTTTGTTTGATAAGGTGACCTGGCCCGGCTCTGGGTGATGCCGTGTTCTTGTTGTGCGGTTCTCCACAGGAGGCTAGCGTTACGTTACAAGGAGGGACAGACATCCCTCAGCAGAGGCATTCCCTGCTGCAGCAACCTCAAGTATTACATCATCATTGTGAGTTTCCCAGCGTGCTTCTCTCTCCCCCTTCCCACTGCCTTGAGAAACAGCCCCTCGCTCTCACTGCCTGCTGTCCGTTTGGGTGGCCCCACCGGGTTAGCCACTTAGCACTAACAGCTATGGGGTCTTTATGGGATCTCTGGTTGTCTCACTTCTGCGTGCTTTGGGTAGCAATGTTTAAATATGGCTTAATCTGTGAAGTGTGAACCATAGACCCATTTAATGCTTGTGTGACTGGCCGCATGTGACCAAATTCCTGTCTTCACACATATAAATAGGGCACAGTGAACATCACTGTGAATAAATGTGACAATGACTTTCTTCCTGTCCCTCCCACGATAATTTGTGACCATTTATGTGACTGTGATTGTGACCGACAATGTTGCCACCTCAACCCCTTCCGCATGGCTTTTTGTCCTTGGTCAATTCTCACTGTCACAGTCCCCAATTCTTCCCCCCGGTCCAGTGGTCCAGTGCCCCTGTGACCGCCCCGGTCCAGTGCCCCTGTGACCGGTCCAGTGCCCCTGTGACCGCCCCTCTCTCTCCTAGGCCCTGCGGCAGGGTTGGTACAGCTGGCTTTCCATGCTACACTCCCTACAGCCATGGCAGATGGCATTGAAGCGTGTGAGCGGCCGCTTCGGCACGGGTGTGCTGTCCTACTTTGTCTTCCTCCGGACCCTGCTGCTCTTCAACATCCTGCTCCTCTTCATCAACGGCTTCTTCCTAGTCATCCCACAGGCGGTTCACCCCCCACCCCCCACCAGCACCCCTGTGACATTCACAGGGCTGGAGCTCGTCACTGGAGCCGTAAGTGTGTTGTTTACTTGCAGATTGTAGCCATAAGGACAGCAAATCTCTTTGTACAGGACAGTTTAGTGCTTGCAGATATAATGCAAATCTCTAGTACACATGACTGTTTTGCGATGTCTTTTGGAGGATCTTCACTTACAGTATGTAGGATGTTTCTAGGTCGGCCAATGCCCGTAGCATTAAATGTTAAGGGCCCAGTGGTGCTAGGAATGGGATATGAGCCCACAACTTCCTGATCTTGGGGTTAGAGTCCTAACTTGTAGAGCTACACACCGAGATTTGATTGGCAGGGTCCTAGGGTGAGATGTACCATACAGTGTTAGTGTATCAGGTTAAGAATCAAGGCTCCACTGGACCAGCTAAGGTAGGGTTTTAATGAGCTTCTGTAAGACCGTAACAGAACCTCTCCCCTCCCCTACCCCTCTCTGCTATCCTAGGGATGCTTTTCCAACTCTGTGATGTATTATGGTTACTACACAAACTCTGGACTGATGGGAGGCTGCCAGCAGAACAGCACAGGGCCCCCAAGTCTGCTTCAGTGCCCTCGCGAAGCCTTTGGCCTGGACTACAACATGCCGCTGGCCTACTTCTTCACCGTCGGTATCGCCTTCTTCATCACCTGCATCATCCTCGTTTACAGTATATCCAAATCGTTTGGCCAGAGTTTCCATGTGGACAAACCGCAGGGCAGCCTGGCCCTCAAGGTCTTCTGCTCCTGGGACTTCAGGGTCATCAAGAAGACCTCCATGAAGCTGCAGGCTGAGAACATCAGCACACAGCTCAAGGTATCTCCCCATTCGTCCGCTTACTCGTTCATTTGTTTGTTTCCTAACTTGTTTTTGTTTGCTTGTTTGTTCACTCACTACCTTGAGAGTTTTCATTATTTTTCTGTTGCCTGTGCCCCCCTGTGTATCGTCTGTAGCAAAAAAACACAGATGTGTGTTACGTGTAAAAACAGGTCAGTGAGTGGAGGGGTGATGAGTGTTTTGTAGGTGGGCTTTTTATGAAAGTCATCTTGTGGTTTTATTTCAATCTTTTATTTCAATCTCTGATTCCAGAATTTTCCACATGAGTGTTCAGTAAGGGATGAGAAGTTAAAACAAGGTGGAACTTTATGGATCTCTGAAGGGGGAAATACCTTTGTCCCGTAGCACAGAGGGGGAATACAACAAAAGGAAAAAGTAGAAGTAGGCAACAAATACATGAGAGAATCAGTACTGAAACTAACATTTGATTGTACAGGTGCCTACGTTTCGTGGTGTTAATGTATCAGGTTCAGCTAGACATAATATGTTCTAATTCAACAGAAAAGGAAAGTTGTCAGAGTTCTTCCCATTTTAAGGTGAATCTGCGGCACCTTGTTTGGTATCCTGCCGCTGTGCTGTTGCTTTGGTGTCCTGCCACCGTCCTGATGCCCCTCTCCGCCCCCCGTGTGTTTGCGTAAGGGGCGCGATGTTGCATCGTGAATCTTGCTAAAACTGCCCACATCCTCTTTCCTGCCGCCCACGCCTCACCCATCCTTCCTGGCTGATGGTCCCTCCTGCAGGAGCTCCTGTCGGAGCTGAGCTGTCGCCAGGAGCGTCGGGGTCTGGCCCAGAGCCTGGCTAGGCACCTCGTGCACCTGCTCGCCTGGCTCATGTGCATCGGCAGCACTGTGGCCTGCAGCCTGGCTGTCTACTACTTCTCAGAGTACCTGCACAAGGTGGGGCTGCCTGTCTGTCTGTGTGTGTGTCTGTGTGTGTGTGTGTGTGCGCGCGCCTGTCTGTCTGTGTGCATGTTTGAGAGGAATTTCAGCTTTGTGTAAGGTTAAACTGCAACATGGGAGAAGACGACATTTCATTCACATTCATTTATTTATTTAGCAGGCAGTTATTTATTTAAAAAGCAGGTCAGTTCCTGGAGCCATTGGGGGTTAAGGGTCTCACACAAGAGCCGAATGGTGACGTCACTCTGCTGGCATTTGAACCTGCAACCTTTCCGATAACAGGCATAACATCCTAACCACGTTAAAGCTGAGCAGCAGTAAAGCTCCGTGTTCAGGTAGTAGGCGGTACCGCTGACGGTGGCCGGGCCTGGTCTCTATACCAATGATGAAATGAGGCTTGCTGTGTGTGTGAAGCATCTCTTGTTTAGATTTGACGGTGATAGATCAGACACAACGTTCTTGAAAGCCATCCCTACCAGTTAGGCAGATCTAACAGCTGACATGTCCTTCCATTTCCTCTGGCTGATATTGCGGAGCGGTCTGATTTACAGTCTTTGACAAACGGCGATTCTGGGGACACTTTCCAGGGCTTAACCTGAGCTGGACAATATGGCCAAAAATGTTATCACGGTAAACATTTTCATACCGGTCGATATCGACAATTATCTCCATAAATATCAAGTCATTATTTCTCTCCAGTTTAAAGGCTGATTTCTACCCATGAGTTAAAACTGAATAAACCAGATGGTTATTTGCAGTTAGAAACTTTTATCATCAAAATAAACGCTTACAAAACGGCACTGATGGCCAAAATGATGTTTCCGGAACAATTTGCTATATATTTCTGACCCCACTAGATGGAGCTCTCTGTTTTTTTGCATTTCACAAGTCGGGGGATGAGTAGCTTTTTAGTCATCGCTGAAAATGCCGTAGCTGCCATTCTCCCTCTTCTTAATTCTCTGCGGATTGTCACTGTGGGGATTTCTCATGGACTGAATTTTGCTGTGGATTTTCCTTCTGGATTTCGCTGGATTACCCTTACTGAACGGGTTGCTTTGGACTTATTTGCTCTCCCGGTGAGTTGCTGTTGGTTTGGTTTTGTCTGTTGTCTGACTACCTGCCCTATTGCATTCTATTATTTGTTAAATAATTCCCTCACTTTCACATTTGTATTTCTGATTGTGTTCCACTGCTGGTTTCCTGACAAGAAGTCCCAACGAAAGAGACCTCATTTTGTGTTGTTAGACATGCTGTTACCGAAATCATACCGAACTTTTATCGAGCATCTGGCATATCAGTATTGAAGGAAATTATATCGCGATAATTATCGTAATCGTTTTATGGCCCAGCCCTAAACGCACCATAATGCCACGACTTGGCCAAAAGTGTCCATTCCTTAAGCGCTGTTAGCCTTCCTTGCTTTTAGCTGCTCAACAGATCCATCTCGCTCAAGGGTTCAACAGCCGGTCCTTAGCTGACATCCTTTAGGTCACACATGCAGTTCCTTAATCACTATGCGGGCTGTCAG
>JABFEA020000098.1:3427111-3442114 GCA_019775915.2 Cyphomyrus plagiostoma
CACAATATGGGGGCCCTGTAGCAGAATGCTCTACCGCCAGCTGTCACTTTATTTATACGTGGTACAACAAGGAGACCATAGTCATTGACTTGGTTGCCTGTCTCTGCCCCCCGCCTCACCCCCTGGGACCTGCAGAAGTGGGTGGCAGAACACGGCCCCCAAGAGCTGCACTCCCACGGCCCGCTGGAGGAGGTCAGCTTGCTGGCGCTGCCTGTGGTCGTGTCCAGCTTCAACCTTCTGCTGCCCGGCTTCTTCAACACCGTGGCCTGGATGGAGCAGTATGACTCGCCCAGCGTGCTCACCTACGTCTCCATCGTAAGGTACGTGTTGCCCACGGGCCTCTCTGCCATCTCTCTCTCACTTCAGCACTGCCCGCTAATTCGCCACCTTGCGATTGACAATATGACCCAACTTTATTATCATGCTGTATTTCACTGATTGACAGTGTTGTTTCACGGTGTTACTTTTTCCCAAGTTTTGGGTGGAGTACCATGTCTTGTCCCTTTATATAAATTAAAAGAAATATTTTATAACATGTCAAGTACATTTTATTTGCTATTACAGTTAGGTATGGGTGGTTTTATTTAGGAAAGTAAACAGAAAGTGACAGGTGATGCTTGTGTTCTCTGATTTATATTTGTCGGAGTGACAATGCTGAAAACGCTGCATTTTACAGTACATTTCAAATAAAACACGGGGAGGCCAATTTTGGTCAGCTGTCTGGAGGAGGTTTTCAATCTGTGCCGAATCTGCACACACGTGCACAGGCATTTGCATGTATGTAGCAGTTATATTACCTTGTAAATAGTTTTCAGGGTCTGTAAACTGCCCCAACGATGTTGATGTAATTTTTACGATGGAATAATATAGATTTGCCTTAAGATTTCTTGCGTGAGCGTGTCAGAGGTGCGAAGGAGTTGGCAAACCCTGAAAACAACATTTATTTTTCTTTTTCACCTAAGTTCATTTGTGTAAAACTTTATACAGCTGCTAAATTATGTAAACATGAAGTCACCCATAAACTACGTCTATTTATCCGACATGTTATTAAATACTGCGTTTGAAAATTGCTGTTTCGGGACAGAGCAACCACTCTATTTGGAACATTACGGCTTTTTGGCTTAGGGTGTTAGATTGGCTTCTGGCACGTTATCACAAACCAGTGGGCCGCATATGCTGAAGTGCTAACTGGGGGGTTTGAGCGCTAACTGGGGGGTGGTGCCTTTTACACGCATCTTGCATGAAGGCAGCGCAGTCACACAATCACAGCGGCAGTGACCCCTGTGTACCGCCCACCCCTACATCAGAGTTGCATCTCATCCCCTGGAGTCTCGTTCACCAAGGCAGAAATCTTGGCTTTTATTACACTAGGAATCGAGTGGCACCCCCTATCTGAGGGAGAATCAAGTCTCAAGTCGAGCAATTTACTGCTATAAGATATTTAAAGGTTCATTTGTATCAATTTACCTTTATCTAGAAAAATGCACTGGTTATAGTTCCTAGAGCTGGATGTTTTACCCGAGTACTTTGCTCTGAGAAGTGTAGGGGTTGTGGTTTGAGTTACGAGTTGCCCACTATACAGGAAGTGATGTCATCATCCAGTGTGACTCTGCTGTCACAGCTGTCATGGTAACCACCTTCGGCCTGGGATGACTGAGCCATCTGCTGCCCTGTCTCTTCACCTGTCCCATCCCCCTTTCCCAACAGGAACCTCATGCTGAAAGTGTGCCTCCTAGTGGTGCTGTGCTACCATTGGCTGGGCCGGATCGCCGCTGGTCCCAAAGAGCTAAAACTGAAGGTATGCCGCTAGATCACATGACCATGTTTCGGGCCCGTGTGGCATGGCCACCTTCAGCTCTGCATCACCCCCACAGTGCTGGGAGAACTTTGTGGGCCAGGAGATGTATCGCTTTCTCATCATGGACTTCATCTTCACCATGCTGGACACCTTCTTTGGGGAATTCCTCTGGAAGTGAGTGTGGTGTGGCTCGTCTTAAGCTCCTCCCCCCTGCCTCATCCAGACCGCCCTCTGCTTCTTGAGAGCCCGCCCCCATCTGTCTTTTGGACTCTTGTAGGATTTTCTCCCAGAAGGCCCTGAAGAGGAAGAGGAAACCCGTATTTGACATCGCTCGGAATGTTCTGGAGCTTATCTATGGACAGACGCTCGCCTGGTAAAGACCGCCACTCCACTAAGACCCACCTTCCCCGGGAAAGGGAAGTGACATCATTAGGGAGGCCTTTTGCGCCTGTGACCGACTCTGCTTTAATCTCACTACTGAGTGCTGATAGTAAATGGGCCCTTTCACAAACAGGAAGGTAGATTACTGCCCATTTGGCGGCGGTTTCTCATGCTGTCTCGGTGCTGAGAGCTTTGCGTAGGGTGTACTGGGCTACTCTGCTGCGGGTTTGGTGGCTGTGATTGGGGCCCCCCCTCTCTCCCCCCCAGGCTGGGAGTGTTGTACGCCCCCTTGCTGCCTGCTGTTCAACTCATCAAGCTTCTGCTGCTGTTCTACATGAAGAAGGTAAGTTAAGTGTGTGTGTGTGTGTGTGTGTGTGTGTGTGTGTGTGTGTGTGTGTGATTCTGTCTGTCTGTCTCTGTCTGTCTGTGTCTATGTACCCTCCATACCAGTGCGTGACACCCCTACACCCTTCCTCCCACACACTCTCCATCAGTGTCAGTGATGTTCTGCACACCTTTCCGTACTTGTGGGCTCTGAACCCACACCACACCGGCCCCCAGCAGGTTTACACTCTGCGTCATTTGCCTTGGCTGTTGGAGGGTAAGGGGGGAGGTGTGTCATGGTTTCTCGCCACCCTCACCCCACCCCTTTCTGTATCAGCCCCGTCTCACACCATGTCTGTTCTGCACCCCATGCCCCCTCCAGACCAGCCTGATGATGAACTGCCAGGCCCCCCATAAGCCCTGGAGAGCCAGTCAGATGACCACCTTCTTCATCAGCCTGCTGTCCTTCCCGTCCTTCGTGGGGGCGGCCGTGTCTGTCACCTATACCATGTGGACGTGAGTGATGCCTGAGCCCTGCCCCCCCCCGTGCATGTGCTTCGAGACGACCCCTGTGCCTGCCCTCATGGGCTCCTTACCCCCCAGGATTAAGCCCTCGGAGCAGTGCGGACCTTTCCAGAACCTGACCACCATGTTCCAGTCGGGAAAGTTGTGGGTACAGCGGTTGGAGGAGGGGAACCCCAGGTTGGCTTGGCTGGCCTGGGTACACACCTACCTGGTGGAGAATCCCCTCTTTCTCTTTGTGTCTGCCGGAATCTTCCTGTAAGTCTGGCCAGAGGGCAGCGCCGCGCTCCGCATCTGTCTGTAAACTCCTCATGCTTGCCGTTTGATTTCCTGAACGCAATTCTGCCGTGATCGCAGTGGCAACCTCACAGGTCGCCACTGAGCCTTCTGTTGAACGGAGTGCTGCCATCTGCTGGGCGAATGACTGTAGCACACCTACTTTCAGGGTTGTCATTTATTTCCACTTCCAAGTGGTCGACGGCCAGCGCAAGATCATCCTCCTCCTGCAGGAGCAGATCGAGAACGTGAGTGGGGCAGAACCAGCCAGTGAAGCTTGGGGTTGACGTATGGTTTCACCGAGCAGCCCATCCCTGAAAACTTAGAGCAGGCCGAACTTAACCCACAGTGGCCCTTTGTCGATTTCGCTGCAACTCCTTAATTATATTACTAATTAGAGGACTGATTGGCAAGAGTCCTCACACCTGTGTTTGAACAGTTGAGGTGCAGGTTATCCCAAAAACCTGCACACACACCGGCCCTTTGTGGATGAAATTGGCCACCCCTGACCGAGAGGTTTCCGTTGGGGCTGAGGAGGAAGTGGGTTACGCTCGGGTGGCTCTGCTTCACGTGTATCCTTTGGTGTAATTCTGTTGGACACTAAGCAGCAGATGCGTTTGGAGTGTGTGGCCGGGTGACTGTGTGGATGGACCCCGGGCTGGACTGTCTCCGTTCCGCTTACGAAGGTGGCTCTGCTTCCATCCACAGGAGGGCTTCGACAAGAAGTTTCTCATCACCAAGCTGCAGGCTATTCACGAGCAGAAACGTCCACAGCAGAGACCCAAGGCGACAGGAAGTGAGGTCAGGAGATGCGCGGGCACAGGGATGGGCGTACATTGGGGAAATGGGAATCTGCCAAAATGTCAGGCCCATGGCATGCTAAGTCTTACCCCTGCACTGAACCTCTGGTCTGTAGCGTGAGTAAGCCCGTCTTCCTGTTTGAAACCTTCCTGTTCCCCCATTGTTGTGAATTATAGTCAATAGCTTAAATGTTTGAATTGTGTGTAGAAGCATCATTTAATAAGTGATTCCAAGGCCATGTGAAACTCTTCAGCATGAATGGATTTCCTGATTGAAGACTTGCCTCCTCCGATGCTCATTGGCTTTTCAGCAGCTAGCCGGGTTTCCTTGGTAACGGTGTGTCTCTCCTTTGTCCTGATGTAGGGCTCTGACATGGACGAGTGACGCTCTGCCCCACATGCCGGCATCCACCTGTTTGTGATCACTGTTGCTAAATGTCTGCCCCCCCCCCCCTTGTGAGGAGGGCTGGAGGGATACTGCCCCCAACAGGTGGGCTAAATCTCATCAGAGACTGAAATGTATTTTTCTAAAAACTGACTTTTTGGGCAACTGTGTTTTCCAGGACTAAAATCAGTCCCCATTTTCCCTCTCCTTTCCTCTTCTTTATTCTTCTTTATTCTTTAGAACAAAAGTAGCAACATGGTATTAAATTCAGTTACACTGAATTTCATACCAAAGTTTGTGCAAATACCTTTTGTACAATTTCCACTAGAGGGGGACAGAGTTATATTTTATATACCTTAAATGGACATTATGTAAATGTGACTACTGAACATTGAGTTGTTTCAGTACAATTTATAATTTGTTGTATGTTTTTTAGAATACTGTGAATTGTATATAAATAGTTTTTTCCTTCTCTAAAAATAAATGCATGTGTGTTTGAGAGAGAAATAAAAGGAGGATGAGCTGGTTCTGGTACAGGGCTTCTTAGGGGCTGGCTGGCCTTTTGGAGGAAACGTCTGCCGGTCTGCTTCTTCTTCCTTATCAAGGCATACGGTGGGGGTGCTGTGTGGCCTCTATGCTTGTGATTGTTAGGTCACTGGTTTGAGTCCCAGCATTGGCATAGAGTCACATGCCTGGGCACCTAAGCAGGGCCATTAAGGCTCTGATCACTGGTTGACCCTATGCTGTGACCCCCCCCCCCCCAGCTTACTCTCGCCTATCTCTGCATCAGAGGGGGTGAGGTGTGGGGGGAGTGTTAAAGTCTTTGCTCTCTTTGCATGGTTAAAAAGATGAGTTACCCCAGAGCATTGTCTGTGTGCAGGTTCCAATGCACCCAGAGTGAAATCGGGCATTGATGGCACCCTCGCGTCCCACATTCCTGTTGGCTGCTTCCTTCAGGTTTCCTTTTTGAGGCAGAGTGGGTCTCACTGGGGTTTGGAACCTGGGACCACAGTCTTTGCTGAACCCTATGTTGAACCTGAGTTTCTAAAAATAATATTCGTAAGGAATTTCCAAATGGGAGGAGGCCATTTCGCCCATCAAGCTCGTTTGGGGAGCTGTTTAAAAACGTATCTAGCTCTGATTTAAAGGAACCCTGCGTTTTAGCTTGCACTACCCTAACAGGAAGACTGTTCCATACTCTAACTACACGATGTGTGTGTTTGTATACCTTGCAATGAGGCAACCGGGGTCTGCTCCCACCCCAACCGAGTGTGGGATACAGGAAGTGGTTATGGATGAATGCTATGTAAAATGGGGACATGGGAATGGCAGGGGAGTGACATCAGCACGGACGCTTGTTTTTTTTTTTTGCTGTAGTTTTATGTTGGTTTCTTTTTTTACATTTGTTATGAAAACATGCGGTCAGAACACAAAAGAGAAACATATTTACAATTTACAAAGAATGACTTCTCTGTCTGAATAGCACTTATAAATATGATTTACATAATAAAATAAATATGTAAATTTACTGAAATAGCTTGTTTAAAAAATATGTTACAGAACAAAATAGAATTACTTATACCCCTTTTTCTGCTTGTTACGAAGTCTTTATTAATCATATATAAAATCATTTGTCGTGATGTTAAAAATTGGCTTTCTGTTAAATGTGTTTTAACCAGTCAACCATGTTCAGTAGAAAAAGCTTCTGTAAAGGAAAGTAAGGTTCTGACCCTTCCTGGTGGAGTGGTCAGAGGTCAAGGGGGAGGGGTTACCAAGAGCAACACACACTGGGTTATGAACAACCTAGTAGAGGACGTCCAATGGGATGATAGAGCAGTGCGAGCCTTTCAGAAGCTGGACCGTTAGCATCCACGGCCCACCCTACAGGCCATGCGGTACATAACCTGTGACTAGCTGAAATGGGGGGTCGGGCCCCCGGACCCCAGCTGCAGTCTGTCTATGAACACCCCTCCCAAACAGCTCACAGCTGATGCCCGATCATTCATTCAGAAGCCTGGTGTTAATCTGGCCACCAGAATTCACATGGGGCTTTCTGGCCTGCAGTTCCCCAAGTGGCCAAGAGAGGGACCGTGCTCACAAGATTACCAAAGCGTGGATGGAAACAATTTTTTAATCATACAGACACCAGGGAATATTAAACTTTCTGGCTCACTCTGGCCAGTCACACCTGGACTGAAAGATGAAGGTTGTGAAACACTGGTATAATGTCAAAACAATTGCGCTTTTCCAATGGAACAGAGCCGCACCGCGGAGAGAGACAACTTGCAGTGCGGTTCCAGCTCCATTTGGTTTTCCACTGCAGAAGGCGTTTCTGGGTTTGGAGAGCGACGCTTACTTACTGTTCACACCGATGTGCATCATGAATTACAATCTGCAGTTGCTATTATTACTGCACTAGCATGTCTGTGAGAGTGGCCATGTTATGTTAGCACCAAATGCTAACGGGATTAGCATTCACTTGTATAAATCTGCATTGCGGATCCATTCCGTTCAGCTGTTCTATAGCACTTTGTCAACTGGGTGGTTGGAAATTTTGGGAATGCATCAATACATCGTGATCTGTGACACTTCTAGTAATGAATAATGTATAGAATATGCCCTTCTTCCTTAGATAATCCATGCGTAGGGCCCCGGTACCTCCATGCGTGGTGGTGACACAAGCAGCTCTGGTCAGGCACTCGCCCCTGATAACGTGCAAGCCCATACCAGCCCGGTGGGACGCACACGATTTACTGTGTGAGATCTTCGTGGCTCGAGTCGGTTCTTGGTGGCAGTGAAAATACACCTGTTAAGGTGAGTCCTCCTCAAAGGCCGAACAGATTTCTGCTTGGCTGCGTTACAGGTGCATACTTATCCAAATATTTATTATACATGGCTTCTTTCCATAAAGGTGTAGAAAATGATTTAAAACACGATATCCTTAAAACGGGATTACATTCATTACATTTGTCACATTATGTGCTTCGTTCTTGGTCGTCTTTTACGACCAAAAGATAATTTTGAGAGGAATTAGCGGAGGGTTGTGACTGGCCGTGTTGTTGCCGTGGTGACGGCTCCCTGCCTTAGGGTCCAGTCTCTCTGGTTTGGGGTGGGCCATAGGGGACAGACCCTGGGGGGGGTGTGGCTATGTTAGAAAGGGGCAGGGTTTGGGTTCGGGGAGCTGGAATCAGAGTAGGTGTGTAAATTTTAAATAGAAGAGAAAGAAGACAGGCTGTAGATGGGTGGAAGGTGATGGTTGGTCAGCTGGTATGATGGACAAATGAGAGGGTAGGGATGTTTCACTGAGAGGGCGGGGCTTCTGGCTGTCTATTTAGCTGCCGGAACTGAGCATGCCCAGTAGCTTCCCAGGGTCCATGCCCTGCTGCTGGGCCATCTTCTGCACGTCGAAGCCCATGTGCATCAGGAACTGGACCACGTTCATCTCCTGGCCCGTGAACTGGTCCCGGATGGTGGGGCAGGTGGGGTTGCAGTGGGGCCAGGGGCAGCTGTCAATCAAGCGCACCGGGCAGCCCTTAAGCGTGGACTTGTTCTTGCTGCTGTCCTGCAGGCTACGGTCCCAGCACTGCAGAGCCCTTGGCAGAGAGACCCCCTTAACCTGAACATCCATCCAGTACCTGTGGGAGACAGGGAAGGGGCAGGGTTGTGGCTGTCAATCAAAGTGACTGGGCGTGGCAAACCCCTCACAGCTGACCTGAGCCACTCCAACAAACCAAAATCCCATTTAGACAGAAAACAGACCTCAGATCTCTCACACACATAGTATATGCTTGTCCCCAAAGAAAACACACTTAGTCAGGCCTTAGCTAAGCGTACACACCTGACACACACAAAGCACACACCCCTCCGTCCTCAGCGTAACACCCCACAGAGAAAAAGACACACAAGGACAAGCGCAGACAGACGTAGGATCTACTCACGTCCGGGTGATGACTTCATGAGACAGGCAGGCGGGAGCAAACATAGCCCTGGGGGAGGAGGATAGACAGGCGTTTACATTCATATCAGCCAATTCCGTATCAGCACATGTCAACATATCAGCCAATGCCGTATCAGCACATCTCAATCATGCTTTTTATTCTATTAGATAATAAATGTATTCATTATTTTATTTATTATTAGTAAAATAACATTTTCTTTCGGTTACTGTGCTCAGCGACCGTGCGCCCCGTTACTGTGCTCAGCGACCGTGCGCCCCGTTACTGTGCTCAGCGACCGTGCGCCCCGTTACTGTGCTCAGTGACCATGTGTCCCGTTACTGTGCTCAGCGACCGTGTGTTTGTGTTCTCCTTACGGGACGTCCTTCAGTGTGTTCCGCAGCTCGTTGCCCAGGTTCTCGATGTAGCGCCACTGGCCTTCCTGGACCGGCTGCCCCGTCAGGTGGATGTTGTCCACGGTCAGCTGAGCCTCATCAAACAGCCACTGCACCACGAACACAGGACCTGGCGGGGGGGGGCAGGGTCACAGCACACACACACACAGGAAGACAAACATAAATGACATACATAGCAGCAAAATGCAAACGGCAGGCGGGCGGGGGCTATCTCACTTTTTAGGGTGGGGTACACCTTGTACCCAAAGAAGCAGTTCCACTCCTCCCCTTCGTGCAGCTGCCGGCATCTCTCTGGAACCACACCGTTCCAGTACCTGTGGGTGCACACATCCCATGAGGCTTTGTGGGTAGCACTCTGAGGTCGGGTGCATGGTGGGAGATGGGGGGAGGACTCGCCTGATGCCACGCCGGATGGCCTCGGTGGGGGGGCAGCTGATGGGGTCCGAGCAGTCAGTACAGCGGTACTGCTTGTTGTCGAGGAACCAGCCCGAGTCGGACAGGCCCCTGACCTGGATGCCGGCGTGCCCCAGCTCCTCTAACTGCTCCGCCACCCGGTCCACGTTGAGCAGGACGCCAGTGCCGCCAGCACTACCAAGGACACGCACGGCTCAGGAAGGCTCGCACGCGCACACACACAACGTTTGGTCCCCACAATGCAATATAAACATAATTCACACAAAGTCACATACACTCAGACACATACACAGAAGGGTGGAGGGACACACACACACTGACACACTCAAACGCAGTTTCACACACACACATACACAGACGTACACACACTGACACACTCAAACGCAGTCTCACACACACACACCTGCTCCCAGCCAATAGCAGAAGCTTAGCTCCCTCCAGGCCCTTGGTGAGAAGTTCCTTCACCACCTCTTTGATGATGAGAGCCCCCATGAAGGCGTAGTCATCTGCAGGCAGCGGGATAAGCAGACACACAGTACACATCAGCGTGGCCATTCTAGCATGTGCAGGCTTTGCAGACAGAGGTCAAGGCCCTGATCTCATGCCCTAGAACTTGCAGTTAAACATCGATTTCTACAAACCAGATAATCTGCTCTAAATTGCCAACCTGGTGAGAGAGTGGCATTGATCATAAAGACCGTGACTCTGGATTGCTGCTCTGGCCTGAGTGTGGTGTGTGTTTGGAGGGGGAGAGGGATGATCAGCACTCGCTTACTTTGGTCCGTCTTGGGTGAGGCACCGCTCCACACATCACTGGAGCAGTAGGGAATAAACCTGAAAGGGACGCAACAGCCACAGGCCTCATTAACAGGCAGAAACACGGACGCCTGTGAATGGCGGCAAGGCAGAGAGGAACCTGAAAGCGGAGCTGCTCTTTAGCCGGAGAGCAGGAGAACTCAAGGGACCGTCTCACAACATCAGCTGAGATGGACAGCATGTATATACACACACAGACAGACAGACACACAAACACCTACACACACAGACAGACAGACACACACACAGACAGACACACACAGACACACCTACACGCACACATGCACTCCTACATGCATGAAAACACGCAGAGAGCCGCTTGCTCATTCATACGCCCGTCACAGTAATTAAGTCATCATCTCTAACTATCACTCCTATAATCCCTGTGGCCAGAAAGCCAGACTAACTGCGAGGAATGTGCTAATTACCAGAATGTAAAAACGTCAGCCCTGCCCGCATGGGGACGTCTATCCTGCCAATGGCTTTCTTTGTCGCCCCCAGTAACAGTGTGTGTGTGTGGGGGGGGGGGCTTAGGATTCATATTGTACAAATCTTGATCGTTAACTAAAGTAAAAATGATTTTTCTTGAAAATAATTCTTTATCTGCACCTAAATATCATTCCACCTGATTAGGAAATGCGGGCCAGAACCCCGCCTCATCTGTCGCTCTGAATGGTCAATCAGCTGATTGACAGATGGGGGACAGAACTTACACCATGTTGGCGTTCCACCAGTGGGGGTTTTCCTCTGGTTGTGGCGACAGGATGCCTGTACCTGGGGGGGGGCACACACAGTAAGGTGTCACTATTCTGCACCTAATGTGCACATACACAGACACGCCACCCCCAAGACAGCCAGAGCAGCAGTCATCTCACCCCCCAGTCTCAGCACTTGGGTGGTTTCCTGCCGCCTGGGAAACCTTCAGCCTGGGTGGAGCAGCTCTGGTGTAACACTGTATAAAATGCTGGATCTTATATCCTATCTTATAACAGTTAGGCTCTCGTGTACTTTGGCCTGTGATGCGTCACGAATGAAGCCAATGTCTAAACACAGACCCCCTGGCAGACACAATGCCCGCAAAATGTTCATGGGGGGTCGATGGAGTGTCTGTGACCTTTGACCTTTATGCCACCTCGCCTGGGTGGGACGCCATCGAAAGGCCACGTAAATACTGTAGGAGATGGGGAGTCCGCGCTCTGCTCCCCTCTTACCCGTCTTGCTCTGCGGCCACTTGGTGGAGCTCATGAGCCTCCTCATGGTCTCGTAGCGGCTGCCGCAGTTCTCCTTGTCGAAGCAGTACCAGCCTCCTGCCAGAGGGGGCATCGCCGGGTGAGGGGCAGCACCGTACGCGCGAACGCGGCACAATATCGCAGCTGGCCTGTATCCCCGAAGCCAGGAGAGATGTGGAAATACTCCTGTAGCACCTACACCTGCAACGGGGCTTCGCTGGCATTCTGACATCTGGCCAGAGGTGGGAGGTTTGGGTGCAAAAAGTACAAATCCAGAAGATTCTATTGCAACCAAACGGTTGCGCATAACGAGTCAAAGTCACAGAGTTGCTGTCTGGTTGAAGCAAAATCTTGGTCTGGATTTATAAATTCTGGACTTGAACTATCCACCTCTGCATCTGTAATGTAGATGTACTGCAGGAAAAATGACAGCAATAACTAAAAGCGCTGACTAACTGGCACCTGCTGCAATCGCCTGTCTGCTTTTCTTTGGTTGGGCTAAACCAAGGAAGCAGGGCTGGGCGGTATGACGGTGAAGCAGCGTACTGCGGCTGAGGGACTGGCGGGAGCGGTCAGTGCACCACACTCACCTTCCAGGAAGATGAGCCACCTCCTGCTCCCCTTGGACTCCCGCATGTAGTACCTGCAGTGGAACAGGAGCAGGAAGTCAGGCTCCGACTCGGAGAGCGCGGTCGGGCGCGACACGGCCAGACCTGAGCGCCCCTGGCATCTGCTTGAGTGCCCGATGCGCTTAGCAGCATTCCGGACTGCTCACGGTCCTGGATCGCATGACCGTGTGACCACAGTAAATGGAGGGGCAGTCACAGCAGATGCAGTGAAAGGACAAGAGGCCTTTCCAAGCAGGGGACCGTTCAGGCACCTCAATGGCCCTCGGGGATGCAGGAATGCAAAACAGTGATCAAGCATGCAGGGTTGTTTCCATGGAGACATGCGCACGCCACCTTTGCTGAGACCCTCGCCCCCCCCCCCCCCCGTTCCAGTCATCATAGCAACCCCATTGTTCCGCCACATGCTGTGGAATGCTTTCCCGTTCCCGAGGACCTTGGAATGCTTCCCCTAATCCCGCCCGGGTGGGGGGTCTCTGTGAACATGTCTGAATGGCCGTAGTATCATCATCAGTTACACAGGTTTCATAAACGTGGTCTGCATCATGAATGTCTATGTCCATCCGTCTCTACACTCCGCTGTCTGACGCAACAGCACTTTGACCCATTACTGTGGAGACTGACCAGGGAACAGCATAGAAGACGTATCAGTAGAGGTGTATAGTTCAGGTTCACAAAGTAAAAATCTAGTCCAAGGTTTTGTTTCAACCAGCCAATTGAGCATAAAGAGTCACAGTCAAACAGCCACTTAACTGGCTGGTTGAAACAAAATCTAGGGCTGGACTTTTACTCTCTGGACCTGAACTACCCACCTGCATATCAAACACACAATGTGATTAATGTCCATCAATTAAAGCAGGTGCATGAAAATACGTCTAAGAAGTTACTGTGACCACTGCAGCAAAATGACTTTAAATGGCACTGCTATGATACGTGCAAATTCCAGGCCACAATTCTGCCTGCCAGATGTAAACCGACATGCAGACAGACAAAAAGCTTCAGGGTTCACAACTCCAGACCCCCGCCGCTTCAAACGGCGCTCTGTCCTAATCCAGGACGAAGCACCAGCAGAGGGGCTGTATAGGCAGTCACATGATGGATGAGTGTAGAAAGACTTTCAAGTTTGCCGAAGCAGACACGCGGTGCTCTGCCCACTCAGGGCTATAGCAACTGGGGCCGCGCTGTGCCCTGTGCGTCCACAAGGGGGCTCCGTTTCTTTCCACGGAGAAGTTTAACAATAACAACATCAATAATAATAGCATCAGTTCTGTTGTTTTCCTGCCTAAACTTCTCATCCATTTTTTTGTCTACTGCTGTATATTACTGACTTTTTAAGTTACTCTATAAGCAGGGTTTGACATAACTGATAGTCCAAGTATGCATTTCCGTAAAAGTATACCATTCTGGTTATAAGGTGTATATATAGTCGCAGTATAAAGGTTAAAATGCATGGTAATTTCCTGCCATGACAGCGCAAATGCACATAAAGTTATATGAATTTCCACTGTTACATCAACAAATTGCCCCAAGTATCTCTTCCCAAGGCAAATGTGTACTTGGTGTCAGTCATGTTTATCTCTGTCCATCCATACATGTTCTGTGACCCTTTGTACTATTCAGGGTTGGGGGTGGGGGGGGTCCGGAACCTATGGGAACAACCCAGGACGGGGCACCAACCTATCGCAGGGCACACTCACACACCATTCACTGTCTCTCTCTCTCTCCCACACACACACACACACACACACACACACACCTACGGGCATTTTAGTAACTCCAATTAACCTCGGCATGCTTTTAGATTGTGGGGGAACGGGCGGCAGAGTACCACACATGGAGCCAAGGCAGAGACTCGAACCCTGAACACAGGGGTGTGAGGCAACACTGTCAAGCTCTGCACCGACAAGCGATCCCTAAGCTTACCTAAAGCCTTTTTAAAACTCCGCTTTATACGATAGGATGCTGTTTCCAAATATATTTTGCAATAAACAAATCTGAAGGGCATTTCTGGCTGAAGCAGCACGTACTTTCAGGACAGATAAATCCTGGGGCAGGTTGGGTTGCCCTCAGAGGCAGGTTGGGTCCCCCCCATCCCAGCATATGTCTGCTGCTCCAAGAATGTTGGGGGGGGGGGCTTCCAGCCTCTTGGAACCACACCTCCTCAGGCCAGTAGCTGGGGGCTGTTACTACTGGTTACAGCACAGGACCACAGAAACATGGGACAGAGACCCTCATCAGAACAAGACCCACAGAAACATGGGACAGAGACCCTCATCAGAACGAGACCCACGGAAACATGGGACATAGACCCTCAACAGAACAAGACCAACAGAAACATGGGACAGAGACCCTCATCAGAACAAGACCCACAGAAACATGGGACAGAGACCCTCATCAGAACAAGACCCACAAGTCCAGCGCGCTCAGTAAACAGTCCTATCCCTAAAGGCGCTGTCACTTTCCTGAGATTGGTCAGTGACAAGTTCGCCCCCCCCCTTGTGACATTTTCCAAAATGTGAAGCCAGAAGGGCCGCCTGCGTGGTTGCTTGACCACTGTGCCATGTGGGAACCAAGACAGCTGCCAGGAAGGGGTGGAGGGGTCATGTGACAACAGGTATGAAAGCCCCTCCCCCCCACACCAATGCCAGACAAACTCCTGGCAGACATAATCCTGCTCTGGGGGAAATCGTTTGTTCCCAGCCCTGCAACTTACTTGGGCCACACCTCCTTGGGGTACGGGGCTTTCACAGCATGCCCACATGTGCAGTGGGCAGTCCTTGAGCTGTGCCCAGTTGCGATTTTGCCAAATGGTGGCATCCGAGACCGCAAGCCGGTGTGTGCGCATGTGTGTGTGTGTGTCTGTGTGCGTCTGAGGCAGTATGCTGGTGTGTGTGTTACCATACGTGCCTCCGTCTGTGTGTCTCCAACTCTCTGCCAGACACCCGACACACAGAAGCACATTGGGATTGCGGGGAGATGCAACATGCACCAATCCCAGTGTCAGGAACGGCAGACTTACGCGGGGGGGGGGGGGGGGGGGGGGGGGGGGGGGGCGGCGGGGGGGGCGGGGGGGGGGGGGGG
>JABFEA020000098.1:3444854-3460411 GCA_019775915.2 Cyphomyrus plagiostoma
AATGAGTGATTTGCAGGTTCCAGAGCTGGTGGTGGTCGTGGTGGTGGGGGGGGGGGGGGGTTACAGGCAACAAATGCTTATGTCCGCTTTCTATTATTGTCTTGTGGAAGAAGGTGACCCCTCAGTGCTGGCAGTGGGTGGTATTGGTGACCGTCAGTGCTGGCAGTGGGTGGTATTGGTGACCGTCAGTGCTGGCAGTGGGTGGTGTTGTTGACCCACAGTGCTGGCAGTGGGTGGTGGTGGTGACCGTCAGTGCTGGCAGTGGGTGGTGTTGGTGACCCACAGTGCTGGCAGTGGGTGGTGTTGTTGACCCACAGTGCTGGCAGTGGGTGGTGTTGGTGACCCACAGTGCTGGCAGTGGGTGGTGGTGGTGACCCACAGTGCTGGCAGTGGGTGGTGGTGGTGACCCTTGGGTTGGTGGTGGATGGTGTTTGTAAGCCTCAGCAGTGGCAGTAGGTGGTGAGCTACTAACCCCTCAGAAAGCAGGGGACAGGGCCACAGGAATTCGCCTGAAGATCAAGCCCAAAACCATGAATGCCGTGGATTCTGGATTCAAACCTACACCCCATTCCCCAAGGTTTTTACTCATTTATACGTGAAGCTGAAGGCAGATTTGCCATCCGGCATTCCATCCTCATCGTTTTGTTAACCAGCCATAACCAGAACCATAGATACAGACCAGGGAGAGTGGGATGCAGACGGACCCTCAGCCGAAGTCTTCATGTGCAGACAGTGAATACCTCACTGGGCTGTTATTAACGCGCACGCGCAAACACCCTTTTACTCCCGCATTCAACCTATTGCTTTCATTGCACATCGGTTTTGTCATTATCTGCTAAGCGCCAGAAGTTTATAGCTGCCGGCCGACTCCTCGGTGCAATACTGACTTGGTGCGTAATGGGCCGTCACTTACGAACAACCCATTTTAAACAGAATATAAATATTGACAGTTAAAACTTTAATAAGTGATTTGTTTGTCAGTGGCTGCCAGCTGGCAAGGACGTAAGTTAGACCTTAACGTGCTTTTACAGCTCTGTCTGAATAGACAGCTGCTGGAAGATATCCGAAACGCCATTTGAATATCTCCGGAAAGTAAAACCAGGCCACGAATCCCAGTAATCTGTCATTCACTAGAAACAAAAACACGGATGTCTATCCGGCTTTAATAACGCGACTCCGACGTAAACACATGATCTGACGTAAAAAACAACCCAGGATCCAGCATCCCAAACTCCGATAGCACTTTGACGCTAATTTGCCGTCAAATTTGAGTTTTCCCCTCAGCTTAGTTTTACTACCACATTTCTCTATATTTCGTGAACTTCGGTGTCCTCGCGCATCACCAACTGGCTTCAATCAATCCAACGTCGTATGTATTTGAACTACAAGCGCAATCCCGTTTTACGAATAAATACTTACGGGTTAAATCCAAACATGCGGGTTAAACAGATTTTATTGACTTATTTGGTATAATTATTTTTGGGTAATTAAACATAGCGAACTGGCAGGTCGTTACCGCAGCCTTGGGATGCGGCTCCGGCTCATATCAGCCAAGAAGGGAATGAAACTGCGCTCTGCTCATTTCGCAACAGCGCCGACAAAAACAACAGTGGGGGGAAATGCGCAGTGTTTACTATAAAAAAAAGTAACCACTTCTGTGAGAAGGGATGGATACATCTTGAGAATCTGGAAACCACATGATATATGACGATAGTTTCTTTCTGGAACTTGAGGGAAGGACAGTGGTTATGTGGTAGTTCACTGCGCTCCGTGCAATCTCCGGCAGGCGCTTAATGATGAAATGTCCTGTCGCCTGTCATTTGTTTAGTTACCACAGACCGGGGATCAGCGTGTTTCGGATGCTCTGTGGGGAACAGCGGTTCATCCCGCCCGTAATGGGACACTTACCCAGCGGGGGTCCCGTCGTTGCACGCGACTGTCGCATTCTCCAAAAAATGCAGCTTCATATCATAATTGAGCTTCTGCGCCGAGCAAGGGTAGAGGGACTGCGCCAGGTTCTTCACTTGGGTCATGAAGTTGTCCATGTTGCCTTCCACCGCCGTGAAATCCAGCGGAAAGCTCTCGGTGGCTTCGCTCCTCTCCCTGAACTGGGCAGGCGGCTGTGGGCGTCGCGGCTGAGCGCGGCTGCCGCGCACCTTCCTCCCGTCTGCGTCCCCGGACAGCGACAGCGCGAGCAGCGCCACCGAGCAGAGCAGCTTTAAGGTCCGCTTCCTCCTCTCAAAGCACACGCTGGGGTTCATTTTAAAATTCTTGCCCTTTTTTGTTTCTTCGACGATCTGAGATAGCTATAAAAAAAGCAATTAATTGCATAAATTAAATAAATACTGCAATAAATAAAACCAGTCGTTAAGAAGTGAATGTCTTTAAAAAAATAGTTTTCATTGGAGCTATGACGTTTTACACACTGATGTATGTCCTCCTGATTAAGAGTACATAAAACAGAGAATGGCTTTGATTTAGGACCATATTTCTAAACTCTCGCTTATCCAAACAGACCTATCCCTTCTCCTGAATCCAAAGTTTAAAACGCGCATACATCAACTTGCACGTTTGTATAAACAGATGGAGGTTGTGACTGATTCACGGCAACTAGTTCTCTGCTTCTTCGTAATTTAGGTCTTGAGTTGTTAGCCTGATGTTATGTTCAGAATTAATATTTCTCCCCAACAAACGTTTGGGATTTTTATTCAAACCGTTTTGCCCTTCTCTTCTTCCCGAGCCAATCGGCACGGTGGGCAGGACTCGGGGCGTTTGCTCCCCCTCGCATTTATTAAGGAGATGCCCGGGCGCTGACTCTTTTGATCTCCGATATTTTATTACATGTCATATTTTCCCTTGAAAACGATCGTAATCCAGAACAAATGAATTTAGGTGGATTCAGTTCTGGGTAAAACAACTCGCCACAACGGCTGGGGAAAACAAACAGGACTACAGTTATGTGCTACAAGGCATATCACGCGATTTTCTGTGTTTTTAAAGCAAAGTCTAAATTAATTACAAATTTACACATCTGTTAGCCTACATAATTGATATATTATTATCTAGAAACCCGAGCAAAACCTTTACTAAGATAGCACAATCTTACAGAGATTTATCAATTATTTAAGCAAACTGCCCAGATATTTCCCTAGTGTGGTTAAATCAGGGTTAAACAAACAGCGCCTGAAAAGCGCTTACGACGGCCGTTTGAAGTTTTATTTTCCGGCTGATAGCCAAGGCGGATAAGGAAGCTTTTTGTTTATTTTGACAGCGGCAATTATCCCTCTAAAATGCCATTCACCTTCATACACGCTCCAGGGGCACCGGCTATGAATAGGTATTGGTGAGCGGAAGCGAGAAATCGCAGAAAGATGCGCTTAACGTCTTCAGCCAGCACGGCATCTCACGGTGATTGTTACGCAAATAGCGTTAAACGCGGGGTTATGTACCGCCTCTGCTTTAGCCTTATCAAGCGCCACCGGCTTCCCGCGGCGCGGCCGGTACTTTAAACATGACAGGGGGGGTTGCTATTCCGCCTTGCTTTTAAGATCGCTCAATTATTTAATGGCGACAAAATTGATCGGCAAGAAGAAGACGATAAGCGCTGCTTTGCTTTACTTTAACCTATTATCGTCTGGTGTGGCTGTACTAATGAAAGACAGCCAAATGCATGGCTAACAATTCGTTTAGATGTTCTGGCAGTTGCTGTAAAATCGATTATATTTCTCTAGAATGTTGTCCTTTTTGAGTGGAAGTGTACGTGTAGTAGGTTACAGACCGATAGACAAAACGTTTGCTATACATAGAAACTATCGAGACGGGGTAACTTAATACATCTGCTTGCAGTGCACGATAAATGTGCATCTATATGTGTGATACCAATATCAACAAATATTCTCGAAATATTAAGTGATCCGAACAGTATGACAGGTTCTCAGCTAAATCCAGTATTTGAAACAGTGCGGCCAATGCAGTGGAGTGATTTTACCTTGTCTCGAAGTATCTGCTAGTTTTCCGCTGCAATTTCAAATTTTACTCTGACCCCTTGTGTGACGCTCAGGAGCAGGTTGTCCCAGCAAGCTGTGAGAAGGAGAATCGAGACTTTTTATCTACATGGGGGCCCCCAAATGATCAAAGGAACCATCACTCTTTCTCGCCCTCCCTTTCTTTCCAAAACCCTCCGCCCCCAGCTTCATTGCTACACTGTATTCCTTTTTCGAAGAAACATCTTTCTTTTTGTGGAACTGTGACAGCACATTGCTTAAATGTGGATCAGGGCAATTTTTAAGTTAAGTTCGTTACTTTGAGTCCACTGGACATTTTAAAGCTCAAGATTGAACTGATACATTTCATTTCGATAATAAACCAACTTACCAAGCATCGCATTTTTTCCAAGGCGCGTCTATAGTTGTATGGATATTTGGAGGAAGGTTTAAGAGGTGCATGCAAGAATCCCGACTGCTCTCTTTGAATTTTAATGTAAGTGTGGGATATGCGAAAGGTACATCCGTTACTCTGACAACACAGAATCAACGGGCTACTGTTCACGCCACCAGCACTTACACTTGCCTGCTTGACATTACCATGCAGACGTGATTGCTCTCGATTGTACTGCATTTAGCGGTTAATGATGACCATTGTGCTGCGCGGGGGCTCTGAATAAATCACGTCCGCTGCTTTGCCTTCAGGGTGTGGGTGAAATGTAAATGTTTCATAGTCGCTTAAAACACTGAAGTAAAACATCCAAAATGAATAAGGTGTAATTAACTTTCTTTTAATCATTTGTTTTTGTTTTGCCTTAGAAATATCCATCACTAACTGTTTAAGCTTTTCAGCATTGTGTACTGGGAATGCACTAAATAATTGTTTTCGGAAAACGTTTTTTTTATAGTTCACATTTGCATTTTTTTTCAATAGTTTAATATATGAAAACATTAAGACACTTAATAAAACGCGTAAAGTTAACTTCTATGTCGTTAGATATGGCAGAGAAAGGCCAGGTTGAAAACACCGTAAAGTTGTGTGGTTACTTTCGTCAATGAAACCAACATATACCGAATGGCAATACAAGTGCGGTTCCCCGAAATATTTTACAGAGGCCAGAATTTGATAAAGACTTTTCCCCACATGGCAGAACATGGAAAAAAATGTTGCCTGAATGTTTATGTTGAAATAGCCCACAGAAAGGCGTTTACGTTCCTTCAGCTGAAGACTGCTTCTTCCATTAGTGATAATTGCTACTGGTTTATTATGCTCACCCTGGTGGAAGACTGCGATGCCTTAATTAGTCGTTCCGCGCAATAAAAGTATAAATACATTAGTGGTTTATGGACTTCGTTGGATGCCCGTGCGGGAGTTTCTCAGCAGCCCAGCGGCGAGATGAAAGCTGTCTGTGGATAACGCTAATGGGACGCCTCACTTTCCTAACTCAGGGACCGTTTGGAGACGGCCGCGAGAGCTCTTTTGTTCAAATGCAAAACCAGAACACAAGAGGACAGCCTCCGCGATGACCTCCAGAGGACCCCTGGCCATCACACCATTCCATCAATCCAGTCCTTGGGTAGCAAGTTAAATACTGCGCCTATGGTCACATGTTGCGTGTATCGGCGGTCATTTAAAACACAAGTCTGTATAATTCATACGAAACTGCCGGTAAATATGTAATTTCCCGTCTGTTAGCAATATAGATGTATTGTCATAGTCACTAAGCACTAGCTGATTTCCTTATCATATTTAAATAGAGTTGCTTGGTTCTCGAAAGTATTGTAGGTTACTGTACTGAGGCTTTTAAAGGTTTTCTTATGGTCTTAATTGTGAACAGTAGGCGTTCACTATGGCACAATAAGTAGTAACTATCAATATAACAGGAGCTCATTGACCCAGATTGTTTGTGCGTCAGACATTTTTGTCGAAGTTCTTGCCTTGTAGGCCTACATTAGACAAGCTATGACGTGGTATTATATAGTACACATAATAGTATACATGTCACAAAGTGATATATTTATTGTGTTACCTTTCATATAGGCCTGCATTTATTTTTTTTGGTACTGCTGATATATTCATTTTTATACTTTCCGCTTGGATCTGTACACATTAATTATGGTAACTAGCCTAATTTATATATGTAATTTTTGCTTGTAACGTGTTTGGGTGTCATGTTACATTTAATGTGCATGTGAACTTCCATAACCGTCACATGATCTGCTAAAGGAATCACACTGTATTACAGACATCGGATTTCAAGGAGTGGGTATATTTTAAGAGATCTTTACAACATCTTTAGAAAGGTTGGCCTTGTTGATTGAAAATTGTACTTAAAAATGATCATGAAGGGACACAGAGTGTAAAACGAACCCTAAAAACACACAGAACAAACTTCAGTGAAGCTTTTTCGAGTTTTTGGGGAGTTCTTCAGGAGACAGAATTCCAGGCTCACACTGATGTGATGGGATGATGTGTTTGTATCATGGTATCTCTGATATGAAGTCAAACCCTCAGGACTGATGGTATTCATTGAGGAACTTCAAACAGATGCCTGTACACATTCGTCTCTCACTGATTCTCCCAAGCCTATTTGGCTTATACTGGCTTTATTGATCACAATTCATTCCCAAAAGTGCAGCCTTTAAATCACACACAGATGGGCGCCAGGGTCTCGGTCTCAACACTGTGACTACAGATCCTGCAGGAAAGGGGGATTTGCCCAGGTGACAGGAAAGTCAAGACACTCAGGCAAGAGTATGTCCTGTACATATGACTTCAGAACCTACACTTCATAATAGTTGGATTTGCTCGCCTGTACCCCTGAGACCTAGAATTCAGATGAACGTCTTCCATAAAATCCAGATGGTGTAAATGAACTCAGCCGAGGGATAGCCATTGGTCACTTCTGCTAGGGAGGTAGGCTCAGCTTAACCACATCAGCAAGTGTCAGATTTAAAATCGCTTTACTCTAGCCTACTACTGGCAACTCTGGTAGCAATGTCATTTTTCAAAAACTTTCCAGTTGCTCCTTACTGAGAGTGGCATGAAAAACAAATGGGCTGGGGATGAATTGTGGGGTGAATGTCAGTCACTTTCATAATTCAGTCTCAAAGAAATCACGGTAAATTAATAAAATATGAGGCTGAACATGAAGGTACCAATTTGACCATCCATTCATCCAGCCGGCCATGTTTTCTATACCCATTACCCTTGGCGTCCATAGGGCAAAAGTGCAATATCCTCTATCTATATATACTCTGTGTTTTATCGGTTTATATTAATGTTTGTATTTTTATTTTGCTATGTGTGTGTAGCTCGATATGCAGAGCAATTGTATGTCTTAACTGAATTTATCTTTATTGTGCTGTATGCATCATTCAACATTCTATTGTAGATATTTTTGCAATGACAATAAAATGCATTCTATTCTGTTATATTCTATTATCCTAGTAAGGCGGCAGATATCGATGAAACTGTTTAACACTGACGCGAGAGTGTCTGAGGATTATGTTAGAGCACAGGCTAGCGCACTGCAGACATTCAGTCTGGCCTTGCTCTGTTTTCAGCCATGTTATGTTTACAGTCCATTCCTATATTTGTAACGGTTTAATTCCAGTATTTAGGAAATGAGATCGTGATGAAAAGCCGGCAGCTTCAGAGAACAGAAATATGTTCAACGGGACATTTAAGTTGCCATGAACTTCTCTGTATAAAGTTTGAATTGTAAATTCTAAGCAAATGAAGGATTTAGAACTGAGTTGTTATAACAAGCTAAAACGGGTTTATCGCTTATCTATCGTGAAAGTATTCGGTTGTTTATGTTTTCCGCCTCTCCGTGCCTACGCCCTGACCACGGCGGTCACCCCCCCCCCTTTCCTGTTCGATTAGCGGATACTGTTGAAAGGGCGTCTGCGATCCTCAGATCCCGTTACTTTCGACTTTGTGATCGGGTTACATCAAAGGGATCAGGAAGGATCGGTTTTCACGAAAGGGACAAGCTGGGAGTCCCGTCATCAGAAACAGGTGTAGGTCCTCGTAGGAAGAACAAAGGGGGGCGGGGGGGGCGGGTGGTTGCGCGCCAACTATAAAACTCGCATTTCGCGCGCGGGGGTTCTCCTCTTTGATATGCTTTTTAAAGTGACACCACTCCTTGCCTCCTGGAGAAATGTCCGAGTCCGCAGTGCCAACTTAAGCTCGACTTGTTTATTTGCTGCAATGACACGAAGAAAGTGGTATTTAACTTCAGCTTTCCCGATGGGACAAGCTACAGACTGGACTAAATTATACGCTAGGAAACTGAAACAACTTCAAAATGACAGCGCATTGCTGCGTAATACATGCTTTCAATATAAAGTATATGTATGTTTATTATACGTTAGTTCGCGATTTCATATTGTCGCTAATTTCTTCTCCTTAAAAAGTCACTCTTTAAATTACGATAATGATATATATGTCATATGAGGGTATAACTGGTAGCACTGGTGCCTCACTGCAGTCTCAGACCCGACTTAAACCCGCTCTGTGCGGACTCCGAATAATCTACCTGCTTATTGCTTCCTTTCATTTGGAAACTCCTCGGGATCCACGTACGACGACGACGGTCGTTTATTTCAGTGAAGGACTGTTTAATATTGTGTGAACAAGAATCCGGGGACACTAGCTGAACGGCTTATAATATTATTTTGAATAACAATTTAACGATTAAACCAAAGCACTGAATCATTAGTTCAAACTCATATCTTCTGTAAGGATAGGATTGGGCACGATGTCACGTTTCCCACTGCAACGGCTCCTTGATACGGACGACATAACAATAGTTTTGCATAAGGCCCAGTAAAAAAAATATTAGTTTATCATCCCCGTCCGCGTGGCGAATTTAGCCCGCATCGATTTTTTAATATTTTTTAAAAGTGTATTTTCCTGTGTAAATTCCACTGCCGGCGTTCACAAATCTTGAATAAAACATTTTTAAAAAACATTTTCTTTTCATATTATTTTTGCAGATCAGCCCATATGTCATACATCTGTTGCTGTTCCTTTTGTTTACTGTTGATGTTGAAAACTTATCTTCCGTTATCTTTTTTCTAAGAAATAATAATAATAAAAAAATCGCCCTTCCTCATCACTTGTTTCTGATTGAAAGGTTGATAAACTAATAATTATTTTTACTGGGCCTAATAACCTAAGAATTACTTAAACCAAATTAGAGCAACTTCTGTATGTTGTTTAAAACAAAGTACAAAATAGAAATATTCTAGAGAAAAAAGAGCATCCCTAAAAGAGCAAAAAAAGAAATCGCACATTGCCCCGAATTTGGGATCTCAAGCGACCAGCTGTGAGTTACGTGCAGTATTCGGGGGGCTCCTCTATGCACAGGAACAGCAGCCACCGCGGCCCTCACCAGGATAAGCGGTGACAAAATGGTGTTGATGATGATATTACTATATCATGAATTATTGTTGACTTATTATTATAAGCCTAGTAGCTAACCGCCTGACGTATTACCATAAATCAGTGCGATGCGAGGTTGTGAACTTTTTGCTGCGTGGTTGCCAGGCTTTTTAGCGTCGCACGTGACCCTGCACGCTAGAGGAGCCCCGCGCGCTTGTGTGGCGCATTTGTCTCGCGTTCGTCGCGCACATTACTCGCGCTATCAATAAAGCTTTTTTCAAACAAACACGGCGACGTCACAGGGCAATGGCCGCCGGCAGCACTGCGGTAACGGTGCTCACACCTAACGGACGGAGGCAAACGGTGAAAGTCTCGTCCAGTACGACTCTGCTCCAGGTGAATGTTAATCGGGGGTTAAGGAGCGATTCGACTTGATAGCAGGCGAAATGGCCGCTGTTTCGGCACAGATGGACGTTTTTTCATTCTTGCTCTAGGCTTTCTTCCAAACAATGACAGTTCAGTTTTGCTAGAGCTGCCTCTGAATTTAATCTGATATTTCTGACATATAAGTGGTTAGTAGATATAAGTCGTAGTTATACGTTTGTGTTTGTCTATAATAATATTGCTCCTGTTATAGGTTCTGGAAGACGTTTGCAAGAAGCATGGCTTTAATCCAGACGAGTATGATCTCAAGTGAGTTGCTAGCTGGCAAGCTAAACTGATCGCTTTCGTAGCTGTACATGACGTAACTTTATATTTCATATTTGAAATATTTTCAAATATCAACGAAAGCAACGAATCTCTAAAATATATCGTTTTAGTAATTATCCTGTTAATATTCAGTTTAATGTAGGAATTGGAGGCGAAACCGAAGTATACGCGACTTTATGACGGATGTTATATGGTGTCATATCACTTGTATATGATACGTTTAACCGTCGTCATTGGAGATAAACTGTAAAAGATGTACTCTTTTTGCATCTTTACGCCGTATTCACCGTGTTTGTCGGGAAACGCGGTACGGGCAGTGCTCTGTACTCGTAGCACATACTCGTTAGTTATCACTATAAAAACATCAGTAAAATTTATTAGATGTTTATGAAATGTATCTCATTGTCCTTTAGTTTAAAATGACACAAAGTTTCTTTGTATGATTTGTGGAACTGGCATGTCATTGTCACTTTGGATATTCGTTACTGTAGTGATCATTTCTGAAATGCCTGGCTGCCTTTCCTGGTCTCTGCAGGTTCCAGAGGAACATTGTAGACCTGTCCCTGCAATGGAGGTTCGCCAGTCTGCCCAACAATGCCAAACTGGAGATGGTGCCAAGCACCCGCCAAAGAATGGGCCAACGGGAGAGCACAGTACGGCTTTATTCCATCTTCACTCTGTAGTCCTTGGGGATTGATAACATACCTTGGCATTCATTGTATCATATGTGGTCGACCTAGTGGCATCAGTTAAATTGAAGTGTAGGCAGTCATGGAAGCTGCTGGCCTTATTTTTCCCCAACCTATGGGCACTAGAAACCTGTTTGTGTGTGAGCATCAGGTGCTGAGTGAGTGCGCTTTTCACTGCCGCTTTTGTCAGCTGTGTGTCTCTTCCCGACAACAGTTCTCTTCAAGTGTAAACAACTTGTTAAAACTAATGAAGGGAATAAATCAGAGGTAGGGCGAGGCGATTTCCCTTTGATGCAGATCACCGCAGTTTATTGTGCGTTTAGTAGTCCTGTGTGAGTGATCACTCTCAGTTGCCCAGCGACGGCGCAGATTACCTCACAGTGACGGTGGGGGGAGCCGACGTGTGCTTCCATTTTACTGCTCAAACGTGGACTATAAAAGTAATCAGTTCTGCGTTTCGAACCACGTTCCAAGATATTTTCTTTGCCTTTGAACACCCCCCCCCCCCCCCGACACACACTTTCTTTCACCTGTGAAGTCCTCCAATCTGCCGATCTGCCCGCCCTATTCAGTCTCGTACTGACTATTTATGTGCCGTAATTATCATAGTTAAAACATGGCATGCGTGCGCCTTAATGTGTGTGGGGCCAGCCCTCAGGTCCTGGCCTGCATGCCCCCCCCCGTTCAGGCCTCGGTGAGCATCAGTAAACAAGGCAGATGCCTGGCTTGTGTCAGGAGGTGCCACACGAAGGCTCCGAGACGGTGTGGTAGGCGGCATCCATCTGTGCTGCAGGCTCCCCCTCTGCCCAACGGGCCCTGATATTGGTAGCAGATGATGCTTCGTTTTGCAGGGACTAATTACTTCAAGGCAGGACAGAAGCGGTTCTTGCACTTCCTGGCAGAAGGAGGCTAAGGTTGTAGCTCAGCCTTTCTGTTCATTGCTTGTATGAAGTTGTCACTATAGTGGTTCTGTTTTTTATTACATTTTTTTTCTATATTTACAAGGTTGAGTTTTTAAAATGCTCCAGTGGGGAGCGCAGCCCCCAGCCGTGAAACAGGGATGTGTGAACTTGCACGCCCCACGTGCCGGGCTACTGTTAGCAAGCATTGGGATGTTGCCACTTCCAGCTTTTTGAAGATGTGGCCCTGGAGTCCCGAAGGTCGTGACAGGAGGTCGTCTGGTCACATGCACCTCAATGACTCTGTATGGTCGTGGCTGAGTTTGCCCTGTGTTTCCCAACCCGGTCCTTGGGGGCTGGGGGAGAAGAAAAATGTGGCCAGCATGGGAATCCCCGAGGATTGGGATGAGAAGCACTGGTTTTGGCCTAGCAGGCTCCGGGAGGCAGCCTGTGCTCAGGGCACTAGTGTGTTTTGGGCGTCTGTGGGGGGATGTGTAGGGTTGGGGGTCATATTCTTGGGTGACTCAATGACTGAATGTTCAGTAGCCCCTCCTGTTGGTGGTGCAGAAGGCAGAGCTGTCGTTCGGCAACCAGAGGGTTGCAGGTTCGAGCCCTGCTTACTCCTGTCCCCATCGAAGTGTCCTTGAGCAAGACACTGAACCCCAAATTGCTCCCGGTGTGCAGGTTGGCACCTTGCATGGCAGCCTCCGCTACCGGTGTGTGATTGTGTGTGTGAATGGGTGAATGTAAATTGTAAAGCACTTTGTAGAAAAGCGCTATATAAATGCAGCCCATTTACCATTTACCCTCCCCTTTTCCCATTGGAAGGTGCATCCCCATCCAAAGCCATTCTGTTGCAGGGGCCCAGAGAATCTCTTGCTTATTGTGCTTCCTCTCCCTTTCCACTTGTTGCTCTGATTAATGAGTGCTTGGCTTTGGAAGTAAAAAAGGCGTCCAGAAGGCCTTTTATGGGGGGGAGCTGGAATTTGCCACACTTACTGATTTATTAAGTGCTGTGTACTCAAAAGGGGACCATCTCTGTTCGGGCCGTTTGAGGAGCTTGAGTCACGTGGTAGGCCGATGGGTGATGATCCTCCCGCCTCCAGTCCCTCCCACGCTCTCGCCTGTGGTCTGTCCTCCATAATCCCTCTTGGTCTTCACAGTTTTTCTTCTGCGGTCCCTCATCACCCACTGGCCTCATTTGTGAAGGTCAAGCCAACCTTGTCGGCCTTCCAGGATGCATAACCATGTCCATAAGTTTGTGCTGTTTGCTTCTCGATCATTTCTTTTTCCTCTTTTCAAATCTGTGGTGTTTCAGGGCTTGTTAGGTAGATTTGGCTTTTCCTCAGAGAGATTTTGTTTACTTGGGCAGTGTTACTGCAGCATGACAGCACCCATCTGGAATCCTAATCTCGTGATTAATGTATGCTGTCTGTGTCTTGTCCCAGATCCGCATCGCCCTGCAGCTGGAGGATGGCTCACGGCTCCAGGATTCCTTCTCCAGTGGTCAGACGTTGTGGGACCTCATTAACCATTTCCCTCAGACCAGGTGAGTCGACACCAGAGCTGATTTCTAGGCTGAGGCTCAGTCAGCAAGGTGATGGGCCTTCGATAGACCACTGTTTGTAAAGTTCAGAGGTCAGGATCATAATCATGATGAGGATCATAATCTAGAGCCAAATTTCTGGTGCAGAAGTGTATCTCTGAGCTCCAGCTCCCAACCTGACCCAACCTACATGGCCTGTCGAAGCCTTGCTGAAGAGAGACCTCTGGGTGAAACTGTTGGCAGGCAGTGTGTTTTGAATGGCAGCTGAAGCATCTATCCTATGATGCATTGCGGGTGCCAAGGGTTGCGTCACAACTTCTGCCAGGGGGCACCATTCCTAAGCGATAGATAAAACAGCTGTCCTTGTAATTGCGCACCCCACAGCATGGGGATCATCCCAGACTTTTAAAGGTACGGAGCCACGTCTGTACTGGAGCTTTGGGGTGAGATGCAGCGTCCCTCTGTGGCTGGTCTCCTTGGCGTATGGACGACAACCCGAGCGAGCCCCACTCTCAGAGCAGAGCAGAGGCTCTCCGTCACCAGCCCCCCCCACCCATCCCTGCTTGGCTCCGGCTGCCGCACCATATTTTTACGTGGCGTAGGGGTGGCCGACAGCCAACTCATGCTGGCCAGCTGCCCGACAGGCTGCCTTTCATCGTGATGACATCATTTTACAACTTCATTCTTTTCCACGGGAGCTTCCAGGGAATTTGGGAATTTGCCCCACAGAATCTGGAATTATACAGGAGTACGGTGGGGGGGGGGATTCTCTTTCATCCTTGATAAAATGTACAGTTGGCCAGAGGCAATGTGAATATGAGTTGTAAGGGTGCGCAGATCCGCCTCGCTGAAGCGCCTCTGTCCCTCACACACATGTGATCGCTGCTTTTCCTGCTTCCCGTCATACTGTGCATTACTGCTGTGCTGGACTGGATCACGGCGCTTTGGCTGGAATGACACCTCTGTGTCACGGTGTGACACCCCCTGCACAGTAGCTAACCATTGCCATACCCCTGAGATATACTGGGGATAGCGTAAGCAAGAAGGCCACACTTGTGCATTCGCTTTCTTTTTCACTTGCTAATCACTTTGTTTCGCATTGTCTAGTTGCATTTTTTTTTTCCCCTCAGAGTGTTGGGTCGCTTTCGGTTTTGCACTGGTTGATCAACACCGTTTAGTGTCATGGCAGCCGTGGCTACCCTCCCTAGTTCCTTTACGGTGGGCTGGTATACAGGAAGTGCTCCTGCCGGCACCAAGGTGGGAGCGGGCCGTGGCCTTTGCTGGCTCCCAGTACACTATTTTGGCCTGACAAGTATGTTAGGGGTTTTGCCTCTTTCTGGTCTGGACTTTGCTTTGATCCTGGAGAGGTAGGAAGGTTGACAGAGCCTTAATCTATTCTTAATGTATGTGTATGATGTTCTTTCTAAAGGTGCATCTAATCCTAATGTCATGGATACTTAGGTTAGGATGCTCTTATCCTGTGAGGGGGGTGAAAACCCATTAGCCAGGTGGGGTAGGTGGAACAGGACTTGATAATTATAAATGGTAAGCTGAGGTCAGGCCACATGAAGGTCTGGTTGTGACCCTCACTTTCAGACCCTGGGGGAGATATTAACACATGGCTCCTGTTTCCGAAGCCAGGTGGGCTGACCCTTTTGGGGGGTGAAATGGACCTTGGGGGTCAGTGGGGATTTCCCTGGATTATAGCTCCCTGGAGTTTTCTGGAGTCACTAACATTACATTCTCAAGGGATGGGTGCGTCCTGCCTACCTGTCACCCGCTCATTACAGGCCCCCATTCTTAATCTCTGTCCTGGAGATTGCGCCCCCCCATTTTAAGTCATCCAGCCATGCCTAATTATGCTCCCGCCCCATAACCGAAGATGGTGATGCCTGCTGGCTTTGGCTCTTGAGATTCCGTACCCACAAAGGGCATTAACCCCCCCCCCCCCCCCCAACCATCAAAGGCAGCGTGGGGGCCACTGGTACTGCCCTGACCTTGAAGCTCACAGCTGCATATTTCTGACAGGTGTTCCATTTGAAGCCTCGGCCACATTTAGCCCCCTCTCCATTCCCACGTTCTATCTCAAGAGATGAAAAGGACGCCGTGCCGAATTGAGCAGCTCAGAGATCGCTCACACGGCCTGTCCAGCTAAGATAACCCCGAACCACCATGTGGGGGCCTCCTCCCTCCCTCCGGAAAACCCCGAACCGCCATGTGGGGGCCTCCTCCCTCCCTCCGGAAAACCCCGAACCGCCGCGTGGGGGCCTCCTCCCTCCCTCCGGAAAACCCCGAACCGCCGCGTGGGGGCCTCCTCCCTCCCTCCGGAAAACCCCG
>JABFEA020000098.1:3513466-3523694 GCA_019775915.2 Cyphomyrus plagiostoma
TCCTCTGACCCGTTTGAGGCTCCGTAGCCGGGCTGACGCGGCCGTCCTCTGACCCGTTTGAGGCTCCGTAGCCGGGCTGACGCGGCCGTCCTCTGACCCGTTTGAGGCTCCGTAACTGGGCTGACGTGGCCGCCCTCTCACCCGTTTGAGGCTCCATAACCGGGCTGACGCGGCCGCCCTCTCACCCGTTTGACATCGGTAGCAGTTTAAGGAAAATTGTGAGACTTGTTACAAAGCAACTGAGCACTTTTATAAAAATATTAAAAGCAGATCTTGTTTGTTATGAAGCTATTTTTCATGTGTGTCTTCATCATTGTCATGAAGCAGTGTCAATGGTAAGAGTGGAAAAGGTTTGGAAAACATTGAACGTAGAAGATGGTGTTGAAGTAAAGCCTTTCTGCAGCTCTGTATCCCAACGGGGTCTTGGTGAGTCAGGAGGCACAGAGCAGCAGGTAGGGGGCGCCGTGGACAGGATGCTGGCCCATAGCAAGGCGCATGTTATCGAGGAAGCTTAGAGACACCAATACACTTAAACTACTACAGACTGACCAGAAAACCAGGAATTCACCTGGAGCTGAGAGATTTCGGTCATTGAATACAACGGCACCAGGTGCCTGAATGGGTAAGTCAGCTCACAGAAATGTGGAGTTTGGACACTTGGCTTGGATTTGCACGGCTTCAGGTAACAGTGAGGCTACAAGCTTACTATCCAGGGTGTAAATCCAAATTTTCACACCAAATGTGGGGGGGGGGGACTGACAGATGATGATGCAGCTTCAATAACAAGTGACACCTCAGCTTAAAAAAAAAAACTTATTAAAATGAATAATTTAATTAGGCTAATTAATTAATGATGGTGTATTTGCTGTTGTTTTGGATGAGACAGACCTTTGGTGTATCAAGGGCAGTTCACACTAAGCAGCTTAATGGGAGGGTGCACAGAGTCGGTTACAGTCCAGAATCTTCTAGAATTACCTTTTGGTTTTTGCTCCTGGATGTCTGGGTCCGGTTTTGGACCTGCCTTGAATCCATCAAATGACATGTAACGATTTTGGTTAGGCTATCAGGTAAATCTATTTTCAATTTACATATGGTTAAACAGACCATATGTCAGTGGCCATAACTTAAGGTTATAAATACAAAAACACTCGGCCTCCAATCTGGAATGCCAGACACGCACCTAAAATAAGCATAACTGAGATATTGACTTGGATTCTGGACATCTGACTTTTCTTGAAATTTCTAAATTCACTGCAGATTTTTTGACATTCTCAACCTGAGAGAAACTCATTTATTCAATTTTTGGTACTTAAAATACCTATACAGTGCCAAATGATTATTAACTAAATATTTTTCATTTAAATAATTATTCGTCTAATTAACATATTTATTAACTCAGTTATAATATGCTGTATTATTCCAGGAGCACAAACCAACCACATCTAGTTAAACAAAGTCACCTGACTTTTTCTAGCACAAACATTCACACCGATCACATCTGCAGTGGCTCTGTACCTGTTAGCAGACCGCACACCTACACCCACCCTGCAATGACCTAACAGCCCAGGAAATTTGGACATTCGGAATAAAATTCACGTAGTGATCCCCAGCCTTAGGGGGCCTCACACACTACCGAGAGCTTTAAGGCTTCATCTCTGAGAACCTGCATGCTGCACTGTGGCTGATGTCGCCGTCAGTGCTCCTGTCCTGACTTCTTGGTGCAAACTGTTCCTGAAACACTGTTGCTGTCTTTTGTTTTCAAATAGGTTTTTTTCTTTCTTTTTTACAGTTTTATTTGTCATCTGGTTAGTCCAATCATTCTACAATAATGCCCCTGTTCAAAATCTTGTTAATTTATTTCCCCGTACACTATTTTAAGTTAAAGGAAATACAATGTTTTAATAATCACTAATGTGTTTCGACGCACATTTCCATTGTTTTTAAACGTATTTGTAAATAATGCGAAATCGTATGAAACTAGAATGTACCGGGTAACAATAACCGAATTGGTAGAACCACAGAGTTTTATACATAGTAACGCTTACACTTTATCCAGATGAAAATGTTGTTCAAATTCCCACTGGAGTGCAGATACGCGTGCCAAATTCCCACTAGGCATGTCTCATGAAAGCAGTACAGTTGTCACTCAGAGGCAAAATACTGCACTGCCAAACCAGCCCAAAATAGACGTTTGCAGAGATTTCTCCTGGCTACCATAGAGACTGGTTCAACCATTGGTTGCTAGTGACAGTCACTGATGTGCTGTAGGGACGCCGGTGACTTTGACATCTGTGCATGCGTTTCATGCCACATGATCTGCAGGCCGTTCCTGGGCATAGCTGTAAGGCAGCGGCGCCTTCACACAATTACGCCGTCAATACGAGCATTTTGACCAGACGTGGGGTGTAATGTAAAATACGAAATGAAAAAAAAAAAGAGTTTCCCACTTATTTTCAAGCCCCGATGTTATTGTAATCTTATTTCTACTGGCACCTTGCCGCCAGTTGCGACTTAGGTTGAACTAACATCCCAGGCAAGAGTCCCGACGCTCCAGCGCGCACCTTCGCATGTTAATTGCGCCTGTGATCGGGAAGCGCCTATGTGGTCCAGATAACTAGACCTGCGGGATGTGAGTGCGAATTTAAAACCAAAGTTTTAATAATTTGAGGTTTTTTTTCCTCCGTCGCGAAGCACAATGCTCCCGTGAGCTTTCAAAAGATGACAAGCGGCAGCAGGATTTATTCTGATTTCAGACCCACATCACCAGCCCCAGCCTGCCATTTAATAGGCAGCGCTGCGTCGGGGGCTCGGCTGTTTGTTTGTGTGCCCGAGAGGGTCTTTGAGGGAGCCGATGAAGTGTTTCGGTAATCCCTCTTTTATTCCAAAGGTTATCCTCCACTGGCTTGCAACGCTCGCCGCCCAGATAAACCGGCCTCCAATACCTTTCATTTGCTTCTCATTACGTCCCGGCATCGGCGCGCTTTTGTCGGGACTGCATTTTATTCCGGGCGGCAAGTAAGAAGCCGCGGCGCTTGTCAATCGTGCGCTTCGCAAGTCTGCCGAGGGTCTGGCAATAAGAAAGAGGGTCAGGAAGATGAGCGTCACTTTTCCCATGTGCGATCGGGGTCAGCCGATCCCTCCGGCTCGGCTCCTATTCTGTCCTTCTCTAAACGTAACCGATGCTTTGTTGCCGGTTTTAAAGCCGTCGCCGGTTCCCTGGGTGCCGGTGCCCAGTCAATGGCCCCACGGCCTTCAAATTACCGTCGGATAAGTCTCACACCCGCAGAGCGCACATCCGCCTGCGTATAAGCGTTTACATAAAAATGACGATTTAGAAAATTAATAACGGCCCCATTTATTTTTCGCCCGAGCTCTACTGTAATAGCGGCGATATAGCTGGGCCTTTTTGAATGGGCGTATTTTAGTTTTTCCTATCACTATCTCCAACAGGTTCATCACAAGCACCTGTTCGCAGCCCTTAGCAGGCAGCTACACGCTGAATCGCTGTGAAACGGTTAAAGCCGGTGGTGCCACATTCTCCTCTGCCTAATTCAGACCATTGCAGGTGGGCTCCATGCAGACGGAGGCACCGCACTTAATACACATGCCAGAGCAAGCTGGGAGCATGATGCAAGATGTTTTCGAAAATGGAAGGATACCTGGCGCAATGACAATGAAAAAGATCCTCTCTTTTTTCTCGTTCCTTACTCGGTTGAAGCTTTGCACCCCTCTGGGTCGGGTGGGCGCCTGGCACGTGCCACGTCCACCGGCCTGCAATCGCGGACCTCTTGTGGAAAAAAAAGCAGATTATATTACAGCTCGGAGGGGCTGGATCCTGAATTACAGGCCAGCAGCCGCAGTATAAATAGCTTGGCTACAGAAGGTCGACTGAAGTCGGCATTCCTTTTTATTTAAATCGTTGTGACTCACGAGTTGAGGGTCATATCAGCGTTTCTCTGCTCCCATCGTGCCCCAGCGTCTAAGTGACGGCATTCTGTTCACTGTCTCTCTCACAACCGTGATGCTGTCACGTCGTAACATTATCTGCATGTTACCTCTGCTGTGGGGCCACGATTCTTAGTAAACAGCCGACAAAGGGCGTGTCGCAGGTGGCGATCGACACTGCCGTGTGCTTACTGAAACCTGAAGGGAAAAGGGGCGACGTGAAGGTCTCCTGTAGGCTGTACCGACTATTCTGATGATGGCGGTCTCGTTATTTGTTGCGGATTATCGTGCCAGGAGGTGTGTTTGGTTGACCGAACCACCTGAAATCGTCCGGATGCGCCTTCCCGTCGGTCGCTGCAGATATTGTGTGCGATATAACCCTCTGCATCTTACAGGTGCTCCGCTATGGGAGGGTGAAACATGTATTTACGGTCATGTTGAAATGCCCAGAAACTGGGAGTCGGAACAGCCCCCTGGCTGCTATTTTTATGCCTGTCGTGCGGCTTGCGGTCGCTATAAAGATAATCCGTTTCCCTCTGGCGGCTGTCAATAATAGTTTGTGGCTTCCTCCTCCTAACCCGTCGCTTATCAGATCCGATGGTCCGCAGGATGAGCACCGAGGCTCGGTCGCTGCCAGGGCCTCGGACCCTCGGGGTCAGCAAATGATTTTCCTGATACACTTTTAAATCCAGCATTTATTACAAATGCACCCTGCAACGTTTACTCTAGATGAGGCCAGAGTCATGAGAACGCCCGTTTAAATGATAATACGTTTGCACAATAAGGTCATTAAAAAATAACAAAAAGGCAAAAATGGAATTCATTACAGGACACATTTATTTTAGGATAGGATAGGATAGGATAGTACTTTAATGATCCCACAGTGGGGAAATTTGTGCGTTACCACAGCTCAATACAGATTAAGAAAGTAGTACAAGAGAAGTACCAAGAATATAAAAGTGCAAGAATAAGAATACAAAAAAATAAGTAAATAAAATACAATATTATACAAGATGCTTAGTTTAGATGTTGATGGATGTGTCACATTCAAGCACATGACAAAGGAAATAAAAGTACTCCCCGCGTTGCTATATTTTCTTGGAGGATTTTGCGTGGAGGTCACTGTACATGGTTTCCTGTTGGTACTTCGGTTTCCTCCCACCGTCCAGAGACACTTGCCAATTGACATCTAAATTGCCTGCAGTATGTGAGCATGTGCATGTATGTGCCCTGCGATGTACTGTAACCCTCACCCTGTGCCCGGGACTCCCCATGGTTGATTTGTGAACCTTCCCAGGATAAGCGGTTGGGTGATGGACGGATGGACAATACAAGGACGGTAACCACTCAGTTACTAAAGTTCTCCAGACAGAACAGGAATTGTAAGCAGCATGTATTTTCAATGAAAGTTCTCCCTCAAGTAAAATGTCAGTTAAATGCACCCCAAATAAATAAACATGACGGTATCATTTGTATTACAGATCCGTACAGAATCGTTGTTTTAGTTCAAATAAGAGGTTCGTCTAGTGCAGAAGCAAACTTGACACAATAACTACGTTACAGTGCCGTGCGTGTTTCTGATTCGCTTATATAGCATTTTCTTGTATCTCTACTACAATCGTTCACGCCACTGTTTCTTTTGCTGCGTTTCCTTCCTTATACCGATCATATACGAGGGTCAAGTTGCAGCTTGCAGACATTATCAAAGTTAATCTGGGCTGTAGAGGTCAGTTGTTGTTTGGTTGTGAAATATCTTGGACGGTTGGCTTTTGTTCAGCCTCCTTAGGGAATTTCTGATAAGTGCTGTAACGGCAAAAGTGTGCGCGCCTTTAAGACAGTGCATGCTGACTAAAACCACCTTTGGTCGTATCATTGACAACGGGCGTAATTTCTCTCTTTTAAAATGTAATCTAGTACTGCTCCTATTATTATTATTATTATTATTATTATTATTATTGACCTAATAATAAAAACAGCACAACGAGATACTGCCACATGCCTCCGGTGTATTGAAATGCAACAGACCTGAATGTAATTAATATATGGAGTGATAAAATATGAATATTTCATTTATATTTATATTGTCAACTTCTCCATACGATCAATACTCAGTATGGTTTGGCCAAAATAAAAGCGCTTGATTTCCCTAATTTGCATGCAGTTTTACAACACATTCTAATTGCTGTGCTCAACTTGTTGCAATATTCATTATAAAGCGAGGAGTCAACCGGCTGCTCCTTTAAAGAGCGCGTTTGGCGGTGCAGGGAGGCACGATGCGCCCTTTCCCTCGGAAATATGCACCCCCGTGTCTCTTTAAGTCTTTTTTTGCCAGTTGCGTAGATCCTTCATGAATGAAACCATGTGACCAAACATCATATGACGTCTGGCTCCGGCACAAGAGAAAGGGATCAACAAGGAGAAGGCGAGGGAGTATTTTTTTTTTCTTTCCAAATTACTCAGGAATAGATCTCCTCCACTTCAAAGTGCTGAGTTCCGGACCTCTCGGCGGTACCAGGCTGCGTCTTGCCTTTGAGTTTGGTGAGTCGCGCTGCAGTTTCGCCTGCTGGTGCTGTTGGTAATCTGGGGGGGGGTGCGTTAGTTATTTTAAGACAGATGCGTTATCTAGCTGTTTTGCTGAGTGCGCACGCCTTTGCTTTTCTCCCTTTGCTCGCCCCGTGCTTTTTCCTCCATGGCCGCGACTGTCTGGTGGACTGGGGAGGGGGGCAGGCAAGCGGCACCGCGCCGGCCGTGCGGGGAAGAGGAAGCCGGGCGTGCTGATTCATCGCCGATCGGCCGCCATTCGGACGGCGGCGCCTCGGCGGACCCACCGACCGCTTCGGCCGCGTAGATGGGGGGGGGAGGAGGAGGAGCGGCTAGGTGCTCGGATGCGGGGAATCCCAGCTCCGGGTCCAAGCAACACCGCCGAATGTAAACTGTCACCGCGACTTGCAGCCTTATAAGAAAGTGCAAGATTGCCGGCTGCGAGGAAAGTTGGTCTCGTGATGTATCTGCTGTTGTTTTGTTTTTATCCTTTCTGTTCAGTGTCCAGAAATGCCAACACTTTTATTAGGGGAACGTGTGGTGCCGTGGCCACTGTTAACACAATAGAGGTCAGACAGGCTCCGGTCCCCCCGATCGCCAACCTCCTTATCACTTTTATGCTGAATTAGCCTATTATTATTATTATTATTATTATTATTATTATTAATATTATTTAACGCCATTTGGGCACATGTAGTTTTCGGTGGTGCGAATGGTTTTAAAAAAACAGTTGTGAAGCAATCGGTGCTTCTCAGGCGGGTTTGACGGCGGGTAACCAAAGCAGAACTGCTCGGCGCGGGCTAACGGGAGGTGGCCGAGTGCCACACGATGGGCTCCGGCTGCCGCGGGGCGGACGGGCGGCATGCCGGCCGGCAGCCGGCTCCATGTTCCGGGTGAAGAGCCTGGCCGCTTTGCGCTCTTTGACTGCCGGCTAAAGAGTCTTCTCCTTTTGAACGGAAGTCGGCAAATTGTCACCGGCGACCAGTTTAATACAGTGTATCAGTTTTTATCATCTCAAAACAATATTTTGCCACTTATGTGTAACTCAAATTGCCTTTTTGTCTGCTGATGCGTCTCCGTTTCGCGGATCATAGCGGCTCTGGCGAGAGCGGCGGAGATGCTGATTCATCATAACGTTGAAATTTTTGACGTTTCCGAGCGCAAGCATGGGGGAGCCATGGCAACATGGCACCGGCGGACAAAGGTCTGCTTCTGGGGGGGCGATCGATCTTTATTAAGGGTATTTTTTATTCTGGAAGCCCATCGTGCGGGGGTGCCTGAGAAGTGGTTTATAACCGGGTACTATCTTTAGATCAGGATCAGAGCGTAGGAAATTGCACGGTCCAGTTGCGTATAGACTCCCGAAAGGGTTGCGCTGCGTTCAGCGGTAAAGGTGATCAAACTGTGTGTGTCCATATTTCAGTCTGTGTCTGTGCCTGCTAACGCGTCTGTTGTCCTGTCTGTGTCGATTTTATAGCTGTGGCCAATAAAAAGCAAAATCAGATATTCTCATAACTACCGCACGGCTCCCTAATATCTCAATCAGGCTTCCTTCTCATACGTGACGGAAAGTGAACAGATTGGTTTATTTTGCCCATCCCGACTTTTTTCTATATTGACCATTTGCCCCCACCCCAACAAACGGTAATTTGAATCTTCTGCACGAGATGCTTATAGATATGACCTTAATCAGTGTACTGGTTTGGTTACTCTTCCCGTGGGATAATTTCTGAGAGTTTGATTTGTAGTCTGCTTCCTACAACCACTGGTGGAATTCTGTAATCTGTAATGTAGAGTAATAATCACTGATAGCAACCCCACCCCGTGAGAGAAAGATGTACACTATATTGGAAAAAACACAAATGATATTTGAAATGTGTAGCATGCTAATATGAATGCTGTTTATTTCATTTCTCATGTGGTGTTTGTATGCTGCGTGCAGTCAGCCGGTTAGCCGGCAATATAGACGAATATGATTAATACAGTTATTTCGCATTGCATATACAAGACACTTTTGAGAGCCTGAAGAGACGTCCATCATTCCCTGTGTTTTTTGATTGTGGTTCGTGGAAGCTTTATGTAGAGAGAAATTTAGTAAACAGTAATCAGTCGCGTGTGCGCACACTGTGCAAAGATGGGTCACCTCGGAACCGCAGTGGCCGTCAGGAAGCGGCCGCGTCGCTGCATGGAGCCGCAGGAAGGGTAGCCGCGCGCTACCTCGAGCGACTGTTTAATTTGGGCGCGTATGCATCCTGTCCCGCGTCCCCTCGCGCTTTTCGTACGGACGGTGTTCTGTAAAATTTTAGTGCTGACTGTTGTGTATGGGTGTCATTCACTGATATTCTTGCTGATGTGGCCCTATTAAGGGGGGGGGGGGGGTCTGTGAGATTCGCCGAGATGGAGAATGAGCTTCTTTTGTCTTCAAGGCATTTCCTAAAGTGCTGAGGTAAAGGGAAAAAGACTCCGCACTTGACAGATGGCGTTTTCACTTGTTACGTTCCCCCGCGCCGCCGTCCGCGAGCGGCAGCCTCGTGGCGCCTTTTTATTGTTGCAACCAGGCGGAAAGTGGGGGGGGGGGAATCATCGTTCGGGAGTTTTTTTTCCTCCTCTTCCGAAAGGTTATACTAATAACCATAATTCGGTATAATCCCAAAGACCCACCGTGTTTTACAGGTACTTTCTGGTTTGTTTATTTATTTATGTGTCTCTAAGTAATAAGGCCTTGCTGACGGCAGGAACACCGAGCCTGTTCGGCGCTCTTGAACCGGGACGCTCGGCTCCGCTGAGCTTCCGTGTGGGCATACCGACGTACCATCTCCATTCGGTTCTTATTTTCTCTCCAATGGTGGCGTTTCGCAGACCTGCGGATCTCTTAAAAGTGTTCGGCTCTCTGTATAGAGGTGGGATTTATGTAGCGGTACCGGGTGTCTGTGGCCACCCGGTTCATTTAATGACTCAAGCCAGTTGTCTGGACGCTACGCACGTTTAGTTCTTTTTTTCTGTCATTTAACGTTGTTTTAAGAATGCATGTTTAAACTTTCAGTCTCTTTGGTGTCCTTCGTTCTTACCTTTAAGATTTGTTTTATTATTTTACCAAACCATTTTTTATCCAGTGCAAGTTACAGTTAAAGTCTTTTATAGAGCAGGCTAATTTTACCAGTGGGGTTCAGGTTAAGTACCTTTCTCAAGGGTACAACAGGAAGGCCCTCCTGGGACTTGAACCGGCAACCTTCAAGCGGCAAGCCTGTGTCCTTTACCGCTAAGCTGCTTTCATGCTGCTCTGTTATGAGTTGAAATGCACTCAGCAAATGCTGAGAAATGCAACGCCACTATCTGCAGGGATGTATCACCGTGTGTGTGGAGCCGGCGGGCTGGGAGGCAGAGGAGCACGGGAGCGCGCTCACACCTTGGCTGGGATGAGGGTCCCAGCAGGGGGAGAGAGTGTGTGTGTGTGTGCGTGTGTGTGTGTGTGTGCGTGCGCGCGTGTGTCTGAATGCGCGAGTGTGTGGAGGATGGGGAGAGGAAGGTTGATGAAACACCGGGTAAGAAAGCGAAGGGCTTCTGGTGCTACTTCTGCATGACTAACGTTCCAGTGTCATGGAGCAGATACGGTTTCAGGGTAATTATTGCCTCTGTGTCTCTTGTTTTAAAATGTTGCCCATGGAGGGGGGTTCGTGGAGTGCAGCGATCGCGCTGTGGGGGTAACTGAAAAGCTGTGCAGGGTTTGGGGGGGGGGGGCAGG
>JABFEA020000098.1:3657682-3680157 GCA_019775915.2 Cyphomyrus plagiostoma
TTATCTTGTGTTCATACTGTCTGCAATGAAATAAAAGTTAAGGGAAATTTGTGAATTACTGCTTTATTTTTTTATTCGCATTTTCCACCCTGTCCCAACTTTTTCTGATTTGGGGTTGTATTTTCCAACTGCTTATCCTGACTGGCCCTCAGTTGTAGGGGGTGTCACAGCTCCATTGATACCCACTGACCCAGCACCATGCCATCCCTGACACCATTTGCCTTGGAAAATATGAATGCATTTAGAATTCCTATTTCCTGCTGCCTAATACAGGTCGTCACTTTAAAGCAACCCTAACCTTCTGTTGCATTTGTGATTCCATTTGGGAGTATAAAATGTGGTACATTTAGAAGATTTGGTATTATCAAGATGATCTATAGACTGGATGGTAATTGGATGAGTTATTTTCTTTTTGTGCTTTTCTGGATCTGTGATTATCCCCATCTGCTTAAGTAATGAATAAGGTAGTGCTACACATCTCTGATAGCTTTGGTTAGTACTGTGGATCAGTTTGTCCCTGACCTAGGCTCACCTCAGCTGCGTCCAGCCCTCCCCAATGCCACAGCGAGCACTAGCACACACAAACACCTGCCTAACGCATTTTCTACCCCATCACTAATAGAATTGGAAACAGCCTTTTGAGTTGGTTATAGTCGTCAGATTTCTCCTTAGACCAAGTAACGGCGAGATCGCACCGGTATGGTGTGTGTTCAGGAGTTCTACTTTCCAGACTGCCTGCTTATTCATTATGTGACACTTCAGCTCTGCACCTCAAAACCTGTAAATGTGTAACTGCCCGTGTGTTTGTGCTACTCCTTACTCCCCCTTACTGCTGTTTACTCCTGCTTACTCCTGTCTCCCAGTAATAACATGTGGCAGTCAATGTTGTTAATAATCAGACAGGCGAGTATTTTGTGCACTTTTTGAGGCAGGGTCCTCTTCTAACTGATCGTCCTTAGCTATCCGTTTCCTAAGGCTTGTTATTGTTGCCTTGCTAGAGCCATAGCATCAGGGGTTGACTGACATGTTTGATTGCTGGAGCCATTTTAGGCTTCATCTGATTTTAGCACCACAGCAATAAATGGGTCATCAAAACCATTTTCCCTCATAGCTGCCCTCGTCCCGTCACTTTGTGCTCCTGCCAGGACCACTTGGCAGGAGAGTGAGGAGATGGAGCAGGCTAGTGAACGCTGAAGAGGGCTTTAATAGCTGGCTAAATCTGGAATGAGCTGCCCTACTTCACCCATAATAAGGGAGAGTGCTTTTAAATGCCTGTTTCACAGGCTGTTTGCATTCAATTCAGTTAACCCTCATTTTATAGGCACCTTGTCTCTGGGTTGCTGTGGTTACTGCCCATTGTGAAGGTCCTCCACGCTCTGGCTTCTCGGGCATGTACGGGCGTGTGCTTACTGCTCCATGTCCAACCAACCCAAGACAGAGCTGAGTCACCTAAATTAGCACTGGTTACAGGTGGCTGTGCTGGGCTCCTGCCTGCGCCTTGCCGCTGGCCAGCACCGCACTAACACTGGCATCTGCACTGTTCTCCTGTCCTCCAGGATCTTTCCCAGGGAGTATCTCCTGCAACACATTCACCTGTATTCCTTGGCTGACCTTCAGCAGGTAAGACGCTTATAAGAGCAGCTATTATCAGTTTGCTGTATCCCCTCTATACCAGGACCCAGTCTGGTGGCTGGCGGTGGGAGCCTGGGACCTGTGCTGTTCTCCGCTTGGCCTGTGTCAGTCTGTTGGGAATGAGCATCGCACTGCAGCCAGTGCCACTGTTTCTCTTCTTCAGGGAAGATTAAAGCAGTGGCTCCCTGTGCTTACGTGTCTTGTCTCACATTCTATCTGTACGCCAGCTTGATCCCTCCTTGCCTCTCCTCCCCTCCCCGCCCCCCAGCGGTGACCCACAGAGGCTTTCACCTAGTGGGAGTCCTCCAAGCTGCCTGTTACAAACTTCCCCCAACCTTATAACTAATTATACTCATTGAAGCTCACCAGGCATAAAAAACAAAGCGTGACAGTGTCACGTCCTTTTTCCTGCATGCCTGCTGCCCGTGTGTGTATGTGTGTGTGTGTGTGCGTGTGTGTGTGTGTGTGTGTTCCTTCACGTGTGCATTTTTGTGTGTTCATGTGTGCATTTGTGCATGAGTGCGTGTTGGTGTGTTTGTGCTACGTGTGATATAACTGGTGACATTTTCATGTCCCCACAACAAATCTCAATTTTATAACAACCTGTGAATGCAATCAGAAAACTAAAATGCCAAAGTCTTTGTGTTTTCTTTGGTTAGGGCTGGTTCAGGGTTAATGTTGTCATAGGGTTAGGGTTATGCTTATAGAAATGAATGGAGTCTAGATATGTAATATATGTGTATATCTGAGTGTGAGTGGGTGCATGTGTGTCCGTGCGCGTGTGTGTCCGTGCGCGCGTGTGTGCGTGCGCGTGTGTGCATGCATGCGTGTGTGTATCCGTGCGTACGTGCGTGTGTGTCCGTGCGCACGTGCGTGTGTGTGTGCGCGCGTGTGTGTCCGTGTGTCTGTTCGTGTGTCCGTGTGTGCGTGCGTGTGTGTGTGTGTCCGTGTGTGTGTGCGTGTGTCCGTGCGTGTGTGTGCGTGTGCGCGCGTGTGTGTCCGTTGGTGTGTGTGTGTGTGTGCGCGCGCGTGCGTGTGTGTGTCCGTGCGTCTGTTCGTGCGTGCGTGTGTGCGTGCGTGCGTGTGTGTCCGTCCGTGCGTGCGTGTGTGTGTCCCCGTTGGTGTGTCCGTGCGTGTGTGTGTGTCCGTTGGTGTGTCCGTGCGTCTGTTCGTGCGTGCGTGTGTCCGTGCGTGCGTGTGTCCGTGTGAGAGAGCACGCTGGGGGAGATGAGAAGCGCCCTGTGGTTACCTCCCATATAACATGCTGTATCAAGCTTGCTAACTGTCATGCATCTGACATGACACTCACGCTGTCAGACTCGTTTACACAGAAATCTTAAGGCAAATCTATTCCGTTATAAACCTAAAATTAGCTTCATCAAACGTGTTGGTGTAGTTTAAAAAACCTACAGACTATTTACAAGGTAATTCAATTCTGACATGTATGTAAATGCCTGTGCCTGTGTATGCAGACTCGTCTCCAACTGAAAATCTCACTCTAGGCAGCTGACCGAACCCTTGTTATGTTGTACCAGCTATTATTGAGGGTTACACACTGATGATTGACTGTGGTTAAGAGCACAGAGCAGACACAGGATAGGGTACCACAGTTAAAACACCAAATTGACATTCCTGGAATTACTGGGTGCATCTCTGTGTTTGGCAGCCTCCACCAGTGGGGCAAGGTGTTGATTGTTTCTCTGCCTTCCCTGAAGAGCTTCGGTGAGGATGCCTGCATCCTTATTAGATGAAGCTGTGCTTGTCCCCTGAATGCTGGTTCTCCATCCACAGGACAGAACTGATCCTATCCTAGTGTCACTGCTGTTTTCGACGCATCCTGTCACAGGCACGATTTACCCTAGAAATTGTTTTGTGGTCCTATAAGGTTTTTTTCGGTCTATTCCCAGAATACCCAATTCACAATAAATCTGAGCTCTTTTTATATTTACCAGTCCAGTCTCAGTCCCTGGTCTTCTGATAAATACATTATTTCCTGCTTTGTGACCAGCATGAGACACTGTGTGTTTGACCTTTCGGTCTTTTTCAGCCTGTGGCAGAGAGAGGTCACATTTACAACTCGCTGTTCTCCTCTTCACTCTCTCATAATAGGCTTTCCTATCCTTTTATTCATTGTGCTGTTAGAAGGTCCTTCATGGTTTAGGCCTTTCTGCTGTGAGTTTGCTGAATGCTGAACTGCTGCAGAGTCATTTAAAAAAAAATAAATAAAACACTATCCTCTGTGGACCTTGTCCCATCCGAGCAGAATTAACTTAAAATACTGAGTGGCTGAAATCAAATATTCCAGTGTGAGTATGATTTGATGGATTTGATTGATTGCTGGATTTAATTTTATAGCGAGTTTTGCTTTTTTTGTGAAGTGCACTTAGATGGTTTGGATTAAGAGTCCCATATAAATGCTAATTGTATTGTGCTCCTTTTACGAGGTTCCATGTTAGTCTTGCCAACAACCTAGAAAGAGCTGAGGAGACGTTGGCATTCTCCATCTGCATGTGACATGCGCAGACCTATGCGTGGACCTGTGGTTACATTTTGCCCTCAGTTCGTTAGTTGTTCCTCACACAGTGATGGATACAGTATCTCACACTGTCCCCTATGGTGCTGTTTGGTCATAATCAAACCAGACATTTTTGCCCGCAGATTAAACTATTTTTAATGGGATATTCATTGAGGTTTTATTCCGAGAGCTTTGTGCTCCTTTCCTTCATGTGCCTGCAGACATCCCACCCTAAGGCTCCAGACACTTAAACTGCAGAAAGTATTGGGTACCAGTGTTGTCACTGCGGTCCAGTGGTGTCACTGCGGTCCAGTGGTGTCACTGCGGTCCAGTCAGCGTCTTCGGTCTCCACCGCTGTGCCTGTAATTCATGCCACGGCTCAGACACACACTAGCATGTACGCAGAGAGGTACACGGCACAGTGTTAATCCTGTTTTCCAAGCTGGTCGGAGGCCGGCCGTTATCCAAACAGGGCTCACCCTTTCTTTATCTGTCTAATCCGGGTCCTTTCTGAGCAATTTAATGAAGCAGATGAGGACATTAGGGCCTTCATTACAGCATGTGCTGCAGGGATAAAGTAGCGGGTGTTAAACAGCAGTTTTAGGGGATTAAGCGGTGGCTTTACAATGGCGCGTGGGATGGGATGGGGCGAGGGCGGAGCCAGGGGGCGAGGGCGGAGCCAGGGGTGCAGCTGCGTGCCACTGTGTTTCTGCCTGTTGCCGTGGCAGCTGGGGGCTGCACTCTGCTGTGAGCCAAGCGCCTCTGCCGTTGGCAGTGCAGGAGGTCACCGCTATGCTGGTGAAATGTATTTATATCAAAATTCCTTCTCCTCTTAGTGATCTAGTGTTAATACTTGATCAGTGATAATTAAAAGAGTTATGTATTTTGATCCAGTCTTAATATTTTTTTTATTTTTTTTTTTAAAGGTGGATGTATTTTATTGATCCCAGGGGAAAATCTTTATCTCTTTATATCTTTTTCGTCTCTTCTAGTACAGAAATGTATAATAATTTAATAACACCTCAGAATGTGTTAGGGTATCTGCCATGATACAATGACAAAGAATTTACTGTTTTCTGAGTTGTGTTTGACATGAAGCTTTATTTTCTGTATGATGGGTATAAACTGTGAACATGGAAAAATAACTAATGATCAGAATAATACTTCTGGCTTCTGGTTAAAGCTTTTGCCATATGAGCGGATTCAGGAAGTGCTGCCACTAGTGGCAATGAACACTAAGGCTGCCCCAGGCTGTACACAGGTAAGCGATGTAAGCATGGTGCCTCACCCCCCCCCACCACCACCGCAGCTGTCAGCTGAGCATAAATCTAGGAACTGAGCACTGGGCTCTAGCTTGTGTTCACTCTCCCGAGCTAAATTATTGATACGTTTAATTAATCCTTCTGTCAGCATTGATCTGAGGGTTTATATTGCATCTGTGGAGGAGACATAAATCACACGCTCGTATGGGGCTCTACTGCTGACCTTGTTTGGCAAGCACTTAATTGCATTGTTTCGTCACCTTGGGAGGCCTAGGACATTTGGTCATTTTGTGATTTAGTATGGCTATGGATTTAAGGTACAGCTATGGTTTTAGACACTGCTAGTGATGATTTTTTTCCACAGGTTAATGTTAATTTCTCTTCCTGTTTAATACGACACAGTAGCAATGAAAATTCAGTAAATGTGCCTGTGGTTTGCAACCCCTTCGCTGTGGGCTTGCAGGACCTGAAGGACAAGACTGTGGCCAGACTGGGTGGTTCTGTGTGTGAAGGAAAGAAGCAGCCTGCAGGCAGACAGTATATAGAGCTCATGCCTACGGGCTTGTGGCCCTGGTGAGTGTGCTTGTGCGTCTGTCCTGTGGCCCTGGTGAGTGTGCTTCTGCTGCGTGTTCTGTGGCCCTGGTGAGTGTGCATGGGCGATGTGTCTCGGCTCCTGCTGATGTCTGCTGCAGGGTTTCTCCTTCTGCCAGGCCTGGGTGTGGGCGTGCTTCCCCCTTTCCCTGGCCGTATGCACCACAGAAGCAGTGGGTTGTAATTGGGACCTCTCACAGCGGCCCTTTTCACTGCCCCCCCATAGCCTTCAGCGGGACTCTGGAGAAGGTGGGGGCTTGGGTCGCCTTTCTTTGCCGGGGGGGGGGGGGGGGGGGGGGGGCATTGGTGACTCATTGATGGACTTTGCCTTTGACCTTGATCACAGTTTACACACCTTGTTTTTAGTAAGCAGGTCTTTGTCTTTCCTTCCCCATCTTGTTTTGCTTTCTCCTGATCTTGTGATGTCTCACAACACACCCATGTAAAGCACTTTGTGGTGACTCTGTTGCAAAAGGTGCAATATCCTCCTGAGACCCAAGGAAAAAAAATGTCCTTCAATTTTATGTTATTTGTCTTTGGAGGAAATAAGACACCTTCCAACTTAGATTTTTTCAAATTTTTATTTTTAATTTCACAGCATGTCCTCTTTAGTGTACAACAGGAATAAATATGTTTCCTAACATCAGTGAAAAGATAGATGCAAAAATAAAATGTCCACTGCAATGGACATAAATGAATGGATGCGGTCTCAGGAGGCTATCAAAATTAATTGAATCGAATTACCTTAAGGAAACTGCTGGAATAACTCTGCAGCATGAACAGCTAAATCAAAATATACTACATTTGTGCTCAAGCTGGATAACGTGCATTCCCTGCTCCCTGGTCAAAAGCGAGCCTCCAAAACCGCGGGCTGCAAACTGCTGCAAGCGTCACACTTATCAGCTAATGCTCAACGGGTAACGCTTAGCAGGTAACACTTATCAGCTAATGCTCAATGGTTAGCAGGTAGCACTTATCAGCTAATGCTCAATGGTTAGCAGGTAACACTTATCAGCTAATGCTCAATGGTTAGCAGGTAACACTTATCAGCTAATGCTCAATGGTTAGTAGGTAATTCTTATCAGCTAATGCTCAGCCAGTGAGGCTTAGCGGGTAACACTTATCAGCTAACACTTAGCGGGTAACACTTATCAGCTAATGCCCAATGGGCAACGCTTAGCAGGTAATTCTTATCAGCTAACGCTGATCAGGTAATGCTCAGCGGGTACCACCTAGCGGGTAACGCCAATCAGCTAACACTTAGCAGGTAATGCTCAACAGGTAATGATAATCAGCTAATGCTTAGCGCAAAATGCTCAGTGCGTAATGGTGCGTTCGTTTTTCTCTCGTACTCGGAAATTCAGAGTTGAGTGACATCACGTCCGACAATCTCCTGTTCGAGCTACCCACATCTCGGAATAAACATGGCTGCCTCCATGAACACGCTGCAGTGTGTTGTAGCTTTAAATTTTAGCAGATTTGGAGTGAGATTATTTTTTTTCCGAGAGACAAACAAACAAGAAACACAAACTAGTCAAATCGCATTAAAAGCTTTATAAAATATTTTAGTACATTCACGGCGAGATTTTTATTCAAGAGGCAAAACAAACTACAAACAAACCAAAGACACTAACAAGTCTGGTAAAAATCTGATATTGCATGCTAGGATACTGTAATGATATGATATTCTCTAAATCAAACACGTGCAATTACATTTATAAAAATAGATTTAACAAAATAAACATTTTTAAACATCTATAAAATAGAATTACTGTTGAGCGTGTAAGCCGCCATGTTGAAATTACGTCACGGGGCGACTCGGACAACAAAATCTTGTCCGACATAAAAGAGGCGTGTTTCCGACGGGAAGTGACGTTTTTCGTGACGTTTTGTGACGTTTTCATCCGCGTTCCGAGTTGGAAAGAAATAATCGAACGCACCATAATACTTTTAAACTAACGATTAGTGGGTGATGTTTAGCACCTAACGCCTATCAGCTAACACTAAGCGGGTAACGCCTATCAGCTAACACTAAGCGGGTAACGCCTATCAGCTAACACTAAGCGGGTAACGCCTATCAACTAATGCTTAAGTAACTTGATCAGTGACATGAGAAAGTTATTTTTAATTATTTTATTTTATTGCTTATAATATTCTATCATTTTTGCACTGAAAGCACGAGTATCACACAAGATGTGTGAAAGGTGGCAACCCTGAAGGGGTTGTAGAGCTCAGGAACTACTGTACCCCAACTGTCGAAAGAGTGTATGGTTTAAAAGCACAGATGCACCTCTGCTGTGTGTTTCACAGTAATGACCTTGTTTTGTTTTATAATCATTTGCAGGCTGCAGTTTTCAGACAGGAATTTCAACGGTACAAAGCTGTGAGGTTTCTGTTCCCGCAGGAGGTGGATCTAATATTCATCACTGTGGAACGTGACGGTGAAGCGGCAGCTTCCTGCTTCAAACTCGAGCTCTGCACTCCCATAGGACCTGAGGGAGTCCGGTGGAGCACAGGACAAACGTTCATTTGAAATTGTGGCCAGGAAGTGACTGATATATTTGAGAATAGAAATATCTCACAGGATATTAAAATAAATAAGAAAAATGAATGTCTCACAGGATATTAAAATAAATAAATATTGCTCGAAAAGGTTTCTTTTTGTTATTGTATCAAGCTGTTATCCATATATGTGGGTGAACATAAAGTTGCATTAAACATTTCACCAAATGAAAGAAAAACGTTCCCTAATTTGGTGTTTACACAGCCAGCCTGTGATAGAACTTTCAAGAGGGTCGGTAGCATTTTGAAAGTCCCTCGTCACTTTTGTGAGCGCCTGGCGAGCACGAAAATCTTTAATATCTGTGGATGTGTCTGTTTAACCTTTGTCCTGTGTTAGCTTTCTGTTCCTATCACTTATGTTAGACCCATGATTAAATCAGCCATAAAATACCCTCAAAACAATATTTTATCATCCATTTTGTTTCTTACCTCTTGGTTACCTTGTTAAGCTTCCTTATCCATGAAAAGATTGGTTTTTAATATTTTTGGTGTGGATTTCTGGACCTTTCTTTTGACAGCATACCTCTCGTTTTCAATAAAAAATACTGATAAAATATACCTCAAGAGAATTATATAACTGAATGGAATTGGTCTTATCTTACCTTACATGTATGGGCATGACTTGCCTTGATTTTGTTTTAATTTGTTTTGTTTAAATAGAGATTCCTGACAAGTCAAAAAGCCTTGATGCAGTATACAAATCTATGTGGTGCTTTTATGTATTTTAAACATAGAAATGGGTCAGTGTTGACCCGAACACCAGAGGAAGGTTAAGTATAGGTGAATATAAAACTGTCAGATTAAGTAAGGGATATCAAAAATTTTTCAGTCCTTTCCCACTGTAAGCGATCATGCTTGCCCTTTGCCCATTGTGACGAATGCAGCAAAGTGCCGAGGCATAGACTGAGTACTGGGTACGTCTGGAACTTAAGAGCTAAAATGTCACGTGTGTGTTGAGTTTGGAAGGGCCAGACTACACTGACATTCACTGCTAAAACAAGTGACATCTGCACTAAGAACTAAAACACACACGTGGATCTTATTTGTGCAGATCTATGATCTGCTTTTGCAAACGCTGTTGCAGGCGAAATATGCCAATGTGTATGACTAGTTTACTGTTACGTGAAAAACATAGCCTGCTATAACTGTCAGGTGCTGGATGAAGCCTATTTGTTGAGGCTACACATTTGTCTTTATTCTGAAAATAAGCAATGTCAAACAAAATGTATTTTTTCTTTACAGGCCGAAGCAGGACAAAACACAACGTGCTTCTGTAACAGAGGGAGAGAGTCTAGCGGGAATGAGTGGGATTTAAAATTCCATCCTGTGCAAATCTCTCCTTCAGATGTTGGCAAACGCACCCTCGGTCGCATGCATGGAGCGATAATTAGCGCTGCTCCTTTAAATGGAGCAGGAGGGGTGCAGACAGGAAAAGGAAGTGGCAGGAAGGTCCAATCGGTAACCCTAACCCTGCCCCCAATCCAGCTAATCAAATTCCATTAACAAGAACATTGTGTAATTCTTTCTTAAATATTTAAATAAAAAAAGTACTCATATCAATTCCCCATGCCATTGTAAGGGGCTATTCCACAGTTAATATTTCAATTGCAACAGAATGGTGAGCTGATTCTGGTGTTGGTGGGGGAAACAGTTGGTCTGGAATGTGATTAAAGCACATTTCACCTTCACAGAGGTCAAGATGAATGTGAAACGGACAAACAGAGAAGAGTGTGAATGTTAACACAGCAAACAGCCAGGAAAATGTGAGACCCAAGATGTGATATTAGCGTAGTTTGCAAATGGAATCCATAACTCTACAACAGCAAAGCTGGAACTTTCTGAACACCAATTATTTTAGGGAAACACAACGACAGTATTAGAGTATCCAGCCATCCATCTCCCAAACACATAGCTTTAGCGGGTGGGCTGTCTCAAGCCAGGGAACATGCCAGTCCATCGCAAAGTGCACACACGCATACACACACACACACACACACACACACACACAGGTTTATGATTATATCTTTGTGGGGACTCTCCATTCATTTCCATGGGCATAATCCTAATCCAAACATGACAACCTTAACCCCTACCCAGGCGCAATCTTAACTGTAAGTGACCAAACACAATATGAGACTTTTAGCCTTTTTACTTTTTTGATTGCATTTACAGATCTTTGGTCAAAATAACAGGGTTTTTTTTTTTTTACAAAATGTCCCCCACAATGTAATTTAGAATTTGGTGATCAGTGGTCATTGCATCACAGCACATAACAACGAAATGTGTCCTCTGTCTTTAAGCCATATGTGCAGTTATGACATAGCAGGGGGCAGCTAATTCAGCGCCTGGGGAGCAGTGCCTTGCTCAGGGTACCGCACGGGTGCCTTGCTGGTCGGGGATTCTAACCTGCAATTTTTCATATCGTAATACACACACACACACACACACACACACACACACACCAGAGGGAACCTGCAGAAACCCAGGGGAGGACTCCTCTCACACACAGCAGGGGTGGGATCCGAACTCACCACCCTGGACGTTTGAGGCAACAGTGCTGTGTTTTAATTCGATAACTTAGTTACAACGAACGTCAAGTCACACTGATTAAATATCTACAGACTCAGAGTTTTGGACTATACTGGAACACATCACACAGCTGCTGCTGTCAAGAGTGTAAGAGTGTATCAGCTCGCACGCTGATGACCGTGAGCCTCCATGGAAACAGAGGGACGCCGGTGCTGAGCGTTTTGCCATTTAGCAGAGTAAAAAATGCTCTGATCAAAGGTACAACAGCTCAGGCTTGTACAGGGACTCGCTGTCCTTATCCAGGGACCCTGTAAGTGACCGGACTCCTAGTTCCACTGGTCTGGAAGGGGGGAGGGGTCACTCGTAGTGTGCAAACCCCGACCCCCCCCACCCCGTCATTTCCAACAATGTCGACAACAGCAGAGCAGCGCCTGATGCAACAAGGAGAAATTCAGCAGGCTGGTGCCATGGGCCAGCCCACCTCGGGCCCTCAGCAGCCTCGCTTAGCGCCCGCTAATGCCTCTCGGACAGCATGCTGAGAGCGAGCTCATGCCAGCAACTCTGAGTGGCGTCTGCTGGGAGGGAAACAGAGCTAACTGATGGCAGACCGACCGCAAGGCTTTCCGGAATATTCTTTTCAAATCGTTTCACTGCAAGCGTGTCTTTTTTCCCGTTAACGGATCACCCCCTGAAGGGGCTGGGTCAGCCATTTGTCATTACCCCAGAAACAACACTCACCTTTACAAACTCTATTTTTCTGGCTCCTTTAATTACAGCACTGTGCCGTGTGTGGAGATGAAAGGAGTAGAAGATACGACTATTATCGCGGGGCCTCCTCTCAACGGCGACTGGAGAGCCAAGGAGGGGAGTTGCTGTGCTCTCTGTCACACGCTACCGGTACAACATGCATCCACATATCTGAGCACACATGCACGTACATGTTATTTTGTTCCATGGAAGTTTCATTCAGTATCCCGTAGTGATCATATGGCAATTCTGCTCATGAACAACGATTTCCAGCACTGTTAATCGATCCAACTGTGCAAGAAGTGGAACAGTACAGACTTGTTTGACGTGGTATGTTATCATGCAGGAAGGGAAACCAGACAGTCCTGTTTGAAGGGTTCTGGGTAAATTGTGCAAGAAGGGGAACGGGACAGTCCTGTGAGGAGGGGTGTGGGACAGTTCTGTGAGGAGGAGAACTTGACAGTAAAAAGCAGGTGAGGGTTAATGGTTAAAGCAGAATTAATCACAACAGTGAAAAGCAGAGGCCAGTGCAGACTTGGCTGGGTGACAGCAAGTGACTGTAGCGTCCCCAGTGTCTGTAGTGACATGAAAGACAGAGGCGGTGGAGGAGGATTGGAGCCGTAGAGCAGCAGACAAATACAGAAAGCAGCTGTGCGATAGAGGAGCTGGTACTGAGCTCACTCCTGGGTCCAGGAACGGAGGCCAGCTGTGATGTCACACGTTTGGGTCAGTGAGGCAAAACCCAAGAGACGCTTGCTGCCTCCCATCAGCACGTTTCAAAGGGGGGGCTTTTTGTGGTGTAGAAGGTGCCAGTGAGCTGATTCAGCATCGCGAACAGGTTTCCGTGTGAGTAATCTGCCCTCAGACGTTATTGGCTCACAGATACTGCTGTGTAACTTATCGCTTATTGTCTGTGTGTAAGAGAGAGTCTCAAGCTGCCGGAAACAAATTCCTTGTGTGCCCCAGCACACATGGCGAATAAAAGCTGATTCTGATTCTGATTGTGATACACACTATAACTACCAGACTCTATTTGCGGGCGACTCAGACTCAGAATAAGGCTGCAGTGCTTGGTTTGACTCTGTTCCAAACCCCAGTGGAATTCCATCCCTCCAACTTATCCAGTGCAGAGTTATGACGCTATGGCCCGAACGTCAGCCCCTCCCAGTGCGTGCACACTATGTTTTAACTGCAGGAGTCAGGCTGTAGGAGGAAATACACACAAACAAAGCGAGAGCCTCCAAACTTCCTTCGCAAAAACCTGAAGGTGAGTGGCATGTTCTGCCCAAGGAGCCACAACAGTGCTCCCTATGAAATTAGAGAAGGAAAGAAAAAGTAATGATTAAGCTACTGCAAAAGTACAACTTTTATATTTTATGACAGGTTCTGGCAGAAGAAAATATATATGAACTGAAATTAAACAAGAGGATGACCTCATAATTTGTATTACGGGAAAGTATAGGGTCTGTGTTTTCAGTCAAAACAAGGGACTATCGTGGTGGCAGGGTCTCCTAAAAGCTGCAGGTTTGAGGGCTCTTCATGTTCTTCAGGAGGACATACACAAACCCACACTCTCCAGCGTGGATCCCTAAAGATTCAAGATACAAGAGCTTGTCACTTGCACAGTAAACAGTCAGACACTATACAATTAAAATCTTACTCTGCATGAGTAAACAGAGCAAACAGAAATTAAACACAAAGCACAAATGCAAATTAAGGTGCTCAATAATGCAATAAAGACAATTACAACAATAATAAATGAACACGTGCAATGTAAACATAATTCAAATATTTCAAAGCGGTGGATCAGTTAGAGGCAGACACATGGACAAACACTTCCTCTGTTTCCTTATGAGAAACAGTACCGGAATGCCTTAGAATATTACCCACAATACCCCTGATCTCTCCTGTTTCTGGCCCTGGATTCACTGATATCTTCGTGTGACGGCTTTCTCCCGGTGACAGATTGTACTAATGTACCAAAATTCGTCGTGGGCAGCAGGTTCAGTCTAGAGACCACCCCCACTTCAGTGTTTCATTGACTACCATCCGTCCAGACCCTCAAAGATGGGGGCCGCTGCCCAGCTCCACGGAGGTCTGCTGGGAAAGCAGCGCGTCGGGGCTCGGACACTGTTTGTGCTGGCAGCAGGATCAAAGTGGGATAACGGCAGACGGAGGTGGGAAGGCGCGGGGGCGAGAGCGTGATACGGTGCGTCTCGGGAGTGCGTGCCGCATGCTGCCGTCCCCAGACAGGAAGTGAGCTCAGGCCACTTCCTGGTGAGGTCAGTGCTGCTAGAATTCAACATCTCGGTATCATACGACTTGCCGATTTTTCAAAACGACTCCCCACTCCCCATCTGAGGCTGCACCCCCGCAACATTTTCCAGACTGACCCGGGCAGTTGGCGGTTTGGTAAAATTAGCCTTAATGCTGACTGCTTAAAGTGTTGCTATGCATCGGGTCAGCTCCTGCCCGCAGTATTTAAGCCAAACCTTCTGCTGCTGTATCCTGTCATCTGTGGGGGGGTTGGGTTTGTGTGTGAGCGTTCTATATTATCCCATGGGAGAATTGTTCCTGGTATTCCCAGTTTCCTAGATTCCCATATATTCTGGGTAAAAGGGCCGCCAACCAATTTTATGAATCATTTTCTGTATTCAAGGACCCCTGTATAGTGCTAGGCCAGGGAATCTGTGCCCCCACTGCACCCCAGGTCTGAGCCCCTTTATAAATAACTGGATATGTCGCAAGTGTCCCAGGGCAGAGAATGGGTCCTTGCCCTGTCACAGGTGATGACTGCTCCCTGAGGGCCCCGGAAGAGGAGCTGTCAGATGGACCAAGTTCTCAGTGTGAGTGTAGGCCGCGCCGGGCTTTGAGATTCATGTTGCCGTTCGTGTGACAGCGATGCTGTATTATGAGGCTCCAAGCTCCTAGCAGGTGTCCTGACTCACGTCGTAACACCAAGGCCCCATGTTTCATCTGACTTTATTTAGAGAGATTTACATTTTTACCCATTTTTACACTTACAAGACATATTACTGGAATAAGTCAAGCTAATGTCTTTCCCTTGGGTCAAACAGAATGTCCCCTCCCAGTGCTTGGAACAGAAATTAATCTGCTACCAACCATCCATTCTTAGTCCCTCCAGTCCTCCCCGCATAAACGTGCCCTTTTACTCAGCTAAGTCCAAAGATGGCTGCCATGTGTCATGTGACCAGTCACTAGACAGGCTAGTAGGCTCCGCTGGAAAAACGTCTTGATGAACACCAGCCACGGGACATTATTCTGTAGCATTAAGTGTGGAAATGGAAACAGAAATGATAAAATTCTGGCAAAATTCATGTCAGCAGCAGTGGCAGTTATATTAGCCATTGGAGATTTCTTTCAGCCATTTTGGAAACTATTAAGAGACATTTTAATGTATTTCTAACCATTATTCTGGTAATTTTTTATCAGAATGGCCTTACCACATTTGCGGGAAACAACTCCCATTGGTAACAGCTCACTTACTTCTGCCTTAATAAGTTCTTGAGGGTTCATGCTGTTACTGGCTTTGTGGCTGGTAGGCAAACATTAGCGTTTTGGTAATACTTGGGACATTTTTGATATTTTACCGAATACACCTAATGCCAGGATTTTCTGGCATTTGAAGGACTTGATATGGTGCCGTCGATTTTTTTATTCAGATATTTATTGATTTCCTGAACGCTGTCGTCCATGGATACTGTCATGTGTCCGCCAGAGCCTCTCTGCGGAGAACAGTCCTCGAACGTTAATCTCGGGTTTTCATCAGGGCAGCACCTCTCGGAAAATGCCAGGAAGAAAATGGAGATTAGAAACAGCTACTTCCAGCTGACAGGAATATGGAAAAGTCGAGCTTGACGCTCCTCGGAGCTTAGCAGCGACGCCCTTTCTCTGGTGACCGTGGCAAGACGGAGAGCAGGTTACTCATGGAGGCTCAACGGGCTCTTTTGAGGGGAACCGAAATGCTCGCTGTTAACTGCATTAAGTCACTAAAGAGGAGCCCTTGCTATGACAGGTTAGCGATAGGTCCTCAAAATTATTGCCAATTAATACCTATAAATAGTGACGGACTGCGAGCAGGGCACTCTTGCAGCGTGGTCAGAAGAGTTAAAGCCTTTGTTCAGTAGAGGCTGGCAAAGCTACTCCTCCTCCTGCCCCGCGCCCCCCGCCCTGTGCCCCCCGCAGTCCCAGGCCACAAAACAAGCAGGAAGGAGGGTGCGACAGAATATGTAAGATAAACTATGGAAGTGCTTAAAGTTGGAGCATTTCACACGGGTCGAGCTGTGCTTTACAGTGGGCTCATTAGCGTCAGCTTCGATTTCCCGCCCCCGGTGCTGGGGGGGGGGCTCAGCGAGGGCAACACATGTCTTCCAGGAGAGTGATGATGGGACCCTTTGTGCCGCTTAGCATGTGGTGGTGGCAGCCGTTTGAATAATGCATGGGCCCCCCCCAACAAGTGGTGCCGGATCCAGGACCCGGTGGGGGGGGCACTATCTCACTTGCCGTCCTTCCTGAGCGGAACCACATATTGGATTCCTGCCCCTGACCTCCTCACGCCCTTCTCACATCTGCGTCCCCAGAGTCCCAACCTCCACCCCCCCCCCCCCCAAGCTGATTATGCACCACATGTGTGTTGCAACACCAGGTACCCATAACTGCTTTTGATAAACCAGAAAGTCCCCCCCCCCCATACCAACCGACATGGATAAGAGGCATGAAGGGGGCAGCAGGCTCTCGGAAAAGAAACAGGGGAAGGGATGGAGGCATCTGGTTACTTATCCTGGGCGTTACCGTGAAGCGGTGATGGCAGCTGCCTCCTTTGGCCATTTCACCAGCATCTGCTGCTGGGGGGGGGGGGGCATATAAAGATAAGGTCAGCCACTGGTGGGGTATGGGCTGCCTCCAGGACGTTAGCGATAAGCATTGTCTGCACCTGTGGCCCGGATTAGAAAATAGTGAGCATACGCTCTCCTGCTTGGGCCCGGCGACTCGAGTCAGAACATCTGTCAGGCGTGATGAACACATCAGAGACTTATTCATTCGATGGCGCTTCTGTTTTAATGGACAGCAAGAACCGAAATACCCCCGAGATGTGCTGAGCCGTGAGCTATTAGCTCTGAAAATGAGCGCATGATCCTCAGGATATCAGACTCAGCGTGATAAAATAATAACAAAGGAGTGGAAATGCAGTTACGGGTGAATATTTGCCAGAAAATACAGATTTGTCTGTGGACAAGCCCCCTAAGAGGAGTCGGGCCCAAGTCCAAGGTCCCCCCAGTCCAATTCACATGTTTTTAGTCTGTTGTTGACTAGCAACAAGACTCACTGGGAATGCCAGGCTGTTTTACGCACAGGCAAACCCAGTTTAAGAATAATTTAATCTGTTAAACTGCAGCCCCAGCTTGTTCCACAGCAGAGAGGGATGATTCTCAGGGGGCTGGTCTGCGTCTCCGTCGGGCCAAGACATACTGTTCAATTCCTGAAGAGAAATAATGAAGGTATATTTCACCTTTTGCAGGATTGAGTTACCCTCCGCGATGAAGCAGACCCCGCCATGATAACCGGCTCTGCCTCACGCAGATATTGTGTTTCCCCAAAGAAAAGCAAACGCCGTCGGTCATAGACGGCTGTCCAGCAGTGTAACGTGTCCCTCCAGACGTGTGGAATGTTATATTAAGGCCTCTTTTGGAGGGATTAGCTCAGAATAACACACACTCGTTTCTGAAATCCCAAAACCACTAGATGTGTTGCATCCAAGAGCTGGCTTATCAAATCGGGACATTTTCCAAATTCAGATTCGATTCCGTTTAACGCAAACACAGCTGGACAAGGTTCTGCAGTGTCAGGCAGTGGCCGATGTAATGGCGCCCTAAGCATTACGCCTGAGTTATCGGCGGGAAATGCTGGGAAATACCAACTCCAAAATTACATTAAGTTCAATTTGTTTATCGCCAGACACTTTCCTGCTTGTCCAACGGAAATTATGCTATGTGTCGACCTTGGACAGTAGCCCTTTGCTTTGCTAGAAACTTTACCCCGCGACACCCAAATATAGTTCTGCTCTGACTTTTCGATTTTAGGTGTGATTTGCATGCTTTGCAGTTGGTGTCTATAAGTTTTAACAGTCAGAACAATTAAGATGAGGTCCTTTTTAAGTCGTTTGGTTTCTGGGCTTCTAACTAGATGCTTCCTATGAATCTTGAGGGTTAGAGAAATGCTGGCCAGCTGTAGAATGTTGTCAGGGAGTTGAAATCACAAACTGCTGTGAAATACACACCAAGACAAACAAAAACTGCTCAAAGGCAACAAGGTTTGTTCTAACACAGTATTCATGCAAATGAGGGTGTATTTTGCCTAGCAGGCTGCGGGATTTGAAACCCATCTCTCGGTAAAGTGTGCTTCACTTAAAAGATACAAAGCTTTGGAAATTCAGCCTTTGAGACTTGGTACCTCTGCAGACAGATTGGCCATCATCTCTGTAGCTGCACAGAGACCATCCTGGACCTCTAGCGGCTTCTCGGTCCAGTTGACGTTCTTGTCAAAAGCCTGGGCAAACTGTCCAAAATGCTGTGTAGGGGTCAGTGAGGAGTGGCAATCCTGACATCTACAATGCAGTCACTTGACTCGACTCTGGTAGCTGTGATCGCTGAAAGGTCGGTCTTTTGAAGGTGTGTCCCGGTACCCTATGCCCCTAAAAACCCAGAGGATGGGTCACAGTAAGAAATGTGTCTATATGGAGCCTTGGATCAGTGAAAGCAGCCCTGTATAAATAAGTCCAATGAGTCACCGACCTCCTCCTGTTTCTATCCAGTTGACCATGGCCTTGCAGTGCTCCTGGTTCCTCACTCTGAATGTTTATTTTCCCCATTTCCAAAACTTTTCTGAAGCTGACAGGAATGCTGTTTCTCTGGACTGACAAGACGGTTTTGGGAAAGCAAGGATTCCGTGCATCTCTCTGGGATGTATTGCGGTATATAAGCTTTAGGGGACCTGAAATTACTGCAGAAAGTTTATGACTCAGTGAAAGTAAACATACTGGTAAGAAAAAGCTCCCTTCTGGGGCTGGGACTGGTACCGTTTCACATTACAGTCCTTTTCTAAGTTGCACGCTCGCCTGATGTCCATCTTGATTAGTGTGGGTCATGGGGAAGCCGATTTGTAAGGCCTTTCAGTTGGGCCCAGTCCTTAGGCGTGCCCCCCCCCACTCCATTTGGAGGTATCAGGTGTCCCATTTCTGTGCTAGGCAGTAATTCATCTTGAACGGTAATCAAATCAATGATATTTATTTGAACTACTGGACATTTTCCTCTCGACTTTGGCACAAACTGCATGGTATCATCACACTGTGTCTCGCTGACCCATAACTCAGGGCTGACTCCCCAAAGCCCCCCACTCCTGAACCCCTAAGAGATCTTGCCAAACTGATGCTTGGAATAAGGTCCTTCCCAATTTCATGCTTGTGGATCAAAATGTCGCCTCCGGTATACACAGCTGACTCCTCGACATGTCCGACCAGCGGACAAGAGACACACACGCGCCGAACCGTATTTATGACTGGATTCTGTCCCTGGATGCTTCAGGAGATTCTGCATCTCGGAGTTGTCGGAGCATGGGGGTTATGCTTTAATTCCCGCAAAACAACACTCCGGCGGATTCCGCCTGAGAGTCTCGGCTCCGCTCTTCCTGCCCTGGGACATCTGTTTCTGATTTTGCTCGAGTTGCATCAGCTGTGGCCAGAGCACACCGAGATGGTGCATGGCCAGTTCCTCTGCTTCGGATGAGTATGCATGAATTGATATCCCATATCGGAAATAGTACGGCTTCAAAGCTGCTTCTGCTGGTATCTAGATTGGAGAGATTCTTCCCCCTTAGTTTCCCTGCCAATCGGGTTGGACCTTGTCCTCTCCCAGGGCTCCTGGAAGCCACAGTGGGCCTGCAGAGTGCTGATATCGAGTAGCACAGGTGCTTTTAATAACCGCTCCATTGATTTATCCATCCAGCATCTATTTTTACACAACATGCATAACCCAGCGTGAACATTTTTCCTTTCTGTCTGGATTTTTTTTAATAACTAAGTCTCGTTCACTTTTTTGGTTATGTAGAATGATTTCATGCAGCAAAAGGGTGAAAGATCCCAAAGTTTGGTCTACAAAATAAAATTTCAGAAGGTTATGCTGACATCTGTCCACACCATGGATCACGGTGCAAATAGTCACCGGACTGTAGATGTTTTGAGTTAACGTGATGTGAGGAAATGGCCGCCTGTCACTGTGGCATGTGTGTGTGTGTGTGTATATACATGTATATATAAAATGATTCTTTACATAAAAGCTGGTACTCATCGAGGACCTTGAGCCATGTGATCCTCTCCTATAATAATCCCCAATTTTATGTTCGCCTGTGAATTTGGGTTTCAATTTTCAGGCCTTAATGGGGGGGGGGGGGGTAGCATACTGTGATAAAACGTGCCTGAGTGGGCCACCCACCACCCGGCAGGCGTGCAGACTCTCTCGCCCGTGTATACAGTTTGAGAAGAATTGCTGGTATGGAAAGGCGTCTCAGACAGGTGTGTGTAAATCGGTCGGCGAGGGGGGGCTCATTGTCCATTTACCTCACAAAGAGGACTACATGATCCTTAGTGCCATTTGATACATTTCTGGCTTTGAGGGACACATTTCTGCCTCGGGCTGAAACCAGTGAGCTTCCCCTTAAGGATCCGCTATGCAGTACTAATGCTAACGTGTTATATGGCAAGTGAGTAAAAGAGAAATGTGTTTTTCTCTCTCTCAGGCTTTATCACAGCGACCCCCCCCTTGGTGGCTGCTGTCTGTCATCATGGGCCCCGTAAGGTGGGACCACTTGCTAATGATCTGGCATCGGCCTGTAATGAGGGAACAAGACCCCCGTTTGACCCTCTTGGTGAGTTTTTACTGCGGCACCGTGCCCTGACGAGGGCCCCCGCCCTCATATTAAACCCCCGTGACGTGACTGTAACAGCCCAGGTGGCGACACTGCAGTCTCTACCCTCCAAAGGCCCTCAAGAGTCTATTTCCATCTAATGATTCCTTTTTTTGGACCCAGAAAGGACCCCAATGTGAGTCTTGCAAGCGACAGGGCACTTCAAAGCCCTCTTATACCCCTGCCGCCCCCCTGCGGTCTGCACCGTCTCAGTCGGTACCCACCAACCACCAACGTGAACATGGGTTCATGTTGCCTTACGCTTCCATTAGGAGGAGGCGGTTGCTGCCGTCGCTCTTCTGCCATTGGTTACCTCATTATGATGGAAAACATGTGACTGCATGGAGGTGCAGTGGTGCAGTGGTTAGCACTGTTGCCTCACACCTTTGGGACTTGGGTTTGAGTCTCTGCCAGGGTTCCATGTGTGTGGAGTCTTCATGTTGTCGTCGTGGGGTTTCCTCTGGGTGTTCTGGTTTCCCCCCACAGTCCAAAAACATGCTGAGGCTGAGTGGCGTTACCACGCCTGTAGGTAAGTGTGAGTGCATGGTGTGTGAGTGTGTCTTGTGATGGGTTGTTCCCTTCCTTGTGCCCAAAGGCTCTAGAACCTCACACACACACACACACACAGGACAATCAGTTACAGAAGATGGGAGGGTAGACATGAGACAGAGAGGCATATTTGGGTTTGGAATACAAGGGAATTCTGAGAAGCTTAGACTGATAGAAAATAAAGAAATGCATTCAATGCAGTTATACTTCCAACATGCATGACAAAGTGCAAAGCCAGCACATACGTTTGTGCAAAAATGAATAAATAGATAATGAATTATGATGTACATGCGACGTTCATGGTCGTGCGCTAAGCTGTCCTACACCTTGTACATGTGAACATTGCTGGTGGGGAATGGGTGGGCAGTGTTGGAAAGATGCCCCCCAGCCCACCCACCCGCCAGACAATGGCCTGTGGAGCTTCAGATTTGCTTTCAACACAGCGGGGTCTGTCTTTGCTTCCTCCAGACGAAGAACTTCCTCTCTTATCAGGCACCGGTCTGGGACACGGTGCCTCGCTGGTGTGGAGATAGAGAGAAAAGCTCAGTAAGGACATCCTTTGCTTCGGCTGTCCTCAGATGTAGTGTCACTTCAGACACAGTGGGGGGGTCATATGGCTGCCAGCCCCTGCTGTTTGTTCTTGTCTCAAGTTTTTGGGTCCAATTCTGATGGAGTTATTCAAAAAGCAAATGCTCAGCTGAGTTCTATATTTACTGAGGTTCTCTGTTTACTGAGGTTCTCTACCAGCTCATTCCTCCTGGCCTCATCAGTGCAGTTCCAGAAACTTCAACTCGCAGTCCTTAGTGCTCTAAATTCACAACCCCCCTCAAAGCAAAAAGGTAAATGGATCTCCCTTGATCTGCTGTGCATAGCTGTGCTTTCCAGGCTGTTTCCTCCACAGGTCAGCAAACGATGACCAAGCCCCAAGATCCAGTGCCTGCGGAAGAGGGAAGAACCACATAAGTATTCATGGGATGGCGAGCAGTGACACAGACTGCGAGAGCCCGAGCCACCTCATGTAGGGTCTACAGAATGGCGAGCAGTGACACAGACTGCGAGAGCCCGAGCCACCTCATGTAGGGTCTACAGAATGGCGAGCAGTGACACAG
>JABFEA020000098.1:3714162-3726039 GCA_019775915.2 Cyphomyrus plagiostoma
CCCCCCCCCCCCCCCCCCCCCCCCCCCCCCCCCCCCCCCCCCCCCCCCCCCCCCCCCCCCCCCCCCCCCCCAACTGGACGGCGTCCCCTGATGAAGAAAAACAAGTAGCCCATCACAAGGGGTTAATTGTGCATTAAAGGTCCGTGTTTTTCAAAGAGGAGGAATCGTTGCTATTTAAACCGGGAGGGGTAATGAGGTGAAATTATCCTGCTGCCACTGGGCGACGGGACACCCCCGAGTGAGTCTGTGGGCCTGACGGGACACCCCCGAGTGAGTCTGTGGGCCTGACGGGACACCCCCGAGTGAGTCCGTGGGCCCGACGGGACACCCCCGAGCGAGTCCGTGGGCCCGACGGGACACCCCCGAGTGAGTCTGTGGGCCCGATGTTGTTTTCATTCAAAATAAAACAAGCGAAACAGCGAGCCCCCCCCCGCCCCAGACGTCATTCTGGACAACCCCCTCGGCATTGTGGGATTGACGTTCTTCAGCCTGCTCTTTGGACAAAGCTACAGATGACATGATGGTGAGGATGAGGACGGAGCATGAAGGGTAGGGTTAGCAATGTAGTGACCTACGGGGGGGTGGCAATGGTGTCCTGCTCACTGCAACGGGGTGGCACACGGGGCAGCCCATTCACTGGCGACTGACCTGGGGGGGGGGGCTGGGATTTTCTGAGGGTACAGGTCCCACCCCCACCAGCCCTGCTAAGTTTGGTGACTGACCCGGGGAGGGCTGGACGCTTAAATAATTCCTGGAGTAAATATTGCTGGAAACCAAGCAAACACTTGTGTCATACACTCTCAGTTTGACGACATTTATTTTTCCTTGCAGAGCAGTAAACGGAAAGCTGCCAGAGAGAAAGGCGGAAGATAATCACCCCACCAACCCCCCCACCACCAACACCCTTGGGCGTCTGCCTATCCCCGACCCCCCCCGATTCCACATGGTCCTGTGGTCTCCTGCGGCAGGTAGGGACCGTAAAAGACAGACGTGTCCAGGCCGACCAGGTTCATGAATTTAAGAAATTTGTTAAATTTCCTCCCTGTTTTGTTGTTAAATATGCAATCCGGCCACTCAGCCCGGACAGCACCCTACTTTTTTGGAACATCTGAAGTCCTTCTACACGCATCTCCAAGAATGACGAACTTGGAAAAAGAGAGCAGATGTGCAGGCCTTGTACAGGAAATTCGTATGCTGTTACCCGAAGCGCCTCTGCTGGTCTGGTCACTAATTAAATAAGTAGTAGAAGTCTCAGCAGACGCCTGTCTCTATATCGAGCGGCCAGCCGCCAGTGCGCTGTCGGGCCACTTGCCAGAGATGTGTAAAGTAAGAGATGTGTAAGAGACAGGGATGTGTAAAAGTCAAGTCAGCTCGAAGTTGGCAGCCAAACATATGATGTTGATTCGCTCCCCGGCTCACCCAGGATGTTGAAAGGCCATTGCAGTTACTCGTAAGCTCCACTAGGGGGAGTGCAGCCCCCATAGGGACCATCTGTGATTCTCTCCTTCTTAAGCTGCCAGAGAATGTGCAGTCTCACATGGCAACTGATAAAGATGCACTCTGTAGCAACCGTCAGGCCTGGAACTACTGATGATAAAATGACAGAGAATCTGGCAGGTGGGGGCATGATGACGGAGGGGGGCAGCACTGGTGCCTCATATGTCCAGGATTGAGTCCCAGTCATAGATAATCTGCAACACTTGTGTGTGTCTGTGTGGCTGCATGTGTGTGTGTGTGTGTGTGTTTGTGCCCTGTGACGGACCAGCATCCCATCCTGGGTGTCCCCAGCCCTGTGCTACCCAGGATAAGCAGTACATCATAATACCTTACCCAGCATGTCGTTGGCTTGTCAGGCGCCGGGTGGCGGGCACTGCTACTGTCTGCCTACATATCCCAGGGTTCACTGGCTTCACCAATAAAATTTGCAGGGGATCCAGACCAGTGAGCATTTACAGTAGGTAGGATTTACAGCTGGGGGAGTCTTCCAGCCCTGGGGCAGTGACCTTTCAACCTGCCCAAGACCATCAAGTTCCCTGAAGGGGAGGGGTGCACAGTGAGGGGCGTGGCCTGAAGATGTAATGGTGGGGGGCCTTGCTATACGAGGAGTACAGCCCGCCAAGATCCCTAAGCTTGCTAACAAGGCCTACCGTATTGTCAGAGGGCTTAACGAGGATCATTAATTAGCCCTCTTGGGGCCGTTGTGGGCCGCCCCTTGATCCCAGGTTTAAGAAAACACTCCAGCAACGTGAGAAAATAAATAGCAGAAAATGTGAAATGATTGCCTTTAAATGTGCGTGCAAATGGTTCCCTGCCCCATGTGTAACGAGTGGGGCGGCCCCCCCGCACCCCTCACAGCCACCCTTTTCATTCTCCCCCCTCCTTTCCATATTCCAAGGCTTGCTGACCTACTGTCCACAGGGTCAGGTGACCTGTCTTCTCCAAAATCACTCCCCTCGAACTCCAACCATCCAATCAGTTCCTTTATTAAAAAGACATGGCTTCTTCCCCACACTCACATGGACAGTCATGGCTCCAGTCGACTCTGCTGCCGCCATTCCGATGCACTCCGAGTCACTAGCGCCAGAAAACGTGCTTTTCTTCCGCTTCTGATCAGGACACAAGTAGCTGCTTCACCCTGGGTGGCTTTTGATATGCGACACACAGCGATGAGCAAGTTTTCCTGAGGTATTTTCCATCATCGAATGTATGTATGTGTGTGGGGATGAGTATATGTGTGTGTGTGTGTGTGTGTGTGAGCGAGGGTGAATGTGTGTGTGTGTGTGTGTATGTGAGGGTGTGTTTGGGGGGAGACACCATGTGCAGCTTTTTCCTAAGTGATGAAAGAGCCCCCCCCCATGTTGAGAATATCCAGCATGATATCACGATAGCTCTTCTCATGGCCAATAGGACAGTAGATGCCCCGGGCATGGTGGGGTATGGCTTGGCCCTTGTGGCTCCGTTTGCTCAGCAACGAGGGTGGGTATACCCCCCACCCCCCAGAAGTCAGCATATGGGAATAGGGGTGATGGAACAAGGAAACGTCATAAATTCCCACCCCAGCGGGGAAATTCAGTGCACTAGTCAGTGAGACAGTGATGTGATAGAGACAGAAAGTGGAGGACAGAGCGAGAGAGAGAGAGAGAGAGCGAGAGAGAGAGAGCGAGAGAGTTAAAGTGGGAGGCAGAGAGAGACAGAAGACCTGAGAGACGGACGGAGAAAGTGAGAGAGAGGAATCTGATAAATGTCAGCAGTCAGTAGCTGTTCCTGTGTTTGGACAGATTTAAGTAATTAGGCACTGGACAGCAGCAGTGTGTGTCATGATGGCTGGGGGTGTGCTCTGATCGGCATGGGGGGGGATATGCTAGGCATGTGCTAGCCCCCACCAAGTTAGTGCCTGATTACCTGGAAACAATAATGAACTAACGTAAAAAAAAACACACACCAGCGAAGCGCATTATGTGAATCAGTGATTTGGGGAAGGCTGAAGGCGTTCCTCCCCTTCGAAGCCCCCTTCATAACCACGCCACTTCAGGGTCACCTGCCCCCTCAGGCAGTCACAGACAATATAATTTGTCATTCGCTTTCATTTTGGTTATTTCCCTGCTCATATTACACCGTTTGAAACAGGTCCTGTCTGGGCATGCAGGGGAACCTGTATGGGTACAATACCCCCCAGCCCCACCTTCCCGTGTGGACAGCATGGGACGGGACTACGTCATTTTCAGATGGTAACCCAGAGTTCAGGGCCATATATGGAGGGAGAGGGGATTCAGCTGAAAGCTGATTGGCTCCGAGGGTGCCCTCTCCCCTGTCACTCACTGACACAAAATATATCATTGGCTAATGATAAGGTTGGGCCCTCCGTGTGAATTATGGCCGTTCTCATGTCCACCACCTTTAAAAACATTCTAGAATCGCCCATGCCAATACTGAGCTGGGACGCATATTTCTGAAACATGGAAAGGAGGTAGAGAACTTTGAACGAAAGGTGCACAAAACATGTACTCAATGAAAAGTCATGCGCATGTAAGTTTTCCAATGTATGACCCTTGGCAGGAGAGCACAGTTACACGGTCAGAGACGAGCACTCTCTCTGAAAAATGGCACTCCGGATTAATCGGGCCGATTTCCCGCCACTGCTGATGGACGATACCTCTGAGGATCCGTCCCAGCTGTCGACAGGTAGAAGACGTTTAAGGCCCAGCTCAGACTTTAGCGCGACAGCCTTGATTTAAACATTGGAAGGAGGAACGTGGTGCGGGACTCACGACATGCCGTCGTTGTGTAAATATTCATCTTGGCTCGTCCCGACTCCACTCCAAAAAAACCCCACTCCACCCTGACTCCCTCATCTTCAAATCCCTGTATGACTTTTCCAGATCCAAGGTCATCTGGCCTGGAGGAGGAGCTCCTGTCTGGATCATCTACTCTTTGTTGTTGCAGAGATACGCCATGCTGTTGGGGCTCCTCGGTATCGAGGGGCACTGGTATCTCTGTGCACCCCTGGATAATGACCCAGTTAGCCATAATCCCTATGAGTAAATCATAATTATTATTTAGAAATGAAATAGCTTTGTTATAATTTGTGTTAGTTTTGGTCCAATTCTTTCTACTTTTTTGGGTGAGTAGACAGTGGTGATGAAACTGTAATTATGTATTATAATCTCAAGTTTACATGTGTACATCTAAAGGAAAAATGATTTGAAAATGTCTGTGTCATGACTAATTGTAGGTGACATCAGCTGGGTTCAGAGTAGACTTGGGCACTTGATGCGCTCATTGCTGAGCTGCTCTTCCCCTCACACCAGAGGGGACGCTGACTCACTCTCTGCAGACAGGATCCCCCCAAGCCCTCAGCTAATAACCCTGTCGTTCCCACGAGCTGCCGTGGCAGACAGATAATTAAGGCCTGCCGCCGTGCACTTTGGGGAAATGCAGGTCACGCTCATCGCTCACAGCGATGCCTACTGGTGGCACTACGCCGAGCGCCTTCTCGGCACGCCGTGTTCAGTGAGGCTACAAGAGCGGAAACTAGGGTCACGCCCGGCCGCTCTACCTGATGACTCTGTAATCCCATCTAGGTGTGTACAAGTAACATACAACGGATCCATTCAAGACCGAATTAACAGTTTTTTTTTTCCCTTGTACTCAAACAGCCTCAAGCTAAAAACGGATACATTTATGCATCATGTGAAATACGTCGTTGGCCATTTTTGAGCGTGGCGGTAGCCCCAGATCTGGGGGAGGAAGAAAGAGGAAGAGGATACACGTGCCCTGGTTTGGCTTCTACAGCTCTTCGAAGAGTAAAAGGATATTTTCTGCCAGTCAGTGCTGGTTAGTTATTAGGAGCGGAGGCTTTGGACAGAGATACAAGGCCTGCGGAGAAGAGAAACACATTTCCTGGACATTAAAGATCATGTATCATCCTTTACCAGAATGTCCTAATAGCAGCTGTAGAGATGCAGAGTCTCCTCCCAGTATGAGTATACACACGATCCGTGGACCTGGGGGCTGGGTGGCTGAGCAACACCGATGGGTATTTCTGTGGCAGCGCTAACCAACGGCTAATGGAAGGATGTGTCCCACCTGAGGCCGGACGGCATCTCACCCCCCCTTTGTGAAAGTGCAATCAAAGGAGACACAAAGCTGGGAAAGATGGCGAGGGGGGGGCAGGGGGTGGGAGAGCGAGGGATAGATTTAGATGTGTAGAGGAAGCACTGAAGCATCCTGGCATTGGTCTGAGAAACGGGGAGATTACCCTGAAATGCAGTTAGCACTGCTGGTAAGACGAGGCCAAGTGCGGTTCTCTGGGAGCATAATTGCCACGTTATGTGAACCAGGGAAGCAGAGCCGTGAAATTAGCAAGCTTTGCAATCAAACTTTTAACATTTACCGCACTCATTTCAAGACTTCTCCCCAGTGATAACAATGAAAAGATTTATCCACTTTAAATTATTTTCTGTTATTTTCCAAACTGCCATGGATCTTGAGTTTGGGCCTGGCCTCCTCCAGCTAATTATCAGTGAGTCTGGAACTAGTAACCAGTAGCCAACATGTTGTGGATGTTTGTCCAAGATGTTTGGCTTCCTAACTACGGCTAACATTGGCCTTGTTTGACGGATGACGTTAGACACCTAGGCGGAAGACAAGCACCACGTGATGTCAAGGATATGGGGGAGACGGCAATGTCAGTTGGAGGGTCTCAGATGCTTCACGCTCCTTGATGGAGGCCTATTGAAACACGTGGAGTACTCCAAACTTCCCTGAACTCCTGCTGGATTTCATGTCAAGATGGACTTTCTGTTGGCGCTAATGAATGTTAATAAACGAGGCTCTCTGAAAAGTGAGATCAAAATGAGGAGGAATCCGAGGCTCAAGGCTCGTGCCCCGTGTAGAATGGGAGTGCCCTGGGCAAAAATGGCTGCCAGAGGGGGTGCGGCAAATTTCATTCCACAAAGGAGACAACGAGGCTGCCCTGAAGTGTGAGTTTCTGAGTCTAAGGATGCATGCAGTGTGTGTGCGCGTGCAGGCAAGTGCCAGGCCCCTCCTAGGCCCCTACAAATGGAAGTGTTTACTCCCCACTGGCTGTGTCCTTATATTTCCTTCTCTCACCAGTGGGCAATTTCGCACTGAAAAAATAACTCCGACCAATTGTGGATAATTGAGAAAGATGCCAGCCATTTTGGTAGAGTTCAGGGGTCAGCCGCTCAGGTTGATTACCAGGTGTGTGCAGGGTCAGAATAGATTAGTTATTAATCCCCGCCGCCCACAACCCCCGGCAAAAAACATCATCGGAGAGTTCAGAGAGCTGCAGGGGGAGTCTACCAATTTTCCAAGGGCGAAAACCATGGAAAGAAGAAAGATCAGTGTGGTTAGCCAAAGGCTAACGTTGGCGGATTAAACGGCCACGGAGATGAGGGTGGGCTTAGATGTCACACCAAGCCGGCTTTGCGTTTTGTCAGCAGGCCGCCTTCCACAGTTCCCCCCATGAAAAACTCAACGGAAGTGGAACGGATCTGAGAACGTTCCCACGGGGACCTCCGCGTCCTGCAACCCGGCCCGCATGTCCAAACGGAAAGATGTGGTTACGCTGGCAGTTTTGGCTATTTGCCCCGCTGCTAACTGCCACAGACTAGCGGTTCTTGATTAGCAGGGAAGGGTTTCGGGATCGGATTCTCACATGCGCTTCCAGGCCACGTGACTTGCCTTTCGCCATGGAGAAGCACGGACAACAACACAACAAACAAGCCAGAGGCTGCTCACGTGTCCTGCGACGGCGCCGTGTGGGTGAGTCACAGAAGCCTGGGAGAGGTCTGTTCCAGCCAAAAACCAGGACAGCTCTCCAGGACTAGGCCCAACTTAGCCCATATAGAGTTCCTTGAACCCGCCCAGGCATGTCCCCTTATGGAGCAGAACACTCCGTGCTGCATGGGACCTGAGTGCAGGGTTGGCACTTTGTCCCAAGGGCTCACTAGGATGTGGGGAGGGTGGGGATGCTGGGTGTCCTTTGTGGTGAGGAGATCCTATTCCTTGTTGGCTCCCTGTACTGTAGATGGCCACGATAGCAGGCTCCCTAATTCGTCATCAATTGAGTCACCCATCTCAGCTAACAGGAAAATCAGGGGGTGGACGCTGGGGTTATCCGACCCTGGCAATGCCTCGGGGCTTTGGCTAGTAAAGTTATGGCACTGAGTCTTGGAACCCAGTGCCACCACTACCACCACCCCTACCCCCCAAGCTGCCTTCCACCACCCTATACCCCAAACTCTGATACTCCCCTCCTCTCCATCCACCACACAAATCACACTCTTCTTTTTCAATCAATCTAAAATCGGTTGTGCGTTGCTCAGTGGATTAGGATAGTGTGCTTATAATCAGAGAGTTGCTGGTTCAATTTCCATAGCTGGCACTCTGATGTCAACATCGGGGTGTTGAGCAGGATTTCTAACCTGCTCCGGGGGAGTTGACCAACCTTGTTCTTTGATCTTTACTTGTATGTCACTTGGTCTGCTAAACCAGACCAGTGAATCATGTGCCTGCTCTGAAAACTGGCATGACATTTGTTAAGCCTCCAAATGCAAAGAGTGAGCAGCTGCTGCACCTCAGTGCTTCAGAGGGAATTTGGCCTTCTCACTGCTTTGATAGAGGAAACCAGCAGGGGGTGCTGGGGTTAAGGGCCTTAGAGGAGTGGGGAAAGGGCAGAATTCAGCCACAGTGCGATCTGGGCATTTGATGGTGCACTTGTCTGTGTCTTACTCCAGCAACCACAGATGGCTGACAATGACCAAGCCTTCTCAGATGGACCCCCAATGGAGTGCAATGGGGGAGGGGGGTGGATGTAGGCCCCGTGATGAGAATACCATGCTCACCTGGTCTGCACAGCTGCAAGAACCATCACTGGAGGCCACTTCTGTGGGAGTAATACACCAACGACCACTCTCCTTTCTCATTTCCAGAAATATATAACCAGTGTCCTGCCCCCCCACTCAGGGAGGGGCACCAGAACAAGATGGCCATGTGGGCCATCATTTACATGCAAGTAGGGTTTTGGGAGAGATACAGCTTCGTTAACTGGCAAATCACCTTGGTGTCAAGCCACCGTTTAATCAGGTTGTCGACAAAAACACTGCTTATGGGAAAAGGCTACCGACTGGATACATTTATAACTGCCAGGCAGTGAGGCTTTTCCTGCAGTGTCGACTAGGACACCTGTATCCAAAAAGGAGAACAAAGGGTCAATAAGCAGGACACTTGTGTCCAAAAAGGAGGACAAAGGGTCAAGAAGGTCGTGAAAAGCAATTTCGAATACAGCAGTGCTAAATTCTATTGATTAATGAAGTTAGTAAAATATCTCTGTAAAGTGTGTGAAACTGAGAACAGCCATGTTTGAAATGAAGCTCTTTATGCCATTATCTCAAGATAATGGGATTACAGTAGTGCCGCAAAGAATATGTTAAAGGGGGAAAAGGAGGACAAAGGGGCTATCAGGAGGCTAAAAGTGGGAAAAGGAGGATCAACAGACTAGCAGGAGTACAAAGGGGAAAATGAGGACAAAGGGGCTAGCAGGAGGACATGGGGGAAAAGGAGGACAAAGGGGCTAGCAGGAGGACATGGGGGAAAACGAGGACAAAGGGGCTATCAGGAGGCCAAAAGTGGGAAAAGGAGGATGAACAGACTAGCAGGAGTACAAAGGGGAAAATGAGGACAAAGGGGCTGGCAAGAACACAAATGGGGAAAAGGAGGACAAAGGGGCTAGCAGGAGGACATGGGGGAAAATGAGGACAAAGGGGCTAGCAGGAGGACATGGGAGAAAACGAGGACAAAGGGGCTAGCAAGAACACAAATGGGGAAAAGGAGGACAAAGGGGCTAGCAGGAGGACATGGGGAAAAGGAGGACAAAGGGGCTAACAGGAGGACATTGGGGAAAGGGGGACATGGGGAAAAACAAGGACAAAGGGGCTAGCAAAAACACAAATGGGGAAAAGGAGGACAAAGAGGCTAGCAGGAGGACATGGGGGAACATGAGGACAAAGGGGCTAGCAGGAGGACATGGGGGGAAACGAGGACAAAGGGGCTAGCAAGAAGACAAATGGGGAAAAGGAGGACAAAGGGGCTAGCAGGAGGACATGCACCAGCAGTCTGGAGTGATGGTTGGAAAACCAGACTGTCTGGGAGAAATCTGGACAAGTGATCTCCCAATGAGGACCACAGACACATTACCTAACTAGCATGCTAGCAGTTAGCACCCCTGCTGTTATGCTAATTTGAGTGTTTGACACTTTCTGATTTGCGCTTTTTGAAACCCTTGCAATAATTAGGAGTTTAACAAGCCAAAAAGGATGTTCTGTTACTCAGAATGACATAAAAAGTACGTATACAAAGGCTGTAGGCACACATCAATCTGTCATTCGGCATGAAGCTAACCATAGTTAGCGTTTCCCACCAGCTGGTATGCGGTCTTTTCATTCAAGTATGTTAAAAACACTAAAGAAGATGCAGTAAAAGTTATCGCCCGCTCGGGGTCTGGGCCCGAGCACTTTCTGGACTCCAATTAAGTACTAGGCCTGACAGTTCATTTCCAATGTCTTTGCGGGCCTTGCGGGGTCAGCTGATATCATAAGCGAAGCTTCATCCTCCTGTCCTGTAAACAGGCAGTAAAAGAGATCACCTACACTGTATCTACATGGGCCATTTGTCTTTCCTGAAGCCCAACAGGGGGTATTCACCTGTCCCAAAAGGCCCGAGGTACATTGTGGGGATCGGGGCGGTGAGTTGGCCCTTCCTGGATTGAAGACCCCCCCCCCACCCCACACCCAGATGGATTGTGATGGCTTTTCTTCATGGCCCCACCCGGCAATGCATGCAAGCAGCTGGCCTGTCATCGAGCATGAAAACATGATGGATGGGAAACGATCCGATGCTTTCATCCGAGCTCTTAAAAAACGGGAAACTGTTCCAGGGGGTTAAATCTGGAGTGTTTGGGTAAATGAAGAAGAATTGAATATGCGGGGAGGGGAGTGTCCCTATTTAATCGCCCGTTATATTACTGGGCCTTTTTGTAAGACCATCAGAACAGGTCTGGAAATGTATCCCCACGCAGTCCCATTCTATCAAGAAAGAATGCCACCGGGAGAGAGCAACATATATATAGCCCCTTGTGTTATGTATATAGCCCCCTATGTATGTATATAACCCCTTGTGTTATGTATATAGCCCCTTATGAATGTATGTAACCCCTTGTGCTATGTATATAAAGCATTGTATTATATATAGCCCCTTATGTATGTATATAACCCCTTCTGTTACTGTATGTATATAGCCCCTTATGTATATAACCCCTTGTTCCCTTGTTATGTATATAGCCCCTTATGTATTTATATAAAGTCTTGTGTTATGTGTATAGCCCCTTATGTATGTATTTAGCCCCTTATGTATGTATATAACCCCTTCTGTTATGCTTGATGGGCTAAATGGCCTCCTCTTGTTTGTAAATTTCTTATATAGCCCCTTATGTATGTATATTAAGCATTGTCTTTTATATAGCCCCTTATGTATATACAGTAGCCCCTAGTCCTGTGAAAACCTGTCAATTTTGCTGTATGTTGCACTGTGGTCCCGAGGAGGAGCTATTTTGTCCCCAGCAGTCTGTTTTTGTCCTCAGTAAGGGACATAAGTCTCTGGTTTCTGTTTTAAGAACCATATATTCAGTCAAACTGTGCTGTATGGAGGACATGCTGAAAATTTCAGTGACATCACATTTGCTGGGGTGTTACCAAGGCAATTTATGCACCACCTTTTCAGATGCCTTATAAAAACACCAAACTCCTTTCCTGCTTCCTCAGAAGGACGTGGATGGTATGACAGTAAATCCCACCTGCTTTGACTTGACTTGACTCAGTCACCCTTTCCTTCCATTACTGGACAAAGAAGCAGAAAATGGAGAAGGTGCAGACAGAAGACGAGCAGGGTCCCCTTCCTAAAGATGGGTGCTTTGAGGTTTTGCTGTCCATCCTCAGAACGATGACAGAGCCGGCGTCAGAGCCTGTGACAGGACCACGGTCAGTGCAGGGCAGGTAAGTGACCGCAGCCTGGACACCCTTACCTTTCCCTCCAGAAGCTCCTCTCTGGACCCCCACCCCCCCTGGCTTCTGCGGCTCCTGTGGGCCGAGGCCTGGATGCCGTCTCCTCCAGCTATGAATCACCCCCCCAGGGGTGAGCAATTTATAAAACGGTGACGGGTCGCTTCCTCCTTCTGATTGCTGATTACACCTTGGAGTTTTTATAATTTTTTAAAAATCGTCCCAGCTCGGGGGGGGGGGGGGGGGGGGGGGGGGGGGGGGGGGGGGGGGGGGGGGGGGGGGGGGGGGGGGGGGGGGG
>JABFEA020000098.1:3742928-3755495 GCA_019775915.2 Cyphomyrus plagiostoma
CCCCCCCCCCCCCCGCCCCCCCCCCCCCCCCCCCCCCCCCCCCCCCCCCCCCCCCCCCCCCCCCCCCCCCCCCCGCGCCCCCCTGCTGCTGGTTTTACCAAGACCAGACTAATAAATCGCTGGAAAGTAAAAAAAAAAAAAATCTCAGGTTTGTGAAAACCACCAGCACCGTTAACTGTTTTCTTGGGCCCGACCCAGTTTGCTGAAACCGGACCTGTTCAGATCGTGGCATTTCGTTGAGTTCTCTGGCCGCGTTGAGTACTCTCCGCCAGCGGAAAGGTCTGGAAACAGGAAGGTATGAAAAAGCGGGTGGCGCGGGGTGGGGGGCACGGAGGAGACTGACTGTGTTCCGAAAAAGGGGGCAGAATGGAGGGCTCTAGGGCTATCTGCCCCAGTCTACCTGCGGCCTATCTGCCCCCTGCCAACCTGTGGTCTATCAGTCCCCTGCCTACCTGTGGTCTATCTGCCTCCAGCCTACCTGTGGCCTATCTGCCCCCAGTCTACCTACGGCCTATCTGCCCCCAGCGTATCTGCCCCCAGTCTACCTGTGGTCTATCTGCCTCCAGTCTACCTGCGGCCTATCTGCCCCCAGTCTACCTACGGCCTATCTGCCCCCAGCGTATCTGCCCCCAGTCTACCTGTGGCCTATCTGCCCCCAGTCTACCTGCGGCCTATCTGCCCCCAGCCTATCTGCCCCCTGCTTACCTGTGGTCTATCAGTTCCCTGCCTACCTGTGGTCTATCTGCCCCCAGTGTACCTGCGGCCTATCTGCCCCCAGTCCGCCTGTGGCCTATCTGCCCCCAGTCTACCTGCGGCCTGTCTGCCCCCAGCCTACCTGTGGCCTATCTGCCCCCAGTGTACCTGCGGCCTACCTGCCCCCAGCCTACCTGCGGTCTATCTGCCCCCAGTCTACCTGCGGTCTATCTGCCCCGCAGAAAGAGCTGAAACAGGTCTGCTGCCTGTCTATTCTTAGCTGGGGTCTGTGGTTGCAGTGCTGTTGTTACAGATTGTTATGGTAGCAGCCACTAAGCCCCCCCTCCCACCTAGGCGATGCTCCAAGCTCCGCCCCCTTACCCCTTTCGTATTTTGCTGCCGCTCTCAACTGAGATGACTGTCCGAGAAAATGACGGCTTGGTGGCTAGTGGCATGGACTTCACCCCCACCCGGTGCTGTGTCCTGCTCTGCTGGCTGGAGGGGAGTGCTTGTGTTGGCCTGTGCTGGGCCACTAGTGGGCTGCTGTGTCTTCAGGCCAGGGGGGGCCGTGTCACTTTGTGTCGGCCAGTCTCTATGGGGGGGGGAGTGGTAGGGTCAAATAGGACCTGCTGCCAGTACTTATACACACAGAAAGTTGAGTGGGGGAGAGAGAAAGTGAGTTATGAGGTCTTTTCCTGACCGCCCAATTAAAGTGCTTTATACGGAAGCACCGGTGCATGCTGGGTACTCATGGGTCTGAAGGAAAAAGAAACCATAAATGCACGAGTCGCCCACGTCAGCACCCCAGAGAGCAGAAACTGCTGAGGATGGATATGCCCACACCAAGTAAACTGCTTGGATCTGGTGAGTGAAGTGCATATTCATGTGTGGTACATTCTATAGTAACTAGTAGTGTTCCCTGTGTAGTAACCCTCGTAGGGTTTGTGTAGGGGCACTTGTGGTAAACCATGCAGTAACCTGGGTAGTAACTAGTGCAGGGCCTGTTTCTGTGGCTGGTAAAGGGACTGGTATAGGAAATGCAGCGCACTGGCTGTACAGGTTAAGCTCTGCTGTGTGGCACTGTGCTCGGAGGATGCAAGCAGACCATTTCCAAGGTGGTCTTGGGTTTCCTGAAACGCTGCGGCTGCAGCCAAGCACAATCTCGCCGTGAGCCGGCTGGCTCACTGCGCTCATTGTTTCCCCTCGGTTCGGACGGGCCTGGTTTGTTTTGCTGGCTGGCTGGCGTCGCGCGTTCCTGCGGTTGGCATGGGGCGCCGTCCTGCGGCACAGGCCTCACGGGCTCACACCGGAGACGGCCCCGCGGGCGTGAGCTGGACGGCGGGCGCGGAAGCACGCGGCACGCGGCTGACTGATTGTCGACTCGCTGCCGATTGTGGGGCTATCCCGCCTGGCGGAACCACGGAATGCATCCTGCTGATGTCAGACACAAGTACTGCAGACCTGTGCATGCGCTGGCACTCGTGCAAAAAGAGGAGAAAATCCATCCATCCATCCATCCATGAGACACATAGCTCCCAGATCTTTCTTCTGCTGTGGATCCTGACCAGCATATAACGTGAGTCAGGTCACTTTAATTATCCAGGACTAGTTGGTGAGGGGACAAAGGGGTGCCTGTGTGACCCATTGGGGAAGGAACGATGAAGAGAGACAAGAGAGGGGGTAGCTGGGGATACTGGGACATATAGATCATTACTAAAACACAGCTGATTTAGGTTGCTATGATGTGAGATTTGTAGATGTGCTTCAAACTGTTAACCAAACCTTGGAGAATGTCCCAGTGCATGCTGGGATATGGTGACAGGCATAATGAAGGCCTCATTAGGCTGGAAGCTCATATCATTCCACATTCTTGGTTTGCTTGGTCATCCACCCTCACCATATCAATGCACACATCAAAAATGAACCCCCCCCCCCCCAACTAAACCCTGCAGAATGGAAGGGGCGGGGTTTCTACATGGCTGACCCATTTGTGCCTGCTGCAGGATAGACAGGCGGTGACTCCCCCCTAAAGTGGAATGGAACGGGCGTGTCACTGGGGGGCAGTGGGGCATTACTCAGAGAGGACCTCGCCAACTTATGGGATGGGAGCATTTAATCAAGAACAATGATGCCACATGAGCTCAAGGCATAAGCCGTCCAAGGGCGGCACAGGGCAGTTGAGATTAATGCTGATCATTATCACACCATGTGTGTTTCCAGATTTGACCGCCATGCAGGGCAGAGAAACGTGAATGTTCTAGAAGGCATGCTGCCAAATGAAGGGGGCATCCTTTCCTGAAAAAAATGTTAAAACTGGGGTAAACCTTGTGGGATTCATGTTGATGGGACTTCAGAACCTGGTCCTGTGAGGAGTAATCTGTGACCTACCATACTCACAGTCATCCACTGCGGTGCTGCACAGGATAAGGTTCCAGTTGAAAATGGGTGGGATTTATTCATAGGTTCAGTGGACACCATTAGACATGGTGAGGGAGAAACTACAACATGTTCATAAAGGTCTGGTTCAAGTCCAACCCACAGCTTCAACCTGATCATTACAGCCAGGCAGCAGGTGTGATGGTGGTTTGAAAGGCTGTAGGTCCTGAAGGACAACATCTGTTGGACTACTGAGTCTAAGCCCTTTACATAATGTTAGATCACTGACATAACTTGCACAGACTGCTATGGGTTTTTAATCTACAGCATTCCTGTCTCTGCCGTGCCCATAGTGCTCCCTTTCTTGCTATTCTGGGTTGCCCAATCAGGGTGACCCTGAACATTGCTTTGGAAATGGTTTTGGTGTTGTGATCATGTGCTACGTTCATGTGGTATGATCATGTGGCACATGGGATAAGAGGGGCCATCAGTGTGAGCCCCATATGGGATAAGAGGGGCCATCAGTGTGAGCCCCATATGGGATAAGAGGGGCCATCAGCCCAAGCCCCCATGTAGGATAAGAGGGGCCATCATTGCGAGCCTCATGTCGGATAAGAGGGGCCATCAGTCCAAGCTCCATGTGGGATAAGAAGGCCCATCACTGTGAGTCCCGTGTGGGATAAGAGGGGCCATCATTCCAAGCCCCGTGTGGGATAAGAAGGTCCATCACTGCGAACCCCGTGTAGGATAAGAGGGGGCATCCGACCGAGCCCGGTGTGGGATGAGGGGCCATCAGTCCGAACCCCGTGTGGGATAAGAGGTTCCATCAGTCCGACGCCCGTGTGGGATAAGAGGGGCCATCAGACCGAGCCCCATGTGGGATGAGGGGCCATCAGTCCGAGCCCCGTGTGGGATAAGAGGGGCCATCAGTCTGAACCCCGTGTGGGATAAGAGGGGCCATCAGACCGAGCCCCGTGTGGGATGAGGGGCCATCAGTCCGAGCCCCGTGTGGGATAAGAGGGGCCATCAGTCCGAACCCCGTGTGGGATAAGAGGGGCCATCACTGCGAGCCCCGTGTGGGATAAGAGGTTCCATCAGTCCAAGGCCCGTGTGGGATAAGAGGGGCCATCAGTCTGAACCCCATGTGAGATAAAAGGGGCCATCAGTCAGAGCCCTGTGTGGGATAACTGGGGGCATCACTGTGAGCCCTGTGTGGAATAAGAAGGGCCATCAGTACAAGCATCGTATGGTACAAGAGGTAGGCAAGACGGATTAATGATATTCTGGTTCTGTAAAGCCCTTCAGATGTCTTGAAAAACACTACATACTGTAAATGTAACATTCATTCATATAGTATGAAGGATGACATGCCCCCCACCCCCCCGGTTGAATCAGAGGATCAAGGTAAGTATATCTGTATTTCTGCATAGCCAAAAGAATAAAGGCCATCTGGCCATGGCAATGCAATGCATGCTGGGATATGCGGGAGAAAGTCTCCTCTCCCGGGGGGGCTGCATATCAGGGAACAGGCAGGTGGGTGACACTTCAGTCCAGCGGCGATGATGTATGGCCGGCGTGGTCCATAGGTCACGTTTGTGTGGTAATAAAGCTCTTCTCACCTCTCACCATGAGCCCTTAAGTGCCTAATTAACCGAAAGCCCAGGGCACCAATCAAGCACGTAAATGAGCTGATGTGAATCCCCCCTCCCCCACCCAGTTCTTGCCACCACCCGTGGGGCGACATAGTTCACCCCGGTGACAGTATCGGACCAGCAGATGTCTTTACCAAGGGCACCTAAACGACACCCGGTCCGGCCACTAATCACCGTCAGAGCAGAGTGGGGAGGTGGGGAGGTCCCTCTGGGGCTTGGGGGGAGCTGAGATTTACAGCCTGGAGGAGGGCAATCATGGGTGGGGTCCTGCTGTCCTGCTTTCTCAATCATTGAGGCTCAGCAATAGACAACCGGACAATCCAACGCGGGTCACTCTCACACAGCCTGCCTGTGATATTTGCTAAGATCAATACACGCCTTTTTCAGTTGGCACCTCAGAAAACAGAAGTAGGAGTAGAATGACCAGGAGGCCAGGGTGGGGTGGAGGGGGGCACAGCTATTCTGGTGATAAAGCTGCTGTACCGTGAAGAATAGGTAAACTGATTAAGGAAAGGGGAAACGGAAAGGGTGGCAGGAAAGCACCGCACAGGACGTGACCCTAGGCGGCCGACCAATAGGATGAGGGTGGGGGCGGGGCCACAGATCCTAGCACTCCAGAGAGGGATTGCATCAGGTTAATCATTTTTCGGTACCTGGAGTGGCCACCCCGCCCGGACCCTAGCAGAGGTCTGACCCACGGATACGGTGCTGAGATCCGCGCAGGGGAATTCCGCACCTCCGCACAGCCGCAGAATGCCTGGTTTGCCGCGATAACACGCTTTGCATACTGACACACTTCCCAAAAAGAGAAGGACCAGTGGGCCAGGTGCAACACAAACTCTTCGATAAGAGCCCCTCCCGACATAATGGGCTTATTCTTCTGTGGGCAGGAAGGGGTTACGAGGGCCGGCCGAGGGGAGGGCAGAGGTGCACTTCCCCATTCGCAACGGGGCTGGCTTCACATGAAGGCACGTCTTCTGCCTGGGCTCGTCGGTGTGTCAGATGGCAGGGGTTAGATGACGGCACCCCATCCCCCCCAACCCAGAAATCACAGAACCAGGGGGGTAGGCATCCCTCACCATGGAGAGCAGGCTAGTCTACCCCCTGCTCCCCAACAAACTAGACAGAATTTGTTAATGTCTCACATGTGTCAAGACTGGATGGGTTGTCTCCAGGGCCCAGGGTTGGGCCCACATCTCCATGTGAGGACGGCCAGGCACCCCCCCCAACTCTAACCTCGTTTTGTTTGCACTGGACCTGGAAAACAAACATGGCCGCCCTTACACTGAGCCCCGCCTCTGATCACTTCCCTAGCCCCTGGCCTCTGCAGCCGGTCTGTTCCTCTCCCAAATGCCAGAACCATTTCCCCTCTGCCAGAACCCAGGCTGGCCCAGCAGCACCAAACTCCAGCTCCTTGGGTCCTCAGGGTTTTTTTTTTTAACCAGAATGTGAAAACAAAAAACAGGATGTTGGCCCGACATTCCTGGACAGCTAACTTGGGTTTGGTTGGGCCCCAATGCACATTTACACAAGTTTGTTATCGAGTTATCGCCACAGAGTAATACTCTGCGATGGTCCTTGAGTTAAAGAGAGAAGGTTGCTAAGTTTGAAGGATGCTGGTTGCTTGCTCTTGTACCCAAACCTGAAGAGCAAGGCTGACCCACAACCGCCCCCCCCACGAAATTATGTAAAAAGTTCTCATTGCTCCGGATAGAAGCAACAGGCAAACACAGGAAGAGCCTCACAACAGGCAAAATCCACAACAGGGGTATTTAGTTTACCAGTCCAAACCATCAGTCAAAACAATCAGTATCGCGATTTGCATTCCAGTCAAAACCCTGTTACTGGTCGTCACAGCAACCAATTCGTTAAGAGGTACAGCTAATGAGACCCAACGAGCACTCTGATTGGCCAGGCACCCTGAGGTTCCTGATTGGCCAAGCTCCCTGTGCTCCCTGATTGGCCAGGCCCGTAGTAGCACACACACACACACACACACATTAATCACACGCAGAAACCATCCAACGCTGGCTTAAATAGACCCGTGAAGATGATTAATGATTTCGCTATTAGGTGATTTGCGTTAATAAAGTCGGCCAAATTGGCCTCCCCCCTTGGGGTGCGACACCACCCTTCCCCTTCTTTTTTTAACGACTTCAATTAAATGTTACATCTGAACGATTACGTTCTATTTTCTGCAATTATTTTCAGTGAGAAGGTAACAAAGAGTGTAGTATATAAATTTAGGGAGTAAGATCTGGTGCAGGGCAGCGTGGGGGGGGTGGGGGTGGGGGTGGGGGGCGGGTAGCTTGTCTTCAGCCATATTTCTGGGGGAGCAAATATGACTGAAAAAGGTTTATATACATTTTGAGTTAAGTGAGACAATGCAGCCATTTTCTGTATTTTATATCCCATCGTTCCAGTTACACACATCTTGTGCTGGATAAAAATCTATAAAAAACCACTCTGGCAGACAAAACAACCTCTCCTATAGGACACCCCAGGAAAAAAAGATTAAAAAACAGTTAAAGACAGCAGTTGCTGTTTTTCACCGTGGGGGACACGTCGCCTTCCTGTCAGCCGGGCTGCAGACGGCGGTTTGAGCGCAGCTTGTGGTTGGGGCAGCCAATCAGAAGAAGCTGCTTTCAGACAGGGAGGCGGGGAGACGGCATGCCCACATCGTGTCCCGGTGTGGACGCACAAATGCCGCTGTGGAGTTTTCCTCCTTGGGACCCCCTCCCTCTCCACCAAACAAATTGCGGTTGATTCAATCGGATCTAAGGCGGTTCTGAGATGACGGGCCGGGCAACAGGACCGACCACAGAGACAGGCGGAACCTGGCCTGTGAGAATCTCTGGAACTGTTTTGCAGGCCCTGTGCTTGTTGGCTCGGTTCCGCTTGACCCATCTGCTGGCCCACTGATACACCAAGCAGCTGGAGCTGTCCTGTCATCCTCTGAAGGGTCCTGTCTCTGCTGTGTGCCCCCCCCCCCCACGCTCCCTTTTTTGCCCGCATTACCCTTCCTTGATTGGGGAGAGTTCCTCCGAATAACGAGACCCCCCTGCAGGCAGTCGAGTGATATTGCAGGGGCGAGGTGATTAATTTGGGCCATCGCGTGGTTTTGCTTTAAAGCAGTTTGGCGGCCTGCGTGATTATTCCCCCCGCCCGATACGTTCCAGTTGTTTCCCTTTGGATTTTCTCTCTCCAGTCAGATCAATTGTTCTCAGATTCACACTGTTAAATTCAGGCGAGGGGGATAAGAGTCCAGGCTGGGGAAACAAAGAGGAACAACCTTGCCAGGTTCCGGTTTTGCCAAGCGCTGGAAGGGATGCTCTTCATGACATCGCTCGTCTTTGGAAAGAGCGAGGAATTTGGCAAACTTAGCACATTGCCAGGTTGGGTAGGAGGGGTCGTCACAACCATAGGTTGTCCAGGGACCAGCATCAGGTGGGAAATGGGAGGTGGGGATATTGGTCAAGAGGGGACTTCTGGGACCTAGCAGAAAAAGGGTTGTGGGTGTTTCTGTGGTGGCAGTGGTGCTGTGACACTGACAGAGTGCCCATCCTGTGTTTTGGTGCCCAGAACTACCACTCCAATTGGGAAACCCTCAGATGTGTAGCTATGTGGACCAGAATAAAAGAGGATGCTTGATTGTCCCCCGTTGGGGAAATTTGTCTTGCGGCTTTTGGCAGATACCGAGAAGCAATTACCCACGTGGCTAAGCGACACGGCACACAATGGAGGCAGTGTTGGGCGTGGGGGCACCCGGCGAAGTGTGTTTGTGTTGGACAGTAAGCTGTAACGCTGTTTTTTAATTGAATCCCCATCCTGCTCATTTTCCAAGTGACGGTTCTTGTTTGTCCTCAGAAAAGAGGCTGTTAGCCACGTTCCACACGCAGAGGCAATAACACAAAATGTGCTAAGAATATGCAATTCGGAGATCCTTATTACTAAACCAATTTCTGCGGCATTAATGATGGAGGCGTACAGTGTCATCATTCGTCATCCAACTGCAATAAAATATTTGACTATAAAGTTTTGCTGGACAAATGGAATCTTTTGACTGCAGTTCGGTTTAAGAGGAAATTGCTGCAGAAATTCATAGTGGAAATTTGTCAAGATTTTTATGTGTTTGCTATCCTCACTTTTCTTCCGAAGAAACGGGGCGGTCGGGTTAGCAGCCTGAGTGCTGGATGCATACCGTGATATAAAAACAGGCGCCGCTTTAGACGGCCTCTTTCAAGCACCGTTGTAGACGGTCTCTTTCAGGCACCGTTGTAGACGGCCTCTTTCAGGCACCGTTGCAGACAGCCTCTTTCAGAAGTGTGCTGGCTGGACTTCTTGACCACCTGTCCCCGAAAACACCTGTCTGGCTCTAACCACAATCGCCTGGGAAACCTGGAGAGATTTTGACCCCGGGGCCCTCAATGGAGGAAGTGAAAGAGCATCTACAAAGGGCTATTTATGCTCTGATCATTAGCCTGCGTCCTTGGTGCCTGAGAAGAGGAAGGAGGCTCAGGTGCCCATTATGCGAAAGCTCACCACACGACATGCCCCTTGGCAAAAAGATGGTAAGACAGAGGCAGATGTGCCTCTCCACCGTACCGGTCCATCACCGACAACGATCCAGATGACTGCTACGATAGAAGCACTTTTTGATTGCATGAATTAACACATGCTATTGTCAACGGTGTTGTGCCTTTGAACTTGAGTCCTCAGGGTCTTCGATATTCACACCTACACCTCCTCGATTCATCCAGTGTCCTCACAGAAAGCCACATTCATTTTATATCATTAAGGGCTCTCAAAATGGTGTTTGTCTGACGTACGAAACCACCTGCGTGAATATTATTATCAGAGATGGCCGATAGCGACGTATCAATGTGAGCCCGATGTTTCCGTTCAGGCCTCGGTTTAAGGATTTGACATTTCGTGCCTCCTAACACCGGCAGCGCTGTGCTTCCATGCCACCGGAATTCCCTTGGGCTTCACTGTGTATTTATCAAAACCGAAGTGAGGTCATTATCCAGCTGTGAATTTCCCTTCAGAACGAAATATCAACAGCAGTTTTGTTTATGTAACTCATTCAGCCTGACGGGGACTGATGAAGCGCCACTGAAGGTCGTGGCCTGCTCTAACTCTCCAAGTGACCCCCGGTAAAATCCCTGTGAGATCAGACAGCCACCTCTTATGTCCAAAACACTTCGTTTTTAGGGTGGGGCCACTCTAAAGCTCGGAAGATCTTAAGGTTAGGCCAAAGGTGAATGAAGAAGGTTCCCCAAGGTGCTCCTCTGTTGGGGATATTCCGTGGATCCCTTGGGTTGCAACAGCCTTCTTAAAATATGGGTTTAAAACCCATGGCAGGCGGGGTAATGGTCCCAGTCACTGATTGGATAAACCCCCTGCCCAGCCAAGGAGCGACAGCTTCCTCAGAGCCTCATTCGTCACCCCAGAAGGTAGCTGTAGGACCAAAAGCTTGAGATTACCGCACCGACACTGTCAGCTCTGTTTTCTCATTGCCGTCCTGTCACAAACACAACACACGCTCAGTGAGGAGAGCATTGTTGGCCCCCCTTACAAGCCCCCATCACTCTTGAGGACTGGCTACCCTCAAGCACAGGCCAAGACAGACAAACAGCAGGCGATCTCGTGCGTTAATCTGCCCCTCCAGCTTCCGCTCTGGTGCGCCCCCTCCTGGGCAGGCTGGGATCTGGCACAGAAGTTACTGCAGCTTTCAAAAGCCCCTTTGCTACCATGTTTGGCCCCCGTGCTGGAAGTCAACATTGACGCTTTCTGCACCACTGAGAACGACCTGTAAAAAAAGTTTAAAAATGCAGAACTGTGAGAGGCTTTGGAAACAGAATATCTAAACCATCGCCGGCAATAAAGCGCCTAGTCTCTTATTTTCAAGAATATTATGATTATTTTCCTCCTCCTAATGCAGTCAAACTCCAGTGGGGTGCTGGGTAAACACTTGCCGTTCTGGCCTCATTTCTACAAATTTGGGCAGAAGTTTTCCTGAAAAAGCCTTCATTTCAGACGCCACTAAATACGCACTTTTGTGGTTCAGACAGGTGGAAAAAGAAAAACGCAGTGGAAATTTGTCTGTATGCAACTCGGCTGATCTGAAACTTGGAGGACAAAAGGTGTCGAAATGGACCCGAAGAGAGCAGAATGGTTGCCAGCACGCAAAAGATTTCACGACTGGGCAGCGAGAGGCGTTGCAAAGGCGTTTCCGATTCCTTGCAGTCATGAGACAGTCTTGCTTCTCATCCGGCTTCAGAAACAGTCTCTGTCTGGTCTCTGTTAAATTATAGAAAAACGCCTATCTTGCTGTTAAAAGCCTGTCTATAGTGACAGTGTGCTCAACCATTTATCTGTGCTTTAGGACTCAGGAGGTTGCCTGGCAGAATGATTTTACTGCTTCAGATAAAACCATCTGATAAATAAATCTAGATAAAATAAATCTGTGTCTAAAACGTTAAGGATTTAAATCCTGTGGCACAGTAGGATGCTGTCGCTGATCCTTTGAGACCCTGAGGCTTTAAAGCAGAGCAAACAGCAGGTGCTGGACTGCAAGCTGGAGCTGCACTCGAACCCACAACCCTGCCCCCCATGCCTCACTGTGAAATGTACTGTGATACTGTGGCTTGACTGGCCTTCTGAAAGTCGCAGGGAATGCAGCTTAAAAACCATTAGATATTAAATTAATGGGGGGTGGAACTAGACAGGGAAGTTAGTGGTAGGGGGCTGATGCCTTTTTGTTACTCTAATCTGTTAAACCGGTTGTGGGACTGCAGGTGGCGCCGTGGTTAAAGACACAGACCTGTATCATGACGTTTGCATTTTATGGTATAATCATTATCTTCCTCATCATCATCCTCTTTGAAGGGACGTTGTATGCTGTGATTGTGTGTGTACGTTTTCTTCAGCACCTCCCGTCCAGGCTGGAGCCCAGTTTTGTGCCAAGTGGGATGGACTCCAGGCCCCTGGGTAATCCTGACCATGGATGGATGGCTGGATGGGGAGATGTTTGCGTCTCTACCGGCAGGCGCAGGGTTAAAAAGCGAAAGCGGATACTCAGATGCCTGCGGGCGTGGGGGGGGGGATGTGTCGACAGGGCTGACTGAGGAAGAGGCGCAGAGGACGGGAAGCCCCAGTCACCTCCGTGGGGAATCTCACCCGGTGGAGCTTTTTCAGGAGTGTCTGGGTTCGCTTTGTCTGGCCTGACAAATTAGGCGGGGGCCATGTCTCCCTTCCCCCCACCCCCCTGTCCGTCCAACAGGTGTGAGGGGGTACCGGAGCTCACTGGCACATGCACCTGAGAAAATGTCCCAGACAAAGACCCCTGAAAGTGCCAGTGGGGGTGCCTGGCGCAGGTGATGAGACAGGATTCTGTTGAGGGTCCCCGAGGCAGTGCGCAGGGGTGGGTGAGTCGGGAGTCTTTCTGGCTCTGCCTGGTGTACCTTTGCCGGTGTGTAATCGCAGTCGAGACGCACTCCTTTCATGTCTGGGTGAGACGCATATTCCCATGCGGCGTATAATGAACATTCCGTAACAATGCGGATGACTCCGACATTCCTGTGTCCACGGACAGGTTTACTCCTGGGCTCCGCTGTACGTTGCTTTAGGTAAAAGCATCTGCTAACTCATATTGGCATGTTAATTTGTTTATTAAGATTTGACCACTTAGTCTATGTTTTCCTGTTAAGCCCCAAAATCCTGACCGTTGTGCCAAATGCCCAAGCCAACGTTATCGACATTGGCTTCTGGGAGTTAGTGTACCATTAAGTCACATTTGCTCCAAAATACATTTCACTCTGAGTGGGGGGGGGGGGGGGGGGGG
>JABFEA020000098.1:3781274-3793272 GCA_019775915.2 Cyphomyrus plagiostoma
CTCCGCATTCTCTCATCCGGCCTCCTTCCTCCCCCCCTCCCATCTTTTTCTTTAGAAGGGGGGATGAAGGGGCTCAGATCCTCACACCTGCTCAGTGTCCCTCCAGGCCCCCGGATTCCGGTGAGACGCTGAGGAAGCCACAGGGTCCCCCCCGCCCCCCCGGCACACACACAGACAGCGCCACACGCATACGTACCCCCACACACGTGCTTTTTGGCTCCAAGGCCCACGTATCTGGGCAGCTGCGGGTCCGGGGGTCTGACACGGAAGCCGGAGGGAGCGGGTGAGAGTGAGCGGGACCGAGCCTGAGGGCCTTACACCTGCTCTCCTTTAAGCCCGCAGATGCCATCTCCATTCTTAACCATCTTCTGTGAAATATGCTTTATTTGCATAGCAAACGCTGCCCCCTGATGGCGCTCTGCATGCATATCGCGGCTCTGCAAGCTGTCCCGTTTCGCCCAGGACGCTTGGCTGGCCTTCTGTGATGTTTAAACTAAGTTCCGATGTCTTCAATGTCCAGCGGGTGGAATCTCCATAAGAGGTTGACTGGGAGGAGCGGATCTCTGATTAATGTCACCAGGAAGTGAGCGGAACCCAGGGGATGAGATGCACAGAGTGGGCCACAGGGAATGAGACTGAAGTCTAGATGAAAAGATGTGCTTCAATAGCCAGAAAGTGGATAAATGGATATTCATATGGCTTTTCTCCTGTCACAGGACAGCCAGTGGAGCTGAGATTGATAGATAAGTGGCTCAGGCCAGTAAGTAGAGCACAGATAAAGATTAAGGTACCAACAGGACATGCATAGAAAGATGGGTTGCAGGAGAAGGAAGCTTATTTGCATAGTAGTGAGAGAGTTAATCAACTGGGGGGAGCATCGAATGGACAGGCAGCAAAGCCGAACACCCCCCCAGCCAATATATGTCTTTTGAATCGAATTGTGATAGTAACAGTGATAGACTAATGCACAGTGAAGAAAAAAATATCACATAGCGTGCAGATTATATAATGCTTTCTGCATTTTTCAGCATATTGTGTTTTTCTAAAATATGTCCTTTTCATATGACTTGCTTTTAATTGCTCTGTAGCTGTAAAGTGAAATATTCCTTTTAAAAAAATCCTGCTAATTAAAAAATATATGGGAACTCTTTAAGAGGAATTTTATCCCCCCTCTTCCTGTTGACCTCAGTAAGCTAAGCCATGCAGTATCAATAACTCCTGTTTACTTACTTATGTATCATTTAACTGCTTCATGGTATGATATAACTTTGCCTTCATCCAGTTTGACCAGTTCACCCAGTGAATGTACCACACTTGTACCCAGGTCAGATCCTCACCTGTGGATTGTTAGTTTTGCTATTATAATTTTTACCCCTACAAAATAGATTCTGCGCTTATTAATCCAAGATATTAAAGGTCCCAATGTACTTGTTTTTTTCCCTCTCATTTTTAATATATGCTTCCCAGACCTCCTGTTCCTGCTCCTGATCCTGCTCCTGTTCCTGCTCCCGATCCTGCTCCTGTTCCATCTCCAGAACTATCGACTCCCAAAGCATGGATGCAGAAGCTCAGGTAACAGCTGACCTGCCATTAAAAATGTCTCCCCCCCCCACCCCCATTTGGAGCTCGTGGACAAGAAACATGCTTCGGCTGCCAGAATCCAGGCGAACGTGTTCATAAAGCTGTAAAGGCAGGAAATAAAAAGTAAAAAATAAGAAAACCCCTTTCAGGCTGATGTCCGCTCTGCTTTAGAGGAAGGTGCCGTTTCCATGGCGATCCCGTATCCCAACGGAATACAGAAACGACATTAACACCATTACATTTACAGTCGTGAGGGGACCAGGTCATCTCCCAAAAATATTACAACGTCGTATCATTTAATATACTGAATTTTTTTCTGAATGTGTCACAGGTCTCAGTAAGAGGAGGCAAAGATGTGTATAACAGTCACGCCATTTTCAGTTGTGATAATTAAGGCCTGTTTGTCATGGTAACGAAGGGAGGCAGAAGGGGACAGATGAAGAGGGTTAGACACTATGTGTCAAAAAACTGGTCAAGAACACATTCCTGAATGTTGTTAGTAAGTCCCCCATGAGCGTGATATCGAGTTAAAGTGCAGGTCCTGTAAACAAATTAGGCGTCTCTCGGCATAATCTTGTAACGCAAGTTGGTGGCCGGTTTAATTACACAACGTTAACTTGACACGGCTTCGCCGGACTCAGACAGATAAATATCACCGAACAGAGAAACATTCTATGTGTCACCTCCAAAGTACACATCTTCAGCCCAGAGTGGCTCCTTATCGACCCACCTAAAGTAAATAAACAGCTGCTGATGTGCAAGTTAAAATGTTTCATTTAGCTCGACTCTCATAATCAGACTCCGTTTTCGTGCCTGAGCGCTTATATGTCCAGCCATTGTACGCTTCGTTGTCTCTTCGGCCAGTCGGACAAAATCCCAGCCTCTGTTTTTTGAGGCCGTTTCACAAATGTGGTTGTGTTCCGTTCGGCCTTTTCTGCTGAGGCCTCCCATCCTCGCTAAGGTCCAGAGCATCTCCCTGAAGGAATCACCCACATTCAGAGTATAGTTTTGTCGGGGATTAAAGTGCACGCGATAAAGATGGAGGTAGGAACTCACCGAGGAATGTAGAATCTTACTGGAACCACCGGTGATGATGCTGGGACAGGGACACAGCACAGGGACACAGCTGAGCGGGAGGACCACGAGGCTCAGTGCCCCCCTCAGTGACGGGGTGCTCAGCCTCCCCAGCTCTCCCTCCAATCCACCACTCCCCAATTCCACATCTTAAAGTGTATTAAAACTCAGACTGCCATGAGCTTCACGTCGGGCATTTTCATACATATGTTCAGTCCCATTCGTATTCATGCATATTCATGCTGCGGGGAATTTTATTTTTTCTGGGATAAAATAAGCAATTTAGGAAAGACAAACATATCATTTTTATAGATTTATCCCTATCTGTCTAGATCTAGTGGTCTGTCTACAGAATATGAGCGGCAGTTCTCACACCATCTTAACTAAATGAACGGGAAAGTGTCCAACACACATGGAATGTTTTAGTTTGCTACACAGTATCTGGTTGATTAATGTGGATTTTGACAGATATCACCACAGATATCACCCCCCCCCCCCCTCCACACACAAACTGTCTGTGGCCCCTAGCACCTCGCAGCCTGGAGCAGATCAGCTTAACATAATGCTGGAAACTGTGACCATGTGCCTGAGCTGGAGCGTAGATTAAATCTCCACTTCCAGACTCTGTGCACATCTCTACATCTCGACACCGGAGGCATGATCCATGGTCCATCTCCTGCTCCCTCGCTCCCACCAGCCTGCTCTCTAAACAAATGGGTCTCCAGCAGGTGGAATGAATCAACACCTGTGTCGCCCACCTGGGACAGCCCCATCAACATCTCACAAAGTTATGATAGTGTGCATCGCAGTGTAATACAAGACGACATCCGACGAATCCTTCGTTAGAAGCTCTCTAACCCTCAGTCTCCATCCAAATGGCCCCAAGAAGGAATCAACGTTTGAGATCCTGTTTCAGCTGCCTTGTGTTTACATGCGAGGCTTCACTTATAAAGTGTTTCTTCTAAGCAGAAGTTCATGAAGTCATGCTGTGTGAGTCAGAAACAAAATCATGGTCTGGATTTGTGGCTTCTGGTTCAGAAATGCGCGACACTGCAGATGGGACACAGGGATGAGTGTATGTCCATTAATGAACCTGAAAATTAACTTGAACTTGAAGCGAGCGCCTATTTAATTTAGAGAGACAAGGAGGAATGTAATGTGAGAGTGTTTAGCTCGAAGTGGGGGGGGGGGCAACATATCAAATCAGCCGTCCGCATGGGGGGCGGGGGGGTCCTGTAGCGCCCCGCGTGGGCGTCCCAGAACTCAGCATGTGTTTCTGGTTGACTTCCACAGCCTCTTCCGTCAGCCTCGCCTGCAGCAAATGCCCTCCACTCATATGGCCCTCATCTCCACCCTGTCATTCCCGACGCCCAGGGTCCCGGCACTGAGGCTTTCTAATGGAAACAGTGCCGTGTGACACGCATGGATTGCCGTTCTTCAGAATTGGTTCCAGAACGATCTGCCACTCCATGGCAATAAGTGCAGTGTGACACGCTCCCTGTCTACACTTAGCATGTGCTGGGGGGGCACATTTTAAAGAAATGCAAGTGAAATTGTAAATATTTGTGGAGAGGGGGGGGCTTCGATCAGGTGAACATGGAGGAACCTCTGGGGAACCGAGCCATCTGTGACGTTGCAGAGGGCCACAGCAGTGTGATGCTTGGTGCCCAGGTGGAAATGTGGCGTCTGCTTGCTGTGTCTCCACCGGGGAGCTGCAGCGTGCAGCCGGGGCCCCGCAGCGTGCAGCCGGGGCCCCGCAGCACTGGACTGGGGGCCTGGGGCTCAGAGACACATGGACGCTGTGAATCTCGCCTCTCTGTCATCACCCCAGTCTCTGTGTGTTTAACGTCACGGATGTGTACAGTAGCCATGACTCACAAGCACCTGTTCTTTATAGTCTCCGCAACGGAAGAGGCCCAGGAAAAGGCCTCATCAGAAACATATGATCCTCTGAAATCAGGATGAAGACATCTACTGCCCCCCTCCCCGACAGAAAGACACCCAGGCCAGAAGATAGACTGAATAACCATGATTAATTTTGCTCAGAGCAGCAGAGCAATGTGTCTCCATGTTCTTGAAGTGTCCTGTAGACTAAATGTGTCCTCTCGCCCTTCCTGTTCTGTGTCTCCGTGTTACGGGAGCACTGACCTTCCCAAAGGGGCCCCGCTCCCAGCGAGCTGTGTCTCCATGTTACGGGAGCACTGACTGTTCCAAAGTGGCCCCGCTCCCAGCGAGCTGTGTCTCCATGTTACGGGAGCACTGACTGTTCCAAAGTGGCCCCGCTCCCAGCGAGCTGTGTCTCCATGTTACGGGAGCACTGACCTTCCCAAAGGGACCCCGCTCCCAGCGAGCTGTGTCTCCGTACATAAACCGGCACCTATCCACATGCTGTCAACAAGGGAAGATGGGAGACCAGGGGGTAGTAAATGTGAGGGTGGTCCTGAGCAATCTCTTCTGTACAGTTTGTCATGCTTTTAGCTGTTGGCAACACGGCCTGTTCAGTTTCACCTGCTTAAGGAGCAGAAGGACTAAAGGGATGGTTTGAATCTCAGCAAAACCATGAAAATCCATACGGGCTGATAAGTTTGACCGTATTCCGTTTGGGCTGAGTTTTTCTCCACTTTTAACAAATGCTCTCTTTTCCCGGACACCTGATGACGTATTTTCTAAGTTGCTGGAGTAAGCAGTTTAGATAAGAGAGATTCAATGTATCCATCTGAAATTCCTGAAATAATGATAGATTTCTGTCATAATAACATGGAAAAAGGACATTAAATATAAAGTTGCTGAGTCACCATTAGGGTGGACAGTAGCTGGAGTCTCTTTCTTATGCAGCTACTGGTCAGATCGACATTTTCGACAGGGGCTGCCGTTCGGCCCTCGAGTCATAAACCTGACTTGAAGTGGGGAGAGAAGGCAGCAATGGATGGCACCCAAGTCTAGTGAAGCGCAGTGGTGTAGACTGGTGGAGGGGGCGTCTTCAAGTGTTTCTGGAGTGGAATGTAAACAAACCGGGTCACTGATCTAGAGAGCTGCTCTTGAACTCCAGTGACGGAGAAGCATATTTGTGATCGACACACACTGGCAGCTTTTTCAGCCTCATCAGTTGAGGTTTCGGACAATAGATTTCCCCACAGGACCTCGTGACATAAACAATCCAAGTAAACATCTCTGGTCTGCCAACTGGACCCTGTGTTCTGTGCCGCTTACAGTTCTTGGTCTGTGGGCTCCTTGTTTATATGCAGTGTGAATTTGTAATCCTGAGTGGGTTTCTTCCTGGTACTCCAACTTCCTCCGACAGACCATGTGGTTCATACTTATGTGTGACACTGAATTAGACCAGCACTTCCCAGTCCGGTTCTCAGGGTCCCGCAGTCTGGTCCATGTTTTTGCTGGGAGCTGGGAGGGAACAAAAACGTGGACTGTCTGTGGGTCCCTAAGGACCAGATTGGGAAACGCTGTTGTGAGTGTGTGTACTCTGCCATGGATCGACACCCCATCCAGGAGTTCCCTGCCTCCTGCCCTGTGCTTCCTGTGATGGGCTGCAGGCTCTCCACAGCCCTGTGCTGGATGAGTGGTACAGAAGATGGATGGATTATGTTGTTTGGATTTGGCCTCGTTTTGTAAGCTTCTGCAGAGTCGTTCTTCCATGAGTTTCTTCTGAATCTGCTTGTTATTATTGCTGGGCTGTGATGTGATGTAACTGTGAAAGGCACCAGCATCAATCACACTGCAGTCACAGAAAGGGAGGAACCACAGCGGGTGAAAATAAGTAAAACCGGATACAGCCGCCCGGTCCGGGCTGGTGACCAGGGGGCCTCGTGTGAGGGGAAGCCGGGCTGGTCCAGATCATGATGGACCCATAAACTCTATGGGCTCAACAAAAGGCAGATTTGATCACTGGGCCCGAGGTACTCTCTGCTCATGTGGACTTGTCCCCCTCACCTTCTGGTAGCCTGATAGATGAGTAATAAAAACATGATGCAACACCTAACTGAGTATCTGGCTAGTAATCAGGCTATTTATAGCATGTCTCTAGGGTGGGGGGTTGGGGGGGGGTGGGTGTACATTCTGGCCTGACTGTGCATTAACAAGCGTCAGGGGTTCGGTGGAGAGTGATGGGTGAGTAACGTACATGCTAACATGCACACGCATATCTGAACACACAGCTGTGAGACGTGGATGGTGAGAGTCTCCCCCCTTCCCCCCCCCAAGCTGAAAAGCATGGTATGCGCCCTTTGCGGGTTTCAGCATGTCCCTACCTGTAGAGGTCCATCAGGACTGGACCCCCGGGACAGTACAGGGGGCGGTGTGTGAGTCTCCGTTGGTTAAGCTGTTGTGCCTCTGATCAGATGGCTACAGGTTTGAGTCTCAGCCCCTTAAGACGTCTGAAGTAAAGATCCAGTCCCATCTGCTGACTTGTCCATCGACTTTCTATGTCTCTAGTCATCAGCCATATTTCTTCTCCGCTAACACAGTGAAACAGATCTCGCAGAGCCCAGGAGCCCTCTGCCTCGGGTTCAAGCTGCTTGCCTTCTGAATTATTTTTTTTCTGAAAAAGCAAATTAAGGGGCATTTCACCTGACAGCCATTTTCTGCTGCAGCCAGAGGGAGGAGCGACTAAAGACAGAGGTGTGCGGCAGGATGCAGGGGCCCGACACAGGGGCCCGATGCAGGGGCCCGACACAGGCGCCTGACACAGGCACCCAGCACAGAAACGCACAGGGAAACACCAGATCCTCAAACGCCATATTCATTCTGCACAATGTGATTATGGTAGTTTGATGAATTGGGAGAAATGAAGTTAAACAAAACTTTCCGCTGGGTGTCCGTAATGCCTGCATGCCGTTTGGGGATTCGCTTCCAGTCCAGGATGAGGGAAGAAAAGCCTGCCTGTTGGACCGAGGCTGGGGGGTTGGTGGGGTGGGGGGCACAGAAATGGTTATTCTTAAACCTCAGCAGGATGGAGAGGAAAGGGCAAAAGTGGGCCCCCATCCGTGGCTGCCTGGAGCCAGCCGCCACAGCGGAGACGCTGGGAGAGCGATAGGCTTTCACGCAACGTAAAACAACATTAAAACGATAGCTATGTTATGTTTTTTTTTCACAGCTAGCTCTGAAAACAGCTTCTATTTGAAACCTACAAATGACTCACAGAAAAGTGACACGCTGTTTACATTCTGTGCGTGCACTTTCCGTGTCGGAACAGGCTACGTGTGTGCTAATGGAATAATCTTTCTGTGCTTGCCGTGGCACACGTCGACTCGCACACGCTCGTGTCGCGCATGTGGCCCAACGCGGCACGGCCATGCAACATGCGCGAGTTAATGGTGCTGACACGTCGTATTGCAAATGCTGGATTCCTCATGCAAAAGTATAAACCGTTAAGGGACACTTGCCTGTGTGAGACATCTCTACAGAACAAGCCCTGTCTCACACAATTATCATCTATTGGGTGAAAATTGCAGTTTTAAGCATAGAAAACAAGGTAATTTGCAGGTGATTAATGCTGATGAGAATTTTTACTAAGGTGGACATGAACCTATTTCTTCTGCGGTCTGTGGGTGTTTCTCAATACCAAGAATGTAAAGATCGTACTTGTGATCTTGGCAGAAGCCGTCTTGCTAACTTGCCTCCCAACAACGAACTTGGGTCGCAATGAATCATGGGATTGTTCTCATTTTGGTGAGGATGCAACCGATGTATCCTTGATATATCCGGGGATTTTTACCATCCTCTGTACTTCTGCTCTTAGTATTGGAACTGATCTTGAGCAAAGGAAGATGATGCCAAAAACGGTCACGTGAGAACACGAGTACAGTGAAGTACACATATGGAGATACTACGCATGAATCTGTCTATGAATTTATCTGCCAGCCAATCTGTCAATCTGTGAGTCTGTCTGTGACTGTGAGATTATATACAAAAGCTTCTCAGAGTCTGTCACAATTGGCCTGAGAATCAGCCCATAAATATGTGACTGTTGGACTGACTCAGTGACTCGACATGTGAATCTGGCGATTGACCACAGATGAAGGGGATTTACTGAAATTCTGACAATGGTGCCTTGAGGGGGGGGGGGGTGGTGTCATCGTGAGACATCAGGACCTGTGGGTGACTGCTGTGTCCTTTCATGTAAAACCTGTCCATTTTCAAAACATTTTTAAACATGTGGAGTATTCCGCATTGTCTGGAAGAAAGCATTCCATGACCCCGTCACTTTTAAAGGGACGGTAGGACCCCTGCTCTTTGAAGGACTCCCCCAAAGCCCTGTCCGCGGCTCGTCACTCTCACAGCTGGGGTCTTCATCAGGAGATGGTCTTTGATGTCCCAGGCTGGAACTTCTCACCAGCCAGACCCATTAGCTGTGTGACACTGGTGCCCCGTCATCCATATAGCACAGTCCTGCAGCCACTCTCGATGTCCCTAGGGGGCGCTCACACAGCAGTTGATATCCTGACCTTCTGTGTCATAGAATCTGTAGAATCTTGACTTTCCAATGCTACTTTCACGTTCCTGGTAGCCAGAAACACACACAGCGTGGCCTCCTGTACATTGCCGGTCGATTCCGTTTCAATCGTGTTATTTACAGTTACGCCTAATTGTTATTGATTATCATTGTGAGGGTCTCGGGTCCAATAAAAAATGTCATGCCGTCCAGGGTATATTCCAGGCTTGTTCCCTGTGGTATCTGGGTCAGGTTCTAGTTAGATGGATCACTGGAAATATTCTCCTGTTCAAAAGCAAAACAGTAAGTTTTGATTTAGGAAATTTAAAAAGTAAATAAATAAAAATGAAGACCAAAGTAAGGGTGACGCATTAGGTGAGGATTTTTAGGGAAAACTCAGTAAGGGAGCCTAGTGGGAGCTGATGCATTATATTTATAGGCACCTTACTAGACACTCAAGGTCACCGCACAGAGAATAAGAAACAACACAACCACAGGATTAAATAACAATAAAAACTACACAATACAGGATTAAAAACAAAAGTTAAAATTAGACATTGCAACAGAAGGCAAGCTGGAACAGATGAGTTTTGAGGTTGGATTTGAAAGTGACAGTGAGCTGAGCCAACCGTGCATATCCTACAGTGGCGAGGCCCTCAACCAGTGTCACGGTGAGCGATCTGCAGTGGAGGGGCCCTCAGCCAGTGTCATGGTGAGCGATCTGCAGTGGAGGGGCCCTCAGCCAGTGTCACGGTGAGCGATCTGCAGTGGAGGGGCCCTCAGCCAGTGTCAGCTAGGGTCCCAGTGAGGGGCCGACCCCTGCCCTGACGGCATGTCGTGGCTGAGCAGATTGAATCTTCTCAAGGGGCTGTAGAGGAAAGCAGAGCCCCCAGTGCTTAGATGGCCGTGTGGTACCTTAAGCTCCCCCCACACCTGGAGCATTTTCCTGGCCAGCGATGCCAGCTTCGCCACAGCTCAGCCCTGGTCTTCGTCATCAGGCAGAAGATCCCTTGGCTGAGCTCCTCGGCTCAGCCTGGGGGAGCCAGTCCCCCCTAAACGCTGCCACATGTTCACACCATCGCTGGCTCCCTTGCCTTTTCGGCCCCAACAAGGGGGAACTTTTAACACGGAAAGGAAATTTCTATTTGTCTGTTTCTTCCCGCATATTTGCCTCGTTAAGTGATTAATGAGCCCCTCTGGTCTCTGTCTTGCGGTCGTGCAGTTAAAGCGCTGACAGGCGGTGTGTGTGTGTGTGTGTGTGTGTGTAAAAATGGGTGGCACAGGCTACCTATTATGAAGTTGAAGCGCTGGTTAATTAGGATTCTATTTGTAACGTCCTCCTGGGGTTGGAACTCATGGCAACATTCCGGTCCATTCCATCCCTTTCGGTGGGGCCAGGATATTAGCATAACAACGACTCCCTGGAGCGGGAGCGGGAGTGGGAGCGGGAGCGGCCACTTGTGACCGGCGGTGGGCCCCGGGCCCAGCACCCTCAGATGGTAATCTGGGCAGCTGGGTGGCTGAGAGCGGAGCGGAAGGGGTGGGTGAGGCGGGCGGCGAGGTCATTGTCCGGTAGACCGGCGGGGGGGGAATTTATCGAAAACGCAGCTGGCATTCTGTTTAACCGCGGACCCTTAAATATAAATCTCTGAGCGGCAGCAGCGTGGCTCGCCTTCGACATCCTGCGAGAAGCCCCGCCCCCCCCCACACCTGGTTGGCCGGATGGCTGAATGACGGGCATTGTTTCCCGTTCTGCCGGGTGATGCTGTCGCCACGGGAGACATCAAAAGTGCTGTGAATCAAATGACACCGACATAGGCGGCCGCCAAAGGTCCTGACTATAAACCGAGACGTCCTCCGGGAGAACCATGAAACAATTAGCATGCTTCTTACTTAATTAATCACGCAATTACAAATTTTATTTGACAGGGGAAGGAGCGTGTAAAATTCAGTTTAGTCTGCATCAGGAAAATGAGCATTAAGCCGTATGTGGGACCACAATTTATCGTCCCCTGATTATAGGAATGTAGGCATCGTTTGAATATCATTAACATGGCAAATCACATAGCCAATCGGGTCTGACATTTATATACTCAGAAATAACCTATTTTGTCACAAACGTGTTACCTTTCGCTCATTAAAGGATAGTGCAAACTGAGGGAATCGTGTGGATGTTTCTACAGCCAGAGAGAAGAATCGTGGACTCAGACGTTAGTGTCCATTAAACAGCAACCTCGGGAATAATGATGTAAAAATGAAAAAAGTACGGAAAGAAAGAATGTGAACGATTGTTGGATGGCGTTTCAGTGGAACGGCACATAGCAGGTGTGAGGAATTATTTTTACTCCAATTTAAAGGCAATAATAAAACGTAATAAGAGGTAATACCTTTTAGGGAGATTATATGCTTTCACCCCTGAAATACCGCACAGCTCATGGCTAGCACGTGTGGTTCTCTGATTTCGCCTTGTCGTTTAAAATCCGCTCGTTTCACTCCCTCTCCTTAAATAGCTTGTGTTTTCACAGAGTAGGATGTGTTTAGTGTGTTTTTTTACTCAGAGACGCGGTCGTGGAAAACGCTGGGATTCGGGGAGACTGTCGATAAACCGCATCCTGAGACGTGTTTGTGGTACGGGGCCCACAGGCAGGACATGGAGGTATAACACTTAGAGGAGCAGTGACCCCAGTGACTGGCCTGCTGCCGAAACACTGTGTCGGTGTTACAGCGTGTCGCTCCACACTCACTGCACAGGTGACTTCTCTGTGTATTTAAAGTCAAAAGAGATTGGAAGCAAATGGGGATGTGTGAGGCCCACTGTATAACACACACACACACACACACACACACACACACACACACAGACACACACACACACACACAGAGACACACACACACACA
>JABFEA020000098.1:3874864-3889010 GCA_019775915.2 Cyphomyrus plagiostoma
CCTCCCCTCCCCCCCCCCGCCGCCCCCCCCCCCCCGCCCCCGCCGCCCCCCCGCCGCCCCCCCCCCCGCCCCGCCCCCCCCCGGCCCGCGCCCCCCCCCCCCAAGCAAGGCATCACTCCATGGGCCTCAGCAGGCCCTCGGGAGGCTCGTGTCCTGAGCTGTGACGTGCCCTCCCCTTTCCACTGACGCCAGCAGTGCTCTGACGTGACCCTCCCCCACCGCGCCCGTGCGGTGCTGCCATGGAAACACAGTGCCAGGTGCCAGCTCCACTCCTCCTCTGCCATCAGCAGAACCAGTTTGGTGGAAAACATTACAAGGGCTGCAAAACATGTGGTTGTGCTTAGGGGGGGGGGGGGGCAATGACTCAGGAGCTGATACTAAGACAGCTGTCCTGGGACCAACAGCGAGTGGTGCAGGGCGTATTGCAGACCCGTGAACGCGCACAAAGCACTGGGGGAAGGGGCCGGAGGATGTGACCTCATCTTGGTCACTCACCCACCCCCCCCAGATGGCAACCGCTTACCCCCTACCTCCATAATAAATTCCCCATTTAAGCTCAGGAATAAACTCCACCCCCAACCGTCCCCCCCATCCAGATTGGACCGCTGTACCACAAACTGCCGCTGTCTCAGCTCTATGAAATTTACAGGAGGAGGGGGTAAGCGCCGACCCCCACCGTGAGTCCGGCACCCCACTTCACATACTACGCCTACGACCACGGGAGTCGGGCCTTGTGGACCCACCAGCTCGAGACACAAGAGGGATTCCAGACCACAGCCCGTCGGAGTGATGGACGGATCCATTATCGCGGGCATGTGGTGGCTCACGGCAGGGCAGGCTGCGCCATCAAGCACCAAGGGCACGGCAAGAAAGCCTGGCTGTTTATTTATCTTGGCCACAGCCATACAAACTGCAGCCCCATCCCCAGCCCCAGGATGCCCTTCAAGGCTGCATTCAGACGTCCCCTGTCTCCGCTTCAGAAATGCAGCACCAGCCGCCACAACGCAGGCCGGCTTTAGAGAGACACATGTTTTACAGATGGCATCTGCCAGCGACGGTCTTTCAGGTCAACGCAGGCACACCGAAATTTAACCGCAGGTGAAAACATCCTGGCTTTTCAGGGGTGGCTGTTCATTAGTCCTTTATAGCATTTTAAAGGGCTGTTGCTTTGCAGTGATCCGTGTCTCTCTGATTGGAGAACTGACACATCAATCAAATCAGTGGAACAGGGACTACAGCAGTTCGTCAAACAAATTGTCAACTGGGACCTTAAAAGGTTAAAGGGCGTCTCCCGAGGCTGTAACTTGCTCATTGCCAGATTACTCGTTTAATTAGAAACCCACTCACAAGGTTACTGTGCCCGCAACGGTCAGCCCCCACATCTCCATGGAAACCAAAGTAACTCTCAAAAAACTCCTCCCACCGAAAGGATGAAAGGGCTTCAGGTAGGAGGAGCCTCAGGGTGAGTAATTACACTGCAAATCTGTTTACGAAACAACGCGGCTGCAGGACACCAGCATGCATCCTTTGTTTTTTTCTGCTTTTATTGTTGTTTTATTGCATGAGACACTTTTTGGCACTTTTCAGACGTGACTTTCAATGTTTGTTTAACTCAGTTCAAATATTCTTTCCAGGTGTCAGAAAGCAAAGGATTTCAGCGGGCAATCTCACCATCAGAGATTGATCTTCTTAATCGCTAGGCTACCTGTTGAGTCCTCGGCCGACGTGCCCACTACCCATAAGCCCTTGCTCTTGCGCAGATGGCAGCAGTAAGCGCTCTTTAATGAGCCCCCCCAGATAAGCCTGTTTGTCACCACGAGGCGCATAAAGTCTGATTTATGGGGAATATTTTCACTGGAGTGAAATCGTCACTGCTTTACCCGCATGGAAAATGGAATCACAATGGGGCCAGGCAGGCCAAGCCAAGGCCTTTCATCTGCAAAGGTCTTTGTTGCACTTTAGCTTTTAATAAAACTATAACTGAGTAGATTGTAAGCTCCAGTGGGGTGGGGGGGGGGCTGTGGGGCTGGGTGGCTGAAGATGGATTTATTCAGGATATGTGAAGAGGCGATGTTCTTCCACCCTCCAAATACCAGAAAGGAGGACAAGCCCCCTTTTGCTGTTTGTGCCCTCATAGCTGTTACTGAGAGTTACACAGTGACACACGACACCATGATATGTTACACACCCACCCATGCCAACAGGCAGGCAGTTAGTAGGCAGCCCGGGGCTGGCGGCCGGGCTCTGTCACCAAGGGGGGGGCATGCCGAGTCCCGTATCCCGTCACTTTGTACCCACAGCTCCACGCACTCACCACACTGCCATGGTTTCCTCGGCTCTGACCTCCAGTCCCGCAGGGAAGCGGTTCTGACTGATTTTAGGGTGGACTATAAACAGAAATCAGGGCGATTCATTGGAGTACTTAGTATTGATCGTGAGACCTCCCAGGGCATTTCTCCAGGGACAGGGTGTCTCCTGGACCTCTCTTTCTACCTTCCAGTCTCTTATAAATAGGGGCTGGAACTGGAAAACAGACCACAGCTACGGGACGCCCAAAATGCTCATGCCTCCTCACCCTGTTGCCATGGCGCTGGCGGCAGCCAATAAAACAGCCTGGTGGGAGAGTCAGATAGGCAGCCGTTGTCGCCGGGGCAGGTGCAATATCCCTCTCTCCGTCCCTCCTATACCTCCCGGATCTCCACCTCCTCCTGCTTTCCGACACAGCACACCAGCAGCATGTGCCTTCTAATAGCGTCAGTGGAACGCGGAGCAGCCCCCATCAATCGGAATGCCCTAGAGATGCCCACGCCCACCTTGGCTCTACAGCACAGCGCCTCCTGTGTGGCCGCAGCTCGAGTTTTGTAGGGAGCGCGACCTCCCTGGACTCCCCCCCCTCCCCCTCCAGCAAACCCTTTTTACGGTGCTTCACACTGATGCCAGGCAGCTAAACGACGGCTCCCTGGGAGCAGGCCAGATGTGGGCCATTACGCTCCAGCTCGGCCTGCCCCGTTTCAGGCCCTTTTGATGTCGGCCCAGCGTACTTGCTGATACGCCGACCGGGCCTCCCCAGAGGCCTTCTCCTGTTTCAGCCCCCCCGAGTTCTGCTAGCGTTTCGGGGCTGAACTGGGAGCTCAGGGCTTTTCGGGATGTTGCACTGGGATTATGTGACTATGTAGTAATTATGTAGACGTTTGCCCTGGCCGCATGACCACAGAAGGATACAGTTCTACCCATTTATACTGTTTGGTATTTGGTTAAGTAATTCAGGAAAGGCACGTTGAAACAGTTATCTTTGTTCCACCCAACTCCGGGTCTTTAACTGTTTCGCCACCTGCTGGAAAAATAGTTTGGTGCTGCGTGGATTGTTTTGATCGTTGTAAATACCATACTCAGGTCTGTTTGCTCCATAATGCTGATAAAATATGTATTTCTAGTACATAAATTAATATAACAATTTTCAGGATTTGCCTTTATTTAACCCAAAAGGTTACATGTAAAGATGCAAACTGGCCCATTGATACTAAGCTTGTCCAATAGGGGTCTAAGCATCCATAACACTGTAACTTCCCTAGGGAGCATTAAACAGTCTTTAAGCAGGATTTCTTACTTAGCCAGATAACTTTTCAGATTTAAGGTAGTCTGAGTTACATTTAAGTGGATGAAGATATAGTCCATTTAGCTCGGACTATCTAAATCCAACAAGTTATCCAGCTAAGCAAGAAATTCTGCTTTGTGAAATATCCCCCTGATGTGTTTGTCTGTGTATGTGTGTAGCCAGCAGGCTATGAATGTTGGGAGGGGGTAGATAGACCTGGGAGGGGGGCTTTACTCCTGCTTCAGCTCGCAGGCGGACTTCACCATTTTCCATGCTCCTCTTCATTATCCACAACTCCTTTATGCCAAATCTTGCACCTTAACTGGGTTTTAGCCCAACAGCTTTAATGGGATTGGCTTCCAACATCATCCTCAGCCCCCTGGAGGCTGGTGAGGAATCGGGCTAGATGGTATTTTGAAGGTACATCTCTATATTTTCGAATGATATATAGGTTGAGATCAGGAAACTAGCCCCTATAAGGTAACAAAAATGGGTATTCATTACGTTGTGGGGACAAGCCAAGGCATATCTGAATGAAACACACACACACACAGGTTTGTAATTTTATCTTTGTGGGGATTCTTCATTCAATTCTATGGGGAAAACTCTAATCCCAACATGACGCCCTTAACCTCTACCCATCCCTAACCATAAGTAACCAAACAAAATACCAGAATTTTGGCATTATTCGTTTTTTGATCACATTCACAGATCTTTGTTGGGACCTGAAAAAGGGTAATTAAAAAACAGGTTTTTATTACATTGTATAATACAATTATATAATATAAACCTAATCCACACACACACAGTGGAGGGAAATGGGTTTATGGCAGATACCTGTGTCTATACGGAATGGTTGTACTTGTATATTTCCATTTCGTTTTGACCACACACTGTTTTAATAAGCATTTGGAACATCTCACATGTGGCTCTGACATACAACTGAACATTCAGTTTACAGAAAAAAAGATATATATTGTGTATCACTGTTCTGCCTAAAAATATTGAAGAATGTTGTTTCTATAAAGACCTAATTCTGACACAGCTTTAAAAATAAAATACACTTTAAAAAAACTGAGAGTGAAGCACTGCTCTCATAATGAACTGGAATCCAGGGTAAAATGTCCTCACAGTACACTGGAATCCAGAGTGACGTACTGCTGTCACAAAAAAGTGGAATTTACAGTAAACTGGAATATTGATTATAGTGATGCCCTTACTGTGAAGTGAAATTCAAGGAACAGAGAGTAAACTACAGCTCTCTTAGTGAAGCAGAACTGCTTTCACAATAATGTAGGCATCACTCCTGTGCAAATTAGAATCAGACATAATCAGCCAATAGCATTTCTGCCGATCACCCACCTGGGCATGATTACGACATTTAAATTAGCCCTGAGTGCACACTTACAACAAGGGAAAAGGTCACCATGTAAAATGAAACACATGAAACATATTCTTTCTATTTAAACACACCAAAAGGCAAACACAATGCCTGCTGCCATTTATTTGGTAGTACACTAAGTTTTAAAATTATTGCAGGAGGGCTTTGTGTGCCTGGGCCACCACCCAGCTCGTCTCCCATGTCACCATAAAGGCGAGTTGAGATTGGCTGACCACACGCCCGGGATGATGTCATCTGTTTAACGAGATGACATCATAAGGGCCGGAGTTTTCCTGGTATACCCCTGCTTCCCCTCTGCCCTGATCTGTGACATCATGGCCGTGGTTTATTTTGGGGGGGGGGGCTTTATTAGAACAGAGTGGGAGAGAGGGGACACTGAGTCATCCCTCAGCCTGGACACGCATCAACACACTGCGTGTTCATGTGGAAGTATTCACCCAAAACTGCATCCCCTTAGGTGAACTGCATAAAATCTCATGTAGGTGAAGGAAGTCCAATCCTAACGCCTCTTTCAGGAAAAAAAAAAACATGAAAAATGATACCTCCAAAAAATAAAGAAGTAAGATGGCTGCCACATCACCATGGGCAAAGTTGAATGGTGGGAATGATGACATGATGCCAGCTCATTACGTCTAACATCTCCTCCGTGACCTCAGGCCTCTTGCACAATGCATCAGGCAACACCCCAGGCAGATGGGGACACCCCAACTGAGTGTCATTACTGCCAGGGATGTACAGTGTCAGGACATGGCACATTTTTTGTGTATTTCACCATGCATTTTTAAAAGCAAATATCTATCAAGGCAAATGCATATCACAAACAAACTGTATATCATTGTTATTAGACCAGGGCGGCAACTTTCACTGATGTTTCACTCCACGGGCTGGGCCTGGTGGCATCCAGGAGGTAACTGAATCGCCCTCAAACCCATCTCTCTGATAGGCTACTTCCCTAAGGGCATCCTAATGGGCCCCCGCAACAGCTACCATCATCATCAACAAGCAGAGGCCACTGATCTTTGCAGGAACGCGGAGTGACCGTCTGGTGGCAAGATAAATAAAGGAACTGAGATAAGATAACAGCCTGTCTGTTTCATAGCTACTCTGATGTTTTTCTTCCCTCAGGAATAACAAAGAAAAAAATATGAATCATGTCCAGATATTGATCTAACTTGACAAGCCAATGGGGCTGAAGACGTGAGTCACCTTGATAACCCAACTGTAAATGTGTTATAGACAAGGAGGGATAAACCCAACCGAGCTACAACCAGATTAAAATGTAACAATTCTAAGAGCATATGTCGCCTTCCATCCCAGGCAGGGTGCACTGCAGCCCAGGTGTACTGCAGCTGTGGGCCCTATATGCTGCCTAGTGCACTGCAGCTGTGGGCCCTATATGCTGCCTAGTGCACTGCAGCTGTGGGCCCTATATGCTGCCTAGTGCACTGCAGCCGTGGGGCCTATATGCTGCCTAGTGCACTGCAGCCGTGGGGCCTATGTTGCCTGACAGAGGCTCCAGGCTCCCCGCAACCCTGGCCAGGATCAACAGTTACAAGATAGGTGGATAAACATGTCACCTTCATCTCAAACTGAAATCACAAGGGGCTACAGAATGTTCCAGAATTTGAAACTGTTCATGGAAAGTTTTATGTTTTTCTGTATGGGTTAAGTTACGATTACGAGTGAATGAATACATTTTTCACAATTAATCCAATATCACATGCATTAAACATCACATCTTATCTTTCTGCCGATGAGTTCTTCCTTTGCTAAGCTGTAGCACCTCAGTAGAACCCTGCTTCATCCTCCCCGACAATCTACAGAAATTCGGAATAACCCAACTTCATCCAACCCACCTCCATCCAATCTACCAATCTCAAAAACCTCAGCGAGATGTGGCTCAGCTCTGCATCCGTAAGTTAATTCCTGGAACCCGGCCTTGAGTCCCACCACATCTGCAGAACAGATCACAAGCAGGAAATTAAAACACAACTTACCAGCTATCAATTCAATTGATTTCACCTTATTCCCGAAAGTAATGATCGGAAACAGTTTGTAGGTAACAGTCTTAGGGCTGCTGTCGTTATTTAAAGCTGGATCCTCTGAATCCCACCTCAGTTTCCAGCACATCTGCAGCAACATTACAGCTTCCGCATCAACGGACGTTTCTATGTACAATATTGGCTGCAGGCAGGCTGAACCTGCCAGAGTTATGGGGAAACACTCTCAGGCCCCGCTGGACTGTCCAGCCCCAGGTCATCCACCCAAAACAATTCCTGCTAGGTGTTGTTTCACGGCACCGGCATCTGTGAATGTAAGCAAGTGGATGCAATCAATGGGAAACACAAGTCCACAGCATTCAAACTCACTAGAACAAGTGGGACTGAGGACAAACCTGTAAACACCGCCGGGCTGAGGGCAGGGCGACAAGATCTTTCACAGAAAATGGCACTGTTATGACTAATGTAGCGCCCTCCCCTACTGTTAGCTGTATTTAGCTGCTGAGCTGAGTTGGGGGCCTTACAAAGGCTAATGCCATTATAGTTGAGGCCAAAAATGTACATACACCTAGGCTAAAGACATTCAAACCCAATATTTAACAATTCCACAAATGTCAACATATCATACACTTTCTATGTGATGTCAATCAGGGTACTTACCTTATTTCCAGAAAAGGTAATGTCAAAATAACACCTAAGAGATAGGTATATTTCAGCCTTTATTTACTATATCAGATTTTTAATTGGTCAAAAGTTTACATATAGCAAGCTGAATGTCAGTGTGGAATATTCCAGAAATTGATGTAATGCTTTTAGAAGTCACCAGCAAATTGTCTTAATTATAAATTGACTGGGAGTATAAGTTTGGCTGTATTTAAATGTCTTGCTTTAGAGTCGGTGCCTCGATGCCCTTGAAACTGTGACAACTGATGGGACTATGAGCATCTGGACAAAGAACTGTATGCGACCATTTTTTGTGCAACAAAAATCTAGAGATCACACAGACACTGCATCATTCAGGAAAGGGGCACGAATGAACCCCCAAGAATGCACAAACTTTGCTCTGGAACGTACAACTGAACCCCAAGGCAACAAGATAAATGGTGAAACTGTTGGAGGCATCAGGTACTAATTAAGTATTTACTAGCAGCCACCGTCCTTCTCCGATATGGCCTGAAATGCCGTTGCGCAAGGAAAGAGCAACCACTCGTAGATTTACATAAAACCAGACTGAATGATCGGGTGATCACCATCCTGCTGGGGGGGGGTGATAGCCAGCCAGCCAGCTAATAGTACTGCAAGCCAGCGAGTCAAAGGTCTCGCCAGCACTTCTCTACCACTAACCAGCTAATCTCCTCTGCCCTCAGCACATTCACTCGGGGACCTTCCTCTGCACCAGGCCAGGATTATCTAATAGTGCTAAGAATGATCTAACAGCATGTGTAGTTAAGCACCTTATGTTACATCACTAGGCCACAGTCAGAGCCCATGGGGTATATTTTAAACAACAAACCGGTAGCATGCAGCATTTTTCTGCATCAGCAGTTAGGGGTTATGAAGACTCGGTTGCTCGTGGTACGACATGCTGCTGCGTGAACACTGCACAGCTCCATATCTGCACCAGCTGAGCCATCACAGCGCAGACTCACCCATCAGCCACGTGGTGGATAGAGGTGACCAAGCCACGGTGTTATAAATGCGTTTGGGATGTAAACTTACAGCTCACACCAGCAGCGTGCACGTCAGACAGCTCCAATAACCTGGCCCAGCTCTCTTTAGGAAACCACTGATTACCCACTATTTAAAATTTTTTCCTTTTTGAATTATTCTCCAATGTTGGTAGCCTATATTAATGGTTTAAGGGCTTCCCAGGGATATGTTTGTACTGAGTTATAAACTTTGACTACTGAGGTTAACAGACTACCGCAAGCTAACTTCCTCCCTGTGGCCCAGAATTCCCCCTGGATGATGACATCAGCTCAGAAATTCACTAATGACAAACTGCAGGTTTGTCTGTGGAGTTGACATCTTACAGTCACTGATGGGGGTTGGGGGGCACAAGGATTATTATTTGGCTACTCTCAGTCATAAATTAAAACACATATTTTTGTATAGCGACATTGATTTTTGCGGTACCGCTGATTTCGGCCCCAGTTTATCTGCTCCGTGCGTTTCGGGACAAACTTGACTTCATTGGGGGAAACGTAGCATCAAATGACTTCACCTGATCGCGCTGTTGAATAAATTTACTCTGTGCGCTTTCCCATGCAGCCGCGCACCTTAAACACATTAATGGGAAATCAATGCGACGCCACACAGACCTCATTCCCACGAGCCACTACCATACAGGAATTCTGAACAACACTGTTACAGAGAAATTATATATATAATTATATATATATAAATAAATATATATATATAAATAAATTAAATATATATAAATAAATTGTCTTCCGTCCCATGTTTAAAGGGGATGCTTCGGATATTTTTTGAAAGTTTACCTATTTCACAAACGGATAGCGAATCTCAAAGCAGCGTGAGGGGGGAAAGTAAATGAAAGCGGTCGGCGAACGTGCCGGACGGAAGTCAGCGGCCGCACGCGATACCCGGCGGTGCTGTCCGCCGCCGCTCTCACATCCCCTCCCGCGCGCGCGGGCGCCTTCACACACTTCTCAGCAGAAGAGAGAAGTGCACAGATTTTCTGTCCTTCAGGTGATTTTTTTTGTTACCTTCTTTGGGGAAAAAGCGCGACAGACACTTGGGAGACAGAAGAGAGCCATAAAAAAATAATAATCTCAAATATCACACGACCAGTTTAGGCGTTAGAGTGTTAAAACATAGCTGAATATCAGCACTTTCAGCTATTTAAGAAAATTACACTTTTTACTCTGTGAAAGTGTAATTTTGTTCAAGTTAATACACAAAGAATAATAATCTTTAAGTGTCATTCAAGTCCATAAAAAATCTATGTATGAAAAAAATTATTTATACCAATCGCACTTGCGGTTAGGTGAACTAATGTCTTTAAATTGCCCAGCACGTGTTATTGTGAGTGTGAGCGTTCCTATGTATGCCCAGCAATGGACTGGCATCCCATCCAGGGTGCCTATGTGCTGTAGGCTCACCCTGCCTCTGCATAAGGGCTTCTCCTGATGGATAGGTAGTTCAGGAACTGAACTAAAGAATTGCAACATTGAGCTTGACTCTTTCACACATGCCTGTTGTGGGCATTCTCTCCCTGGAATATCCCAGGGATAACACCTTTCTGACTCATCCAGTGGGGGAATGGCTTCTCGCGATTCTGGCCATGGCAGGCTGCCGACTCTTGAGGTCACTGCACTTTGTGGGAACCGGAAGCTCTTCAGTGAAAATGAAAACCAGTGAGCTAAGGTCACTGCTAAGGGGAAGACCTAGAACAGCATGGATGGCACCTTCACATCCTTCAACGTCATCGCCGCCGTCGGTTTGGGTTTGGGCTGTACCAGTTTATACACGACTACTCTCCATCATTAAAATGACATGGACACCATCAAGTGGAGACTATCCATTTCATCGGGTGATCCTAACATAATATGACCTGATTATATTTAGGTTTTTTTTTTGGGGGGGGGGGGGGCGAGATTGGCTCATGACAATAGAGACTGATTTCCCCAAGTGAGGGAAAGGGCTATAAAACAGGAAAAAATACCCACCTTGCTTTCTTTTACATTATCATTTAACTTTTCAATCTCAGGTTTCCAATAAGCGGCTCAGAGCTCAAATTACAAGGGGGGTGCGTGGCGATAAGGATCGTACCGTGTCAGCTTTCGGGGGTATGTTTCAGCCGTGTTCACCAGCAGGACAATGAGCCTCTTTGAGTCTAAGTAGTGCAAAAATCTCTGAGCCCAGACCAGTTTGATTGGCTGGCAGTCAGATCCAAAAAAAAAAAAGATTTAAAGAAGGCCGTCACAAGCACTGGGGAGGCTTTAGCTGTCAAACCCCCGGAACATGAAAGAAGGGTATTCCGACATTCCGTTGCACTGGAATGACATTACATTTCATCCCCACTATGCTATCTCTGTCTGTGGGGAACAAACCCCGAAAGGACACCTTGGCACAAGGGGCCCAGTTGAGGGATTTACGATTTTTACCAGCAACTTTTCCTAACAAGTAATGCAAGTCTGGCTCTGACATCTAGGGCAACATTGGAGATTTGGATGCTTGGTGCTTAAAAATTGGGAAGCTGTACTGCTGTCGAATGACTCAGGAATATCCTGGGATGCTGGGGTGGGGGTGATTTCAACACCATTTGGAACGAAATCGCAGTGCCGGCTAGTGGTTCCTTTAAGGGATGGAAAACCACGGACAGCAATAAGATTTCAGTGCTGACCTCCTTGCTTCGACGTCAAATAATGAAGCAAAACTGCAGCAGGAGGAAGCAGCACCCACGGCAAACAGCCACACGCCAGCTGACCCCCGATGGTGCCGAATTGCACAGCGGGGGCTGTTTTCATCACATCCGGGTACTTTAACTATCCAGTTTTTGCAGAACGAACTTTGTGTTGGGTGTAGACATCAGATGGGGACTTGAACCTGCAACCTTTTAAACATTTATACTCTTTTTTCACCTGTACCATAGTTCCTGCTTCCGTTGGAAAGATCACATGACTGCATGTACACCCCGCCTTCTAAGTGCATCTGGTACCATCCCTGATCAGTGTTTTCCCCACCCCTCACCCCCATAACCTGCTTGCGAGGCTTCTGCCCCCTCATCTGCAAACACAGTGCCCCTGCCCCCCATCACCCCGGCCAGTGTTTGTGTGAAACTGGCCCACCTCGGTCAGCAGGGCCTCTCTCGCCGTGACCTGTGCAAACAGCCTTCGTTTGCTCTCGTCCGATAACGGCGGACTGGGTATCAGGGCCATGGGAAAGCGGTGCACTAGCCGAGGGGTGCCATCGCAGAGCTATGGTGTGACTCATCACAGCGGGCGCGAGAGAGACCCCCCCAACCCCACGGGCATGGCACACATCGTGTTCACCGTCATCCATCTCACAATTCAGCCCAACAGATGTCTGAACCAAGATCAACAGTTGCAGATTTTTTTTTGAGATCACTCAAGGGTCCATCAGCAGGGACCCATCTGGGATCTGGACCACAGACATGTCTCCATGCACAGCAGAGCCTAAAAATTCAGCCGATGGGATCCTTGCCCACTGTGCTATTCAGCAGTGATACAAAGCACCAAAAAGAGACAGACCACTGTTTTCTCTTTGCTCCACTCTCACAGACCTTGTAGGCCATGTTGTTGTCCATCACATTCCCCCCTTGGCCACCCTTTGTGGCTGTTCCTCACCATTGGTTTGTCCCAAGATCCCCCCCACCACCAACAGACGCCGACTTCACCGGACCATAAATACATTTTCATTCGAACAGTTATCTACTTATGAGTTCCATAATTTTTGTCATTGTTTTAGACAACCCCAGTACACAAAACTTGACAAAAGCCCGGTAAACACCCCAGGGAAACATCACGCATGACAGTGCCCAGACCTGTCAACAGTCATGGTGTAAACCCCCCTCCCCGGATGTGACCTAGGCGGCTGTAACAGTGTAATCTTATGATGATTCACTGTGTAAATATTATCCAACTGTCAACCTGGCTTCCCAGTGGAGTAGTTTACGTTTCGCACATGCCGTAGATTCCTGTCTGCCGCAGTCAAATGGTCACATTGCGGAGGAGCCAGCAACCATTTTGGCGGAGGGCTGGGGTAGACGCATCGTAAGAGCACAGCTGGATCGTGCCGCCATGCAGGAGAACACGTGCAGATAGTTATGCGTCCAAAATGCGCGCGGGCAGAACCCTGGGCTTGTCGGGTGACACTTCCTTCAAAATTACAGCCTGTTTGCCCAACACTTCTCTCTTCTGTGTCTCATAAATGATTAACGGCAAAGCGGTTGACTGGTCATGGGTCGTCTTGTTGACTCCATCGGGGAACCACATCAGACCCTACGGTCGCTCAATTAGGAAGTGTGTTCTTTGGCACCACTGCTCAGCACAGATGTTCTGTATTCTGTTAATTGGGTCTAAGGGTACCGACACCCCCTCCCCTTCCCACCCCCACCCTGTTGTCTTTCATGGGGTTGGAGCTTTCCGGCATGGACGTCTGTGGAAGCTTGGATGGATCCGAGGTGGCCTGTTGAGACCTGGGTGTGTCCCGGCTGGGATTTGAGAAGCTTGACCCATTTTCCCTTTTCGCCCCGCATTTTGTGCAGGACAATAGGCAGCATTCTTCATGAAGGGGACGGATAACAAAAGGGGTGGGGGGGGGGGGTGGAGAATAGGATGGGGGCAGTCAGATGCCATCTGAAGCTGGGATTTTTAGGTTGGCAGGGACACGCACGCATATACCAAGCAGCGTGTGGCCGCTTACATGCACGTACGTATTAATGGATCACAACGTTACTCGCAGACAGGCTCAGCTGAGCACCCCTGACCAATACCATCTTCGGGAAAACCCTAAACAGCCTGTGAAAACCCTGTATGCCCAGTTGAGGCCTGTTTGAGGTCATTTATAGGTTCAGAGGCCCACCTGAGGTCCAATGGAGGCACGTTTGAGGTTCTCTGGAGGCCCATTATAGGCCTATTGATGACCCAAGGCCTATTTGAGGCAACTTTGCCTCAGATTTTAAGTGGTATAGCTATAGAGGCAAAGGTATCTGGCCAAACGGCAAAACCAGGGTGTCAGGATATCAGCTTCTGTGAGGCAGAGGTTGGCCCAGCTTTCGACTAACCCCTTACTGATCAGGAACGGCGTTTGTTTTCAGGCACATAACTGGAATTGTGCCGAGGACCTTCGACTCAGTCCAATTTGACGGGGCGCAGCCTGAGCAGAACACAGAACCTTCCGGTCCTCCGGCATTCCTCTCCTAAACCCCCCCTCCACCCCCTCACCTGAAAGGTCAGGCTGGCAGACTCAGAGAGTCAAGTCACAGCCAGCCAGAAAATTTTCATACCTTCCTGCTGAAACAGAGAGAGAGAGAGAGAGGGAGAGAGAAAGAGAGAGCCTGATCATCCACTGCGCGCCGCCGGGGGGGGGGGCGGGGCCGGGGCGGCCGGGGGGGGGGGGGGGGGGGGGGGGGGGGGGGGGGGGGGGGGGGGGGGGGGGGGG
>JABFEA020000098.1:3907882-3922679 GCA_019775915.2 Cyphomyrus plagiostoma
CCCCCCCCCCCCCCCCCCCCCCCCGCCCCCCCCCCACCCCGCCCCCCCCAACCCCCCCCGCCCCCCGACCGGGGGTCAGGAGGAGGTCAGCACCTGCCAGGTCATAACAACGCAATCAGATCATGGGAGGGGCGCTCTGTGAGTCACTTGTTCCCAGAATTCCTTGTTTCCCTTGCCCCCCCCAACTCAGACACAGTGCAAATAGACACAAACTCCGCAGGTGAAAATCTATGCAGAAGGGTGTGAGGGTGCCCAAAATCAAAGGCTGAGTCTGCTAAAGGGCATGGCTGTCGGACCTAAGAGATTCTCCATCCGTGACTGGGGCCTCACAGCTGGACCGCTTCAGGGTGAATGGGGCACACAGCTGGACCGGGTCAGGGGGAATGGGCCGCACAGCTGGACCGCGTCAGGGGGAATGGGCCGCACAGCTGGACCACGTGAGGAGGAATGGGCCGCACAGCTGGACCGCTTCAGGGTGAATGGGGCACACAGCTGGACCTCGTCAGGGTGAATGGGCCGCACAGCTGGACCCCGTCAGGGTGAATGGGCCGCACAGCTGGACTGCGTGAGGAGGAATGGGCCGCACAGCTGGACCCCGTCAGGGGGAATGGGGCGCACAGCTGGACCCCGTCAGGGGGAATGGGCCGCACAGCTGGACCCATCAGGGGGAATGGGTCACACAGCTGGACCCCGTCAGGGTGAATGGGGTGCACAGCTGGAACGCGTCAGGGTGATGGGGAGGACAGCTGGACCATGTCGGGGGAATGGGCCGCACAACGTGACCGCGTCCGGGTGAATGGGGTGCACAACTGGACCGCGTCCGGGTGAATGGGGCGCACAGCTGGACCATGTCAGGGTAAATGGGGCGCACAGCTGGACCGCGTCAGGGGGAATGGGGCGCACAGCTGGACCGCATCAGGGGGAATGGGGCACACAGCTGGACCGCGTCAGGGGGAATGGGGCGCACAGCTGGACCGCGTCCGGGTGAATGGGGCGCACAGCTGGACTGCGTCCGGGTGAATGGGGCGCACAGCTGGACCGCGTACAGGTGAATGTGGCGCACAGCTGGACCGCGTCAGGAGGAATGGGGCGCAAAGCTGGACCGCATCAGGGGGAATGGGGCGCACAGCTGGACTGCGTCCGGGTGAATGTGGCGCACAGCTGGACCGCGTCAGGGGGAATGGGGCGCACAGCTGGACTGCGTCCGGGTGAATGGGCCGCACATCTGGACCGCGTCAGAGTGAATGGGGCGCACCGATGTTTCTGTTTGGATTTACATTTAACTGTTTAGCCAGGAGTTCTACCCAAAGCAATTTCCTTTGTTATAATTATCACCATTTATACTACGGGGGTGGGGGTGGGCGGCTGTAGGGCTGTTGCACACTGGATGACCTTGTGCTGTGACCCCCCCCCCAACCTTGCTGTCACCTGTATGTGTGTCTCTGTGTCTCATAGAGAGCAAGAGAGAGGAAAAAAACAGAGTACACTTTACAGGAGAGCCCTACCTGGGACTGAAACCAACAGCGTTCCGGTACTTCAATCATCTAATAAAAAAATAGTAGATACTAGTTTGAGAGTTCCAGTCCCACCTCCCCTCTGTGTTGATTCCCCAAAGTACAGGAAGATGTCTCTGCGTGAGTGCATATGTCTGGCTTTCTGTCCCTCAGCCTGGTACCCTGTCCTGCCCCTGATGTGCTCCAGGCCCCTCTCCCCCTGACATGGATAGGCGTCTGGGAGGTGCACAAGTAATATATTTGCAACAAAACAGCTAACCGCACTTCCCCTGGAACCGGAACCGAAACCATCGAAAACCTCAGCGCCCCAATTTAAACTTCTGGGAAAATGTGGTCAGAAGCTCTCAGGAGAACAGGAGTGGAAACATTAACCCAGCACCCGGATTTCACTGTCCCCTACAGGCCGTGAGTCACCCACATGCAACACGCAGAAATCTGATTGGATGAAGGGAAGATTAGGGGATACGGTCAGTATGTGAGTGTGGGGGGGGGTGGTGGCACAGTGGGCCCAGTTTCGATCTGCTGGTTAATCCACAGCCAGCTAGCATGACTAGGCAGAGGTAAGGACCACCCTATTCAACCCTCAGTAGTTAACTGTTAACTGTTCTCCCTGGTATGGGGTTTCCATGTGGGAATGCGGTCACACTCAACCCCCCCTTCCAACCCCACATGGATAGGGCATGACCATGAGTTACTCTTTGACAGCCACGCAACTCAAATGGAGGGGGGGGGAGGTGGAAACTTGGCTCAACTGCGGCTCAGCAAGTTAGGTTGTTGTGCCTGTGATCAGAAGGTTGTTGGTTCAAGTCCCAAAGAAAGCAGAACAGATGCACTGCTGGGACTTCAAATAAGATGTTTTACCCCAAATTGCTCCCAGGACTGTCTGACACTGCTTTCACCTGTGTGCCGGGCAGATAAAAACAAGCCAGTCTAACTGGAAGGCAGTGGGTGAGAGGGCACTGGGGGACAGGACATGATGGGGAATGAGGAAGGTGCAGGTGCCACCAAATCGCCGTTGAGTGTCCCCCCCCCCGCTAAGGATGACAGCTAGGGCAGGGGGTCCCAGAGTGACACAGAGCAGACTCCCAAAGAGCAGGCAGATTCCCCCCAGGGGCGGCACTCAAGAGGACACACCTTCCTCAGCCAGGCACGCACAGCGTTTGGCTTCTGGGGGGTGTGTGGCTGAATGCGGAAGCAGACAGTGATGTCACGGCTGCCATCAGCCCCTCTGGCAGCTCCAGGGTAAATACAGCTGGTGTGACACGGAGAGCCGAGCTCTGAAAATAAACAGGACGGCGGGAACGCGGAGCTGGAGAGGACAGCCAGCCCCCCCAACCGCACGCGCGGCACCAAATACCCCCCAACATCAGCAGCCCATTCTGCATGTCGCCGTAATACCATCACATGCCGTGCAGTCTTACAGGATAAGAGGATTGATGGAGTAAGACAGATATGAGATGTGCATTTTTCATAATGAAAATTTTGTCCGTCCATCTGTCCAGTCTTCAAACCACTTGTCCTGGGAACGGTTGTGGGAGTATAAGCATTATCATTTCTGGCAATATCTCATAATATTCTTTATATTTAAACTGCATTTTAGCCGTGATCCACACAAATTGCACGTTACGAGGAGAAAGTGGGTCCAAACCTGCGTCCAAACACCATGTTTGTACAAAGTCCACCGGGGAGGAGAGGAAAAAAAAAACCCAAACCACAACGTGACCAACAAATTTGTCACAAAAAAATGGCGCCACTCAAACAGGGTGTAGTTCCAGAAGAACATGCAGTGCCGCTCGCCTTCGACGTCACAAACACCACGGTTTAATCATCTCCACAGAGGCCCCCCTTCCTCCCCGCGCAATTAGGCCTGTAGCGCTTGGTACGCTCTGGCCGCCAGGCCTCGTAAATGGGGACCAGTAACGAGGGCCGTACCGTGCCCAGCTCTGCCCGCAATTTCAGTACATTTCCTAAAATAAAATCGCTGGCTGGTAACACTGACAAGCTCCCCCCTGCACCCCAGTGCCCACCCTTATGATCTCAGCGGCACAGCTCACGTCACTGTGACGAGGTGTGGGGGGCGGGAGGAAAATCGGCAGCTAAAATAAGCCACGGTGTTTCCACTGGCTCAGGGAAGCCCGGAGCCTTGGTGTCGCAGGTGACTGGGCCGGGCTGGACTGGACCACATGTCCCCAAGCAGTGTTCCATGACTCAAGATCAACAGAAAAGTAACAAATATTAAATAAGAAGCAGGGAAAAACATTCCCCGTCCAGCTGGGGCAAAATTTCCGATATAAAGGGACTTTGGCTCCGATTCCCCCACGGTGGGCGTGACACGGAAGCATATGTGGAGAAATGCAAGGAGGTGGCAGGACGGGGAGGGCGAGGTAGCGAGGAGAGGGGCGGGGGGAGGTGCGGGGGAAGGGGCAGAGGCGGCCCAACATGTACGTCATGCCCTGGTGACACTCACCGGGCACGGGGGAGGGGGCAGTAGCAGTGACAGTTATATTTCACAGGGAAGATCTTAATGGCTCTTCGTTTACTGAGCAGACGGGCAAGAATGCATCAGGGAACCAGTTTTTCACGCATTTGCACACAAAAAATTGGGCAAAATACATATTTTACCAAGGAAACTTTGCAAAAACATTGGCAGATACTCACATTCCTTCAGTCTGTCATTGTGATACTGAAGCCATTAGATAGTGCTGTGTGTGTGTGTGTGGGGGGGGTGGGTAATCACAAGTTAATGTTTAAAAAGTGTGGCGCCCCTCCATCTCTGCATGCGAGGCCCGGAGAGGGAGCATCCAGGGAACCGGCAAAAAGCAGAAGGTTTCTGGCCCAATGAGCCACGCATGAGTCTATGCAGCCGCCATGGGCCCCTGGGGTCCCCAAGGGGCCTTTGGGATGGGCCCTTTTCAGGCACTTCCTGTCCAGTCGGCTGCGTGGCTGAGCGACCAAGACAGAGCCATGAAGGCGATGAACGACATGCCGAGGGTGCGTGACAGTGACGAGGTCTCATGGCGACTGTCCACCTGGAGGGGGAGATGATCAGCACTGTGGGCCTCTAAGGGGCTTTAAACCACCACCATCACAAAGTCAGATTCTTAAGTAACCTAAAACAACAACAGAGATAAAAGAATAGTAACCATGACGACAATTAAGAAATAACACAATGACAATAAACGGGGTTCCTCAAAGGGATCAGGAAAATCACCAAAGCAGTGAGGTTTGTGAAAAAAGTTACCGGAATGTTCTCCAGTGTCTCCCCGTGTCACGACACCGAGATTCGAAGGACAAACGCGTTTGGCAGCGTGTGAGATCAGAGCGCTGGACAGCCCTGCCGTTTACTTTGTGTCAACAGAAACCCCAATCATTTCCTTTACTGGCAATTTGCATAAGAGTACATCATAATAACAGCTTACTCAAGCAGCAGTACAGTGGAGAGAGACGCCCGGTCTGCTCTCGCTGCCCCTAAAATAACATGCAGTCCTTAAACACATTCTGGGGCTGACCCAGGGCACGTTATGAAATTCCCACAAGCCAGAGCTGACTTTGCCAAAGTCGCTCGAGTGTCTACCGCAGAGATCTCGTAATGAGCCAATCGAGGATCTGACCACACTGCATCAGTACATCCATGTGGCACCAGAAGCCAGAAACGTAACCGGAACGACTCCTGTGACATATTCTGATGAATTAATGAGTAAGAGAGTCAGCTGAGACACTTAGACACAGTAATTATATCAGTATTAGGGATGTGGGCCATGGTGACTCAGTGACTCATGGTGACTCAATGACTCATGGTGACTCAGTGACTCATGGTGACTCGGTGACTCAGTGACTCATGGTGACTCATGGTGACTCAGTGACTCATGGTGACTCATGGTGACTCATGGTGACTCGGTGACTCATGGTGACTCATGGTGACTCAGTGACCAAAGTGGTGGTGGGTTTGAAACCCACCTGAATTCTTTCACCGTGTGGTGCCAGGTTCCTTCGGGCCCCCCTAGCTGCCATGACTATAAGCTGGCTGGCTGGCTAGATGGATGGATGGATGGATAAATAGATGGATTCCATAGGAGTAATGCTGTTTTGTGCATGAGGCTGGAGCAGGCAGGACTATGATAGGACAGAGGGTACAGGCCTACCCTAAGGCCAGCTGACGTAGTGTAAAAGCCCCCAGATAAGAGCCCCCAGCAGCGTAATGCGTCAGCTGTGCCCCCGGATGCCCCTGGCAGCCCAAATGCTTTGCTCCAGCATGACCCATTTCTGTGCTCCTGCTTGGCACGGCGCCCCCCACAGGCTACGCCTGGGTCCCACGCTCTCAGACGCCCACGGCGCAGCCTCAGGGGACATTCTGAGGAGGACTAAGAGCTTCCGTAGCGAGTCCTCTGTCCTTTCATCCTCGATGGCTGGGAAGGACACAGACTAATAAGGTGGGGAGAGGTGTGTGGGGGGGTTATTTTCTCAGGGAACAGCGCACCCAGTAGCACCACACCCTCGCTGTCCCAAACGCACACACCGCCCTCACACTACCTGCCCACCCCCAGAGGGGAGCCCCCCACCCCCCATTTCCAGTCCTCTCTCCCATCCCAGCCACACACACAAAAAGAAAATGAAAGATAAAACAGGCACATGACACGGCTGTTTCCTCCTCGTGTTACCGATCTCAGCCCCCCGCAAAGACTCTAAACAAATCTGTGCCTGTGATTAGAATTTCAAACAGCCCCCCCTCCCATACAGCCACACTTGGTTTCCTTTGTAAAGAGGGGCCCACCGCTGTCGGGCCCCAAACGCCTGCCACACGCGCTGTTCACCGCCTCTCTGAGCAACCGGTTCCCAGCTTACGGAAAAAAACGGGGTCTTTATCCCCGGCGTTCCGATGGATATATAGGAAGAGAGCAGACAGGCCAACGAGGGGGGGGGGGGGGAATATGAGAAAATATGCAGGTTTGGGGCAGCCGGGGCAGGCTGGCGGAACACGTTACGCAAGAGGAAAGGAATGCTTCCGATATCCGAGACAGATAAAAGGAAACGGAGCGAGAAAGACAGTTACAAAGGCAGCATGGCAGGAGAACAACGGCCTGGCAGCCAGATCGCCTGCGTTGCCATGGCACAGGGGGGTCACCCAGCTCCCCTAGCCTTCCACACACACACACACACACAGGTTTGTAATTATAGTTTTATGGGGACTCTCATTTCATTTCTATGGGCCTAACTCTAACCCCAGTCACGACACCCTTAACCCCTACCTAGCCCTAACCTTAACCATAAATAACCAAACAAAATATGAGACTTTTGGCATTTTTACTTTTTGGATTGCAATCACAGGTCTTTGTGGAGAATGAAAAAAATTGTCCCCACAATGTCAAGATAGCAGGTTTTTATTACATTGTGGGGAATATGGGGTCCCCATAATGTAATATAAACATAATGCACACAAACACAGAATGCCAGACCTGCGTGGGATTTGTCCATTGTGAATGTGCAGACTTACCTCACACTCTCGAGAGGGATGGCAGGCGGGCGGGGGTGGGGGTCTGGCAATGGATACATTCATGAGGGGCTGGTTTATTTTGTGAGTGCAGCACTGGGCACATTGGTGGTTAAGGATTTGCGAGGGCTTGTTTTGTACCTTTGGGGGGGGGGCTTTTACAGCTCTGGTGCAATATCCAGCTGGTCATTGGCTACATAACAAGAGAATGATAATGGCGGGATACAGTTCCAATGGGATGGTGAATCTCCTCAGCTCAACTCGTGCCCAGAAGGTTGTATGTTCCATACCCACAAGCCAACATGCTGTGGTTGTCCTTCAGAACGGCGTCTCGAATAGACAGGCCACTCCGGGAACAAATCTGCTGTGCGACAGGGTAACTTCACCAGGTGACCCAAACCCAGGTGACCCAGATCACTGGAGGCGGTTTACTGCTTCAAGAAGTACTCAGTCATACAGGAGGGCGTGGAGGTTGAATCCCGTGATGTGTGTGGAATTTACAGGCCAGGGAGCCCCCCCCACACACACACACACACACACACACACACACACACCTCCCCCCACCTGGCGTCCTGAGCTTCCCTGGAAAGGCTCCAGACTCACCAAGACCCTCCATGGGACAAGGCAGCCCTGAGCTGTGGACCCCAGTTTGACTGACTAACAGTGACAGCAGCCATCTTCAAAGCCCTGGCAGAGGCCCCGGGGGCCCCTCCGTCGCGCCTCAATTAGGCGCTAAATTTGGCAGCAGCGCTAATTGGGAGGAAAGAATAACAGCGGCCCGTCACTTTTACGAGCCGCTGCCGCTGTTCCCGCCACGTGGCCGTTAGACACTCGAGCGTCATGAAGGAATTAGCAAAGCGAACACATCACCCTGCAGCCTGGCATAACAAGGCTGGGCCTAGCCTCAAAGCTTGAGGGGAGGGGTGCTTCATTAGCCTGAAATGAACTGTCTGTATGGCCTGTCACAGTCACAAGCTCGTCCCAAATGAGAAGGACCAGTTGCCATTATTATCCATACATTCATCCAACATCCATCCATCCATCCATCATTCACCCATCCACATATCCAGCACAGAGATGCAGGGCATTCCTCTCCTTCATTAATATCGTATTACCGTCACTGTTTGTCTAATGTGGAATATCTGTCATGTTACATTAAGTTGTACCCCACCCTTTGTCACTCCCCCCCCCTTTTCCCTCACTGTGTACATTTTGCCAAAGACTCTGCCTCAGCACAGCAGCGTTTGTCCTGCCCCTGAGTGCCTGGGGGGGGGGTTTGCCATCTTACACGTTAAGCCCCTTTATCTGCTGTCTGCCTTCTCTCCACTTCCATCCCCTACGAAAGAAACTCACGGCGGCATCGCATGAGGCAATACGCCAACCCTCCAGCTTCAGCCCGATGATACGCCAAAGGAACTCAGGGGCGACACTGCCACCTGCTACCTGAACATCTAACCTCCTGGGGAATTGGGAAATCCCAGTGCGGTGGAGGTCTTTGGTCTGCTTAGGAGGATCCATCCCACACAGGAATCGCGAGCCAGGACCGTGTGAGAATACAGCTCACTCAGCGAGACCTCACCACCAAACACACCCTTCCATGCCATCTTCGAGTGCTCTCTTGTATGATCCTGGTGCAAAATCGAGCCCATTTCCAGAACCTTCTGTTCAGTGGTGTTTCAAGCTCGGAGCTCTCACCCTAGCGATCCTCAGACTGTGCCAGCATGTATGTCTGATGTGGCACATGCCGAATATTCTATCTCAGTGGGCTTTTTCCTTGCTAAGCCAGTGAGTCCCATCTCTCTGCACCTTCCAGCTAGAACGTGAGAGCCACCAGCTGCCTGTCAGCCGCTGCATGTCACCACCTGATAGCCAGGAGACCTTTCATGGTTCATTTTCCCAGAGTTCCTCTGTACAACGCCCCCCCCCCCCCAAACGCCTGTTCTTTAATCCACCCTCTTTTGTCCGGCCAATGGGTAAATCCACCCTCGGCATCCCCCCGACGTAAGACACGCTGTATTATAACCGGCTGCTGTTTTCAATTTACACAACGGAACGAATGAGCACAAATAAGCAAGTAAATAAATATAACAAATGGAACTGAAAAATGATGGGGAAATTCTGGAGAGGTTCACACGCACGTGCACACACACACACACACACACACACACAACCCTGGTTGTTATACTGTATGTGCAGCATTGCATGTACCATTATCACGATGCAGGTAGCACCACAGTATCCCTCCAGTCCCACCGCAGCTCCGGGCAGACAAGCCCCAAAGACTCCTTTTTAGAGGGCATTACAGTCCCAAACTTTCCCCAGCCAGTTTGCTTCAAATGAATCCATCCATCCATCCATCCATCCATCCATCCATCCATCCATCCATCCAATGAAGGCACTTCAGGACCTTCAGAACCAGAAGAGGTATTCAGAACCTTTACCGTTGTCTCGGTAACCGAGGGCATGTGCACACGCGCGTATCGTCACGTGTAAACATGCCCTCGCTCATCCTGTGGGTGTCGGCGCCGGACGCCTCCTCTCTGGACGGGGCCCTTTGTGCCGTGAGGAGGGGGGGGCAGAGACGCGGTGGGGGGGGGTGAGGAAGGCGCTACGGTGGCGTCTGCAGCCGTTTAGGGGGCGAGTGAAGGCTAAACGTGCGATTTGGGGAGTGAGGCGGAGGACGAGGAGCGATCTGAAGCGCGGGGTGGGGGGCGTTTAGTGGGTCGGCTACAGACCCCCGCCAGGGCTCCGTTACCCCCCCAGCCCCCCGTGACTGGAAGGCAGCACATGTTTCCGTTTACATGCTGGTCAGATGCTCCCCATGCAGCTGAATCAGGCTGCCTGACAGGGAGAAAGCCCCCCCCATCATAAAAGGCCTTGACCTACACGAATCAAAAAGCTGGGGGGGGGGTGTGGCTGAAGGAAGAAGACCCCCCCCCCACCCCTGGATTCCAAGCACGTGGCCAAAATTCCCCACGGCCCTGTGAAACCACCCCCCCCACGACCTTTGACCCCAACCCCATCACACCTCATGCTCATAGAGTGCCAGTCCGCCAGAAGGGGGGGGGCGTGGAAGGGTTCAGTCAGAATGGAGGAATTGGTTACCCGTGACTCCCGAACAAGATGGAATGATCAGGGAGGGTGATGGGATTCCCTAAGGGTTCGCAGATGTAGGCAGACCTCCCAGCGGTGGGTGAGCTCACTGCCCCCCCGAATTGTCACTCACCAGGCGAATGAGGGTACCCCACATCTGAAAGCAGGATTGACAGCACCCCCCCTCCACAGCGCCAAGGAACCTGTTTACCATCAGACGGCTTTTAGTAGTGATTCCAGGTGGATATATGACGCCCAGGAAAAGCTGCAGTCAGATCCGGGCCTGCGCACCACTTCCGGGTATTTCCGCCCCTCACGCCACATGACGTGGGCATGCGTCCTTCCCAATGAGCGAGACGGACAGGAGAGGGGCGACGTGCCGACATGGCGCGTGCTCCAGTTGCCACGTGGCCCCCTACAGGCCCGGAGGTACGTCAGCCACTGACGTCAGAGCAAGCTCACTTTCTGGCTCCAGCGGGCCCAGGTTCAGTCGGGTTCGTCCACAAAGCCCCCTTGTCATGCGAGCAGGAAGGACATTGCTGTGGTTTCGATCGGAGGTTAATTTTAGCTGGCGCCCATGAGGCGTCCTGGAAGCCTCAGCACCCAGCCCACATACCTCTACCTCTTTTTTGGTTTTTTGGCACGTCTGTTCGCTTGGGGCATTGAGTTCGGGCCCAGGTGCGAGCAGCTGATGGAGGGCCGGAGCCGCCGGCGTTTGGCCGTGGGTGGCCCTCTCGCCGGCATTCACGCTGAGCGGCGTGGCGCGCACACATGTAAACACACACAGGATCTTCTGCATCGCGTCACGTCTGTGGCTGTGCATGTGTGCGACTGCGTATATGTGTGTGTACATGGTGTAAAGCACAAGCCTCGCACACCATGTTGTTTCCATGGCAACAATTATCCGTTTGGTCTAAAACGAAAGGCCCCCCCCCCCCACCCCCCAACAGTGTTTGCTGAGGTGCTCTAGGTGATGTCAGGCAGAAGAGCAGAGCAGAGAGCAGAATCCAGACACTGGCAGATGTTCACCAATCCCCACAGCTGGTGCCCCCCCCAACCAGCACTGTGCTGAGTCAGGGCCCCCACCTACTGTATTTGGTCAAAGTAGAGAGAACTACACAGAAGACTGACATGAGTCACCTAGAGTCAATGAGATTAGCTTGGGATAGCAGAAAATAGCTGAATACCAATTCAGAATCATCCATCCATCACTCTTCTGACCCCCACCGTGGTCGGAAATCACCTCTGTAAATCTCACAGAAGGTCTACTTCTCCACTTGCTCCAATCAGGTCAGGGATTTCCTCAAAAATGTCTCATTTACTTAGCAAATTGTTTTTTCCAAAGCGAAATATAATTGAGAGAATCTGGAGTAACTGTGGGTTAAGGGGCCCATTGGTGACATCACTCTGCCAGCCTGGGATTTAAAACAACAACCATCCGATCACAGCCACAGAGTCCAATCCCACAGAGCCACACTCCACATATATCTCTTTAAGGTTGCCTGATCCCTCCACCCCCACTATGTATGGGGTAAGAGGTATTAATTACAGCTGAGCAATACAGGAATCTGGTTTTATGCGCGTTTCTGTAACCGTGGTTACCGCGGGGGAAGCATGGAATGGATCAAACTCACATAGAATTCCGGACACCTTGCTGTGTAATCGATACCCGAGGATTCTGGGAGGACTGCAAGCCACCCACGTACCTTTGGACCCCCTAACTGGCCTGTGCGTAGTACATCCGGCCCAAATGGTGAGGACGCTTCTTCACTGTGATCCACCAGTACAACGAATGTCCAGGAGAGCGGATCCGACTCCATGCCACGCTCTAGGCCCACGATTCGTCATAAAAGTAGACCCATGCTAAATGCTAACGCTAAGCATGCAATCAGACTGTTCCAACAGGCCACAGGATTAAGTGCAGTGCTGACCCACGCCGTGCAGTGCTGACCCACACCCTGCAGTGCTGACCCACGCCGTGCAGTGCTGACCCACGCCATGCAGTGCTGACCCACGCCCTGCAGTGCTGACCCACAGTCTTGTGTCTTGAAAAGCATTTCAGTGGCTGATGAATGTTTATGGGGGGCATCGCACTCACTTTGCCAGGTGTCCAGTCCACACCCCCAGAAGCTAATGCCCCCCCCCCCGATAAATAAAGAGCATGACGTCTGTCAGGAGAGTGGGTCAGGTTCATAAATCACAGCAGGGTCTAATGTGGTCAGCACCCTGCCCCCCCCACCTTACCTACTCCGCACGGTCCATTCACCTGGTCATGGAATTTTGCTGACACCTGAGTGGTGGGGGGGGCTGGGTCTGCATGACAGGGTGCACTGTGTCCGACCTCCTAATCCTTTGAGCCCCCCATCCCTGAACTGCAGCTCTGCTCAAAGTCCAAGAATCAGGGAGCCCGTGACTCCTCATGGCTGGTGGGCCCGGGGGCTCACACAGATTACGGAGAAGACCCCCCCCATCCCCGGCTCGGGTGTACTGTAATGGATTAAGGAGGAGTGGAGAGGCATTGAGGGAGCCAGCAGGCAGGGGGGGGGGGCAGAGGAAGACTGCGAGTTCCAGCAGGATGAGATGGTGTCAGGCTTTCAACCCCAAGAACACCCCCCACCTCGCCACCACCCCCACAAGGACCACTCCTTTGAAGTTCACTCGTGCCCCTTCCGAGGCGTCGCGGGACGATGGCGTCCATGGCAACAGCCGTGGCCTTACCTCATCAGGAGCCCCCCCCCCCCCACCTGTCCCGCGGACTGACATTGTGTTTGGCGGATGAGCGTATCCGTGGCAACCAACACAGCATGCCGGCATGCGCTCGCTGTCGGATGAAACTCAGAGCCGGGGTCGAGGCCAGGGCGCCGCCCCCCCGCCCCCCCAGTACCAGGCTCCGTGGTGCTCCTTCCTGAGGGGTGGGGCGCCTTTCACGCTGTTTAAAACAGCACTGCCGCCCCCTCCTATGCGCTCGCAAGACATCAGGATGCCGTGGCCGCCCCAGAGGGGGCGCTCTTCCTTACAGATTGCCATCTTTACGACGGGCATTTCAGCTGAGCGCCTTGTTTCTTCTGCTCACCCAGCAGCCGCAGAAGGGCCCTCCAGGGAGAACCAACGGGCAGAGGTGAAAATTTCAGGGCCAGAAAGTGCAAATCCAGTCCCGTGTTTTGCTTCAACCAACCACTTGATTATTCTGTGACTGTGACTCTTTATGCTCAGTTGGTCGTAACAAAACCTCAGTCTGGAGTTTTGCTTTCCAGACCTCAAATTAACTGACAATGGGATCACCGATCAGCCACAACTTCTGAGACGGTCAAGTGGCTGAACTCATTGTCTTATGTGATTAATAGACCAAGGGGACAGATCTTATCTGGCTTATGGTGGTATATCTGAGTACATTTGACTTTAGTGGCCAAATCTCAGAGAAGTCAGGCAATGAACACACGTTCGACACGCCATGGTGTGCAGACCACAAGGCTGTGGATTCAAACCCACAACCAGCTATGTGTGGGGAGTTTCAGTGCATCACCTACGGAGATTCCAGTTTGCTCCCATAGACCAAAGATACGTAGTCCAGATGTCCAATTTAAGACATAGGACAGGCCCCGCCATCCCCCAAACAGCCAGCAGGGGGCAAAAGGATAAAACAAGCGCAGTGTCCCGGTTAAAAATTCTTGTGGATACCAGTAGAATTATCGGCTTGGTATTTACTGGGATGGCAGGCAAACTGGGCTCCTAATCCAGGGCTGCCCGCCCCCTTCTGAGAGCATGCTCTTAATTGCCTTTAACGAGCTGTGGGCGCCTTTGATGTGGTGTGGTGAAAGGAAAACAAACAGCCCTCAGCAAACAGAGAGCCCTCCAAGAGCATCACGTCTCACAGCAGACATGTTCATGCCTCAGAGTTTCACCAGAAGCACAGAAGAGAAGCTGGTCGGCTCTGGGCGGAGTCAGGGGCCGGTGCCACACGGCCAAACATTAGCACAGCTGAGAGCGTGTGCCCCCCAGCCAGCATGCCGAAATGAGCTCCCCCCATCATTCCCTGAACAGGAACAGGAAGTACAGCACCAGTTAAAAGTTTGGACACACCTACCGATAGAAAGGTATACTTGTACTATTTATGTACATTTCAGAATAATTATAAAGACATCAAAACTATAAATTTGTAACATGTATGAAATTGTGCACTAACCTAAAAAGTATTAAACATAAATTAATTTGTTACAGAGGGGCAGCTTTATGGATTGCGACTCAGCAGGTTGCCGGTTCAGTGCCCTTCCTCCAGTGCCTTCTCCAGAAAGCTGAGACGCCAATAAAATGTTCATTGAACAGGACCCACCTGGAGGATGCCAACCCCCCCCCCCCCCACCTAACATTGCAAAAGACACAGAGCCCTGAGAGGGAACGGGTGGCAGGAGAAGAATCTAACAATGGCACCAGTGTCTCTGCTGAAAAAAGTGGCCCAGGACAGCTGCTGCCCCAAGGAGGAAAGTACCAGCCAATCACCAGGACCTGTCTGAGGGGCTAGTGCCCTAATGGAGGAGGGGGCCTGGAGGTGGAGCTGGGGGCGGGCCAAGAGGCGAGGCAGCCCCACAGGTTCAGATTCTTCAGGTTCAGGGTCTTATTGCATCAAAGAGGCCTTGTTTGTCACCCCCCCCCCAACTCAGGCAGTCCCCCCACACCCACTCCTCCACCGACAGCTCTGATTTCC
>JABFEA020000098.1:4000931-4011119 GCA_019775915.2 Cyphomyrus plagiostoma
CGCCATCTCACACCAATTCACTTCTGCGAGACGGTCCGATCTCTGCCCTTTTCTCACGCTTGACCTTTTCTCTCCCTCTTACTCCCAGAGGACCAGAAATCGTAGCTGAATGATGATGGCAAAACCATAGGAATAGGGAGCATGGGTGAACAGCTATGCAACTACAGCACGTCACTGGAGAAAAATGATCATTATTAAGTAATTATTGCCAGGGGTGAGTTTGTTTCCAGCCCCCCCCCCCCGGTCAGCTTAGGCAGATCTCTTCAGGATTTCCCGTCTTTGACTCCCATTTCGTTTGTGCTGCTGCTGGCCGGGCTGCGTATAACGTTAACGTCAGCAAGTGAGTGCATAGCTAGCGAACTGACTAGCAGAACAAGCTGACAAGCTGATGGAATGGAAGGGGGGCTCATGAGAAATCATTAAAGGCTTGATTTATGGAGCTGATGAAGCCCGATCCCCGATGATGCGTAGCAGACAAGAGAGGCCTGATCGCCGCAGGAACGCAGGCCTCCCTGTACCCCAGCCGTACCTCCCCTTTGCCGAAACCCAGTCTACAGGCCTCCCCGTTTCCCGGTGCCTGGATTCTTTAATAGGCCTGCTAACTTGACTGCCACCCAGCACAATCCCCGAGGCCTGCCAAACAGCTTATGCCTGCTTACTAGCTGTACACTGACACTAATGAGACATTGACCCCTGGGCCGTAGTGAGAGGCGATGTTCTCCGCTGTCCTCCTAGGCTATGATTAGACACACACACACACACCGTCATATAATTGGCATCTGAGGAGCTGACCCCCCCCCCCCCCCGCCACTGGTGGATAATGAGATGGAGAGTCGCATAGGCCAGCGGTCGGCTCTGAGGTCCGCCTTCTTACCATAAACTCATTACGAGATGATGTGACTCCATGGAAGTTCTCAGTGTTACTGAACACCCCGCCTCTGCCTGTCCCAGGTACCAGGGGACAGCAGCTGTATCCACCCAACAGCATAACAGATGTATAAGAGGTGTAAGGGCTGAGGGATGCCTGGGTACGATGGATGGATGGATGGATGGATGGATGGATGGATGGATGGATGGATGGATGGATGCTGAAGGAAACTGCAGGTTACCGCACAAAATACAAATTCTAACAAAAAAAAAAAAAAAACTTAGGGCTCCAGACGACAGCAGCAACAACAACATTTGGAACCATTAGCTCCTAAACACAGAATATTCAGGAGCCAAATGCTTTTTAGGAGCCATAATCCCCATCACATGCCAAATGTGAAATAAATAAGAAATATTTACATGGCACATTTTGCTTCACGCCGCCATTTATCGCCCGCCCCCATCTGAGCTGCCCACTGCATTGTCTTACTCATAACAACATGAAGTGCTTGGCTGCCATTGCTGACACACCACAGCACGCAGTGCCCAATGAAACGCGTCCCCTGCATTTACCCCATGTGACATTGTGACATGACAGCGGCACTAACCATTAGGCCACCACTGCCCACTACAACAAAACATTCAAGGGTACGATACCCATCCTTACCAAGTCCTCCAGTGTTTCTATACCAACAAAACTCCTTTGTGCTAAAAATCCACACGAGCACTGGAAGAACCAGGATTAATTCGACTAAGCGAAGCAAGTTTCTTAAACCCGAACAGACCGGCTCCCTCCTCAGCACCACTTTGCATAAGTCACTGTAAGTCTGACCTATAAACCGACTCCTCAGTAATGTCTTCAGCAAGCGCCATTCCCTCTGCACAGCTGTGACCTCCCAGTCACTGTCTGATAAGAGCTCTCTGTCTCTGCCTCTCTCACGCTCGCCATAATTAGCGACGTCCTCCGGTCGTGCATCACGACAAAACACCGAAAATGACTTGACGTCTGATCCCATTGGATGTGCCGGCTGTGTAACGTTTAACATCATGTTTCCAGACCTGTCCTCTAATTCTGTAGCTGTAATGCAGCCGTTTCCTCTGTCGCAGCCTTCAGATCTCTTCTGAATGTGGTTGGACACTGGGGGCCGTTCAGCCAGAGACTTTTGGAAGGTTAGGACAGTCTGCCTCCTCGCAGACCACCCGCTCCCACTGACGGACCCTCACGTTGCACTGAACTTTCCGCCTGACCATCTATATGCTGTAAGAATTCCGGCACGCGGCGCTCGACCGCAGCGGCGGCCTGCGGAAGAATCGGAGGATTCAGCTCACAAACGGTCAGGTAAAAAGTGACAGAAGGCAGCAACAGACACTTTCCATTTGCCGACCAGTGCGTTTGCCTCCCTTAACGTCTGCGTTTTTGGATGTGGCTGTAAAATGCGGCAAACGACGATGCACGGCAGAGTCTCGGCCCTGACCTACCGCGTACTTTGAATGGAGAAAAACTACTGACAGGTCGGGTACAGTGCAACCGAACTCTGCTGCAACAGCCTTCAGCTCCTGCCTGCCTTTGGGACTGAAACGAAAAGCTTTCCATGATAGTTGCAGAAGGTCATGAGCTTTGCCTTATTTGCACTGCCAGGTCTAGCCAGCATGGTAGACAGAGGAAAGATGGCATGTTCGCCAATCTCGCTTCTGAAAAGCGCCCCTCCAAAAGCACTCATTTTGTGCACCCGCCAATTTGACTGGCTGGGTTAGCATTCTGAAGCAGCCACTTAATAGTGTTCAGAATCCCTTCTGCATGACCATAATCAACCTCAGCCAACCCTATTAGATGAGTCACAGCTGATCTATCAGAGACATACCTACAGTACGTGGTGACATCGTCTTTCCCTGAGATGTCTGTTTCGGTCAGTTATGACAGAGATGTAATTGCCTTTAAAGCTTCTTCCCGTACATTACATTATAATTCGCCTGCGATTCACATGCTATATCATTATCATTTGTCTTTGACATTCATCTTCATCAGGGGAATTTGTGATTTAAACTTTGTGAATGGTATTTCAACCAGTGCAGTCATATAATGTGCACTGAATTTTACTTTTAATCCTTTCAGCTTGTTTTCTGCCACTTTCTCACTGGCACCCTTGACCGCCTTTGCTACGGCTCTGCCGTGCGCTGCAGACCCACCCATCACCCAGTCTCTGCCATCCCTAAGCTCTTCACCTCCACCACGCTTCTTCACACATTCCTTTTTTAAAAAGAAACTGTACCTGCGTTCCATTTCACCAGCAATTTCTTGTCCTGCTTCTGCATGAAAGCCGCAGTACGTTCTTCACTCGTCATACCCTAACCAAGCGGACTCCTGCAGCCAAGCTAATTTGATCCGTCTTCCAGGCGTCGGAGCCGGGGCCGCAGAGGACTCCGTTAATGGACCTGTGCCATCATCCCTTGCTAATAACAGAATGTCGTCGGGCGGCATTGGCCGTACCTCAGATGACCTACTGGCTGAATAATTTTCTGTTCGTTGTCATGTAGACAAGGCAGCTCTGCACAGGCAGGGGTCCGAGAGGAAGTCTGAGATCTTTCATTTCCGTGTCTTAAAATTCAGGTCGGAAAAAAGCAAGAGCAACGAAAGTTAAAACAAAAACTATAAACCACGACGGGGATCAAACCGTTTATTGTATAATATAATATAAAATACAGTGCTTCATTTTTCTTGTATTCCATAGATAGCATCTCTGCAGATGTTTGAGATCAAGCTACCAAGCTACTCAGTTATTTTAAAAAATCTGACCCCCCCTCCCCCCCCCTTCCAGGCAGAATGTCATCATCACACACTATAGTCTGTTATGCTAACAACGTCCCTGTTAGGGCACATGGCTGCTCTGATCACAGTGTTGGCTTTTTCACTCCGTGACTTTCCCGTGCAGCCAGAGTGCTATTTAATGACACCAGGGTAGGCCGACTCAGTCACCCCCAGCCCAACCAGCACCCCCTGGCTATGGACAGTGACCGCGCTGTCCTCAACTGGCCTCCAGGGGTCGCTCAGCCACGCAGTAGATGGTGGCTCCATTGTGAGGCACCAAGGCCGTTGGTGTCTAGTTATTTAGCATCTCTAAACTACACAAGAAATATCAACGAGACGTGAAAGAGCTCAACATAGAGAAGAAACAGCCTCCCTTAAACGTCAATAAAGCAGAGGCCTACTCCTCCTCAGATAACAGCCAGCTGTCAGCTCCAAGTGTGGACGTCCTTAAAGCTGAAGGGCTGAAAGCAGACAGAGGGTTGTTTGACAAGACTTAAAACACCCCATCTTTCATCCTCTACCTCGAAAGCCTCTCCTGCCTCCGCGCCAGGTCCTCCGACCTTTTCCTGTCCTTCTGTCTCACCACTATGTTACGTCCCAGAAGTACTGCGCTTCATCTTAGGGAGAAACGGGAGAGCCACTTCCCACGGATTACGGTGGCTGCCGACTCCAGAACTGTGAAATAACGCTACACCACTTACAGCGAGAAAGACCCCCTCCTTATTCCTGTCCCAACCTGAACTCTCATCGCCAGCCGAAACACGTCAACCACAGCAACGCCACAAACAGAGTCGTCGTCGGTTATCTGCTCAACAGCGCCCCCAAAGGTAGCCTACTGTATCAGCATCGCATTGTTTCATTTCAACATCCACCAACCTCCCCAACGTTACCAAGCATCTGATGTAGAACACCAGCCGAAAGCTTTACTATAATGGGCTTATCAAACTTCTGCTTCTTCGTAATATTTTATTATTTTCAGTGCTTGGTGTTTTTAGATTTAGATTACAAACACAGGACCTGCCTCCATGAATTAATATGAGCATGTGATCAAACAAGGCGGCACTTCCCCAGTGCTGATGGGATACGCTGGGTTCAGGAACATCACAATGTTCCAGTATAAATAAAAAAAAAACTGCAAGTAGCCACCAAAGCCACCATCGCCCCCTAGTGGTGGGCAGTGTCATTACTAAATAACAGACTCAATGTCTCCAGTCTACAGGGACTGCAACCGAAAAGTTGGGTTATAGAATAAGGAATAAGGGTGGTACTACTGGGAAAAGAAGAGCATCGATTCAGACGAGTACAGTGAAGAAATGAAACAAATAAAGTATGAGCATCCAGGTCCAATTACTGAATGCACTCCTGTCGCATACAGAATTACAGCCTGGCCAGAGACGGTTCAGGGCCCGGTCCGACCTGGCCAGGTATGCTCACTGTCAACACATATGGCTGTCGCCATCTGTCCAGAAGCTTGGTGCAAGAAAAACGTGTTGGTTGTGCACCAGTGGCCTGTTCGTCTTTGCCCTTGCTCATCTCCTTCATTTCATGCCTCTTAAATCTTAGATTTCTTCCAATCTTTCACTGACAGGCTGGGAGGGGGGACCGGGGCAATTTAAACAAACTGAGGCACCATATCTGATCAGCTGATCTTTCGTAAGCAATGAACATTCTGGATGGTGTAACGCTCTTATCTGAGGTGCCTCATCTCGAGAGCATCGGGAGCTGTCAGAGATGCCAGGAGAAGCTCATTGCCAGGGAAAGCTGGGCAAAGACATGGCATTCCGTGCCCTCTCAGTAGAGTCTGGGGGGGGAGGGGGGGGGTCACCTGTGCTTCCGATAAGGATAAATATCCATTTGGAGGAGGTGAAAGGTCTTTCTTACTCTTCCTGCTGTTTTTGCGAGGGCCCAAGTCAGATGAACTACTCACAAACAACTGGGAGATTGAAATAAGAAGAGGATTCGAGCCTAGATGATGTCACAGCTATACATGGGTGATGTCATAAAACTGCTACAGCTCCTCACGCCACCTGCAGGGCTCCACTGGAAGGGCAGTTATGCTCCTAGGCTGGGAGTCAACTGCTCTCTAGACCATCTGCTATTCTCAAGCTAAACCCAGAAACAGTGAGCTGCTCAAAATGCTACCTTTGCTCTCCCTGGAAACCCTACTGCCAAGCAAGGTGGCATCAGGAGGGACACCCAAACCAGGCAAGGAGTCCCAAGGGGCAGCTGCAGAGCTAGATGGACCTGGCTCCGGTTCCGTCCACCTGGTTGGACTCGGAACGGGAAGTCGGGTATCACCTCCAGTCACCAGTACAAGCCCAGCTTGGCAGAGCTGTTTGGACTCAGACAACAACGCGCTCCAGTGAGGAAGCTGGCCTTGCGTCCGTAAGCTTTTATGTTCCAAGACTGCTTCCCAGTAACCAATAGCCCACTTCAAAAACAGCCTTATAATAAAACTATTCAAGCTAGGAGACGATGTAAGAATGTCCGTTCGCGGTGCTGCCTGTTTTTTGGGGCGACGAAGGACTCGTACCAAGATCTGACACGAACTGACTTTCCTGCTCCTTGACCAATTCGGCTGCCTCAGAGTGGATAGCATTTGTCATCATGTGCTACACACGCCCCGTATCCCACAATGCAAAGCTTACCATTCAGCAGGGGGCTCGGGGACATCGACTGAGGTTAAGAGGCTAATCCGCTGGGCGCCCGTAAGCAAACAGAGACACAAACTCTTTTATTCGGTCAATTCAATGGGGCATCTGCAAACCCTCTACATACCTCAGCAAGCTGCCCTGACAGCCGAATGCCGCACCTGGGCGTTGACTGGGAGAGAGTCAATTTAGCCAAAAGCATCTGCTAATTAAGGTTAAAAGCTGCAGAACCATGTTAGCCAGTGTGCCATGTCTGAAGAAACATTTCAGTTAAATAATAATGCAACATTATTTATTAGATTAGAGCATGTGTCTCTCTTACTGAGAGATTCCATAAATCATACCTCCCACTGGGGGTGTCTAATGAGCGAGACTTGGTTAATTAACACACATTTCACGCGAGGAGGAACACATACATCATTTCATTCTAACTTATAATACATATTCTATATAAGTAATTTAACATGCACATATTGATGTATATATTCTGTTGCGCAAAACTGGAATGGCTTCAGCGGACGACTGATTACAGGATATGAATGCAGGTATTACTCTGACAGAGCCTTGAGTACGACGGCCCCCCACCCCACTGACACTGCGAGCAGGTAATGCTAATCTACACAGCAGACACAGGCCCCTCCAGTCGCCGTGACAACAGCCCAAAAGCATCCCAGCGGTACCACCACAGGGAGGGGTGGAGCACCCAGCAGCGGCCCAGATGGCCGACTTCCACGGCCCGAAACGCTGTACTCTTTCCGGGAGTGTAAACTCGGGGAACGTGGGTAACGTGTTTTGTTCTCCAGCACAGGCAACAGCCGAGACGTCAAATGAAATTCGAAGGTGAGACTCAGCTGGGCTGCGTGACCCGCAGACTCATCCTCCCCCCCCCGGGCCACGATTACGGAACTCTTCCGCGTCCTTGAGCCCACGGCGGCCCCCACCTGCGTCGTCACGTCTCATGCAAATGGGAACCTAAAAGCGGCTCGTTAATAAATTATGACCCATTTCCGGCGGGGTTCAGGCAGCTGTGCCACAGGCAAAGACGTCGATGGCGTACAGCGACGCTAACTGAGGCAGCCACCCTGCTATGACTGGGGATATAAAAATCTGAGCAACAGATATATCGTTCGCTAAAGGGGCAGTTCACCCCTAGACTGAAAAAGATACGATTTAGAGGGGCTTTAGTGCTTTCTGTACATCTAGGTCATTCTGCTGGAAGTTGCCTAGTGTTCGAGATATCAGTCGTAGAAATATCATGCTTATCAAATTGTATTGTGGCAAAGTTTACGATTTAAACCCCTAGCCATGACCCCCTAGACTAACTGTGTTGTTATTGATTAGTTCATCGATCAATCAAATCAACTAAACAATCAATCAATGTCCATACACACGCAGACTGAACTTAATTGATATATTAGTACTCAAGTCCAAATATTTGTATTTGACAGATTTTCAGTTGGATAGAAAACTACTCAAACGACAATGTGATATGGCCTTCGCCAGAAACACTACCTGCTTGGAGACACAGCCGTCCAAGTGAACGATACCGATGTCCGATTCATGAACCAGTAGTGATTCTGACCCGGTTCTTTTCAGTGAATCAGTCCAACTGGTTTTCTAACATCCACATATTGCACAGATCAAAGTCTGAGATTCTAAAAATCAAGAACTATTTAACAAATTATCACATAAAGACACAGCAACCTTTTTAAATTCCCTTACATTGGTGTTTCATAGACGGTCCTCAGCCCTGTTGCTTTCTGTGCCCCTCTGCAATTCCGGCTCTCTCAGATACACATAGATGGCTAAAATTATGCTTCATAAACCACTTTGCTATTTAATTAATTTTGTTTGGCATATATTACTAAAGTTCTGTAGTTGCATTCTCCTAACCCTACGTTTCACGTATGTTAGTTTGCGACTTTAGTGAACGGGAGGTTATTCAGGAACACTTTAGTCACATTGTAGCAGGACAGACTGTTCTGTCGTTTCATTTTATATAAAACAAACAGGGTGAACGGGGTACAAACCCCAAGAATAAGGGTGAACAAGACAGCAAAAGGCACACAGAGAATCCAGATCATGGAGGAGATGGTGAACTGGAAATGTAACCTTTGGTAAATGGAGAGGCGCCATTGCTGTGCTTCTCCATCCTGGGGTATGACGTTCAGGTATGAGTCTATGTGGAAGTGGGTGGGAGGGGTGGTGGCGCCCCCCACAGGTGACTTCCATTAGGTACACAGACAGCCTCCTTAAAAAAAACAAGGGCTAAGAAGTAGCACACAGTCTGACACCCTGGGAGGCTGGTGCCCCCCCCCAGATGAAAACCATCCCTATAACTGCTCTGCATCCATCTTAATTAGACAAAAAACACCGTCTAACTCGTCGTCTGAGATGCACTTAAAACCCAACCAGTGTTTCTGAACAGGATGATTGATCTCCTTTCCAGAGAATGAATGACCAGCAAGCAGGAGATGTGGGCAGACAAGGGAAAGGAAACCAAAACGAAAATATAAAACAGCTCCAGTCTTTCACGCCGTTTCGTCATATAAAATGACTACCTTCTCATTCTGAAACCGTCTTCTGGCATTATGAAAGGGAACATCGCGAAAGACTGTCCCAAAGCGAGGAGGCCACATGCCACCCTGAGCAGAGAGCATGCTGGGAACACAGCCTTGGGAGGGAAGCTGAAACACCTCCTGCCAACAGGCACACGGCGGCGGGGGGGGGGAGTGTAACCGCAGACTGGCCTGATGGGTGTCAGGAACCAACCCCCCCATGGCCTTCCTGAGCAGCGGATTAATCACGGCTGCGGGGGTGGCCATCTACCTTCAGAAATCAATGAAACTGGCCTTTGGTGAGTTGCTCTTAATTAATGAGCACCAACAGAAAGTAACTGTCTCCATTAAACATTCATGACATACTCGATACAGGGGCGGGGGGGGAGGATAGTAGTTGCCGGCATGCGGATGCAGAGTAAACATGTGACCCCTCAGTGAGACCCTCAGCCCAAACCACCACCGGGGCAGTCAGACTGTCTGATCCTGCCCTCTGATCCTCACTTGTATGTCACTCAGGTTAAAACGTGTCTGCTGAATAAATGAGGAAAAAATAAAATAAAGAAAAATAAAGAAAAACATAGAAACACAGAAGTGGACCAGCTTGCATCATCCGGTCTGTCCAACCATCCACCTAAATGAGTGTTATTACCAGTTTAACGAGGCTTCTGGTGGGTTAAGCTGAAATAACCCAGGGAGTGTTCAGTCTGCCAGGAGAGCGGGCCGGCCCAGAACCGGCCCGTCCTTAATGCCACCGCATGTCTAATCACAGATGCAAATGATCACTCTTACACGTCTCCAAGTGTCTTATGTAACCCAAAGGCTGGAAAAGTGGGTCATGCAGAGCTATAGACCCCGACAGGACCGGAGGAGGATGGAGACTGGGGTGGTTACTGCCCCCCTTAACCAGGCAGGCCCACGACAGCAGGGTGGGGGTAAGCCTAGCTGCTCGCGCCGCTTTCTAGGGCGTAAACCGAGAACTTCTCCAACTCCCTCTTCCATCAGGTGGGGACAAAGAAACCCAAACTTTATTCCATATGTTACACTAATAAACACAATAAGCAACCCATCAGAGATAGCAAACCAGCTTACTAACTAGCTAAACCAGTAACCAGAAACCGTGCCACACGACTGGATCCCGGTTGAATCAGCAGTGGTAACTAGGCTGGGAGGTGCACACAGAATCTACATGAGGAGACACAGTGAGATGCCAGGGCAATAAGCCCAAAACACAGAATCTACATGAGGAGACACAGTGAGATGCCAGGGCAATAAGCCCAAAACACAGAATCTACATGAGGAGACA
>JABFEA020000098.1:4023944-4037028 GCA_019775915.2 Cyphomyrus plagiostoma
CATCTAGTGGGGTGGTTAAATGTTTAGACCTGAGAGGCAGAACAGTTGCTGCATCCGCGTGAACTGAGGGGGGGGCGGGGGGGGGAGGATTTCAGCCAAGGAACACTGGCACAGTTTGGGTCCGATTATTCAGACTTAAGGGCTAAATGTTAAACCAGCAGCTGTGCAAACAGTCCACAAAGCACAGACACCCCACCTAAGCCACATACCCACACCCTAGAGGACCCACCCCTCCCAAACACATGGACGCTAAACGGGGGGCGGCAGTCAGTCAACTCAGATTCCCTGGTGCCTTATAGGCTACCAGGGTCAAAGGCAACTGAGTGGATGGGGGTTGACCCCTGATACCAGGGTATAATCCCTCATGATGTCACGGTGGAGGGTATAACTTCAACGGGCCCGGCGAAAGGCGCACAGATGCAAACACGACGACTTCCAGCATCAAGCTGACGTCGACTCCTGGAAACCATGCAGACGACGATTCTCAGGAATGTTCCGTCCGCGTGCTCAGGTTCCCAGCAGCTTATACAGTTCTATTAGCGATTAGCCCCCCCTCCCGCCGCAGGCTCAAGATCGAATTGTAGGCTCCATTAATCTTTATACCACCTCTAACAGGTGAGTGATGAGCTGGGAGGAGGTTGCTAGAGAGAAGAAGAAAGAGTGTCTAAAATCAGGTCAGGAACCAGGCACATAACCGAATCCACGGGCAGTACGTCTGTGACCCATTTCCCAGTAGGAGCCTTTCACTGGCTCCAGTGTGATATGGGCTCATAATAACAGACCCACACCTGTCTGTCCAAGGGGAGAACAGCAGAAGGCAGGCCACCCATGCTGTCCTCCTGTAGGTGTCGTTATTCACCCTAAACCGATTAGTTAACTCCATCAAACCTGCCCCAGTCATTAACATAAAGCTACCATAGATGTGGGCAAGAACAAGCCGGAGTGATGGAAACACAAACACACACTGACAGGTCAGGGGCATGTACAACTACACGTTTCTAACCCCCCCAGCCCCCCTGCCCAAGGCCGAGCTCCTCTAAAGAGAAGGGGCACCATAAAGTCACAGACTCTCCAGATTGTCATGGTAACACGGAACAACCTACCAGCTGAGCAAAGACAGCAGCCCAACTCACCAGTGCCGGCATGAGGAGGTCAGCCAGGTAGACGAAGGCCGCACCGAGGGCGAATCCCACAGCGACGGGGACGAAGGCGAAGGCGCCGTACTTCCCCGAGTCCTCGGCCATCTCGATGGCGGGGGCCAGCAGCGACCAGTAGGAGGCGGCCAACATCACCTGTGGAGCGCAGAGGCGAGCAGAGTCGGCATGGACACGACGAGGCAGGAAGAGCACTGGGATGAGTATCCCTCAGTGGCGGAAAAACCACACTACACACAACTCTAGGAAGGTTCCGGAAGCCTTTGAAGGGAGAGCAGGGTCCAGGTTCCTTAAGCTCTCCAAACCTTCTCATATTCAAAAAGACATTACCGTGTCCCCCCACCTTCCTCCCCCCACAAACAGGCTCTTTTTATTTTTACTCCGTCGATGCTTTTATCCAAAATAACTCTTATAACGAGAAAGCAGAGTCAGACAGTCACTGGAGCAATTGAGGATTAATTACTCAGGAACCCAGTGGTAAAACCACTCGGGCAAATGTGAGATTTGAACTCACAACCTTCGGATCACAGACACAGCATCCAAAGTTGCTAAGCCACACACAAGAACCCTCACTCCAGAGCTAAGAGACAACCCACACAATTCAATGCAGCCTCACAGACCAGCAGAAGCAGCTTAATTACGGCTTGCAACGACGGCTGGAAACTAGGGTGCAGTTCATGTTCTCAGCAGGCCTGTTATAAGGGCCTGTGTTTCTTTACCAAATGACAAGTAGGACAAACCTTTTTAATTTACAAATAGCTATGTGTAAGTAATCAGTGGCAGTATCCTACCGTTAATGATAGTGATATCAAAGCTGGCAGGAGAAAGACTGCCCTCAGCTCATCGTGACAGAGATCCATTAATACCTTATTCTTTAGTTACTCCAAATTTTCTTTATATCTTCAACCTCCCCCAGTGAGACTCCTTTAAAATTCGACCAGCGTTTTGAGGTGCCAGACTACCCAGGAGGTTGTGCCACATGACGGCTGTGTTGTCATTCCACCCAGAATACGGAAGCATGTATCCTCCCGCTGGAAAAGACTGGCAGCACGAGGCTCCAAGAGTAGAGGGTGAAAAGGCACCCCCCCGTTTCGAGTTTTCTGTGGAGTGCTTCATATCGGGGTGCTACACAGCCAGTGAGATAACTCACATTAATGTGGTAGCTACAGGCAGGGCTGTAGGACGATCGGAGATCAGGCTGATACCCAGCTGGACGATCTCAACTTCCTAAAGCAGGGATGGGGAACCTGACCCACTGAGAGCCAGTTTTTGGGAAGCCATGTTTTATTTACACTTATGAATAGAAAAAAATCTAGCCAAATTATATATTTTATTGTACATGTACTGCAAGTTGTGACTGTTTCAGACTTGTATAGCGCTTTGGGACTTTTGTCAGAGAAAAGCAATTTATAAATAAAGTTTTACTTCACTTACTTCCTGAAGATGACTTCCCAGGTACAGGAAGACTTATGGACACTGGTGTAATCGGCAAGTGAAAGTTCAAATCTCATGCCATTACGAGTTACAATACTAAAAGCACAGACTACAAGAAGGTAAGTCACACATTAAAACAAGTTTAACAACAAGGGGGCTGGAATAAGATCAATAATTAATAACGAATCTGTGTACTATTGGGGGACACTGACTAACATGGGAGAAAGATAGATCAGCTGATTCACTGGGAAACAAACATCACAGACTCTACTTGAGTAAGCGGCACATCTTGCAGATGTATTTTACAGGTTCCAGCCACTGGGTCAGCTGGGTATTCTGGTGAAAAATCAGCACAATAAGTTTAATTGGCTTAGTTATGTCTATAGAACTATCGCCCTCAATACCACTGGTGTCTTTATGGCTGAGGAACTCAATGCCATTGGCCGATTCATGATAGGTGGGCTTAACGAAATATAAAAGAAGCAGAGGTAGGGGAGGCCTGGGCTCTCCTCTCTCTGCCTGCTGTTATTTTTTGGAGATCCGTAGCCCTCCCCCCAAGCACCTGAACACCATGGAATCCCAAGCAAACTGCAAATTAGATTACAATAAAGCATGGATGCATATTTAAACGGTGCAATGTCCATACTAATCACCTTGTCCCCAGAGTAATGGATCAAAGCAGCTCAATAACAACCGTGGGGAGGACAATATGCGGAGCGGCGCACGGCAACAGGAGACAGACACGGGAGAAGCGTGTCAAGAGAAGCGCTCAGCTCTCGCTGCCCAGGACGTGCCGACAAGCACCGCTGCTAAAAGGGATCCTGCTTCAAATCAAAACCAAAAAACTTTCTACTTATTTACTGAAGTAGTGGAGCAGACTTTCTGAAAGCCAAACTGGCTAATTATCATCCACCAAAGACATTAATTGGAGCTCCGTGTCTATAGCACGCCTGGCAGCATTAAGAGCTCAGTAGGGGGGCCCTTGGATTCCATCCCTGAAGGGTTCAAATTTAATGAGAAACATGACTTACAAATGCACTGAAGAAGCAGTACAGCCGGATATAAGACCTGTTCTACCTTAGATACGTGACCTGGTGCGCAGCCAGAGAGATGGTCAATTAACACAACTACTGACAAGCAGTACCAGTGTGCATTTATAAAACAGATAATGAAAAACAAACTGGCCTTTGTAAGCCTTTCTGCCATTAAAACTTATAAAATAAACATTCTAACGTCACCAGGGCGAAACCAGGCTCAGCAAAAATTAACAGCTGCAGAAATGACACACGCTGCAGTCTCTCCGAGGACCCTGCGACGGTTTGAAGGAGAATGCCTGGAATATCGGACTAACGGGTTTGACGTGTTGAGCAAACTGACCGGTCATGATTTCCCAACCCTAACCGAATTGCCACCCTTTACAAACATGTGTGGTAAAGGACAGACCAGACACCCTTATCAGCTCAGCACCAGCAAGGCATGCTGGGATTTGCTCAACTGGACTTCCAGCACTAGAAGGAAGCCCAGCGAGTCAAAGTGCGAGCCAATCACGACGGAGGGCGTTTCCCTTACCAAACACGGAGAGTCAAAGTGCGAGCCAATCACGACGGAGGGCGTTTCCCTTACCAAACACGGAGAGTCAAAGTGCGAGCCAATCACGACGGAGGGCGTTTCCCTTACCAAACACGGAGAGTCAAAGACGAAAAGGCACGAGTCTGCTCAGAGATGGGACAATGTTTATGAGATAATCATAACAAATAAACAAAACAGGCATTAGCTCATCTGTTGCTAGCCTTATATTATGGCTCGGGTGGGTGTGTTTGGGGGGGGAATGGAAAACCATTGGACCAATACCAATAACCCCTCGCTAGGAGTCATCCATACCCCTCTAACAATATCCAACAGTATTGTTTTTGGGTCATCTTGCATTATTTTTGTCCTTTCTGGGTAAGACTGGCCACCCCTGGAATAGAGGAGAGCGAGGACAGTTGCAATGGGTGGCAGTTGCAACACTGCAGATTTCCCCAATCAGAAACCAGCTAGAGTTATGACACTCTATGACAAATGCTGTTGTACCCACTGGCTTTCTGCAAGATTGCAGCCAGTTTTGAGCATCTCTTCTGGCGGAACCAAAAGGCAAGGTAAGAAAGTAAACTCTTTTTTTTTTTATGATCAGACTTTGTCTTATAGTGTCTAAACTGTTTGCATGAAGTATTGTAAAGTATCATTTGATTCCATAGTTTCTTAGCTTTTAATAGACTCGGCTATCATGTTTCAAAGCTAATGTGCCAAGCTAGTATAGACAGTTTAAGAATGGCTGGCCATGTGGGGTCAGTTGCAACATTTTGTTGTAACCGTCCCCACTGTGTTGCAACTCTCCCTCATGACAATAATTAAAATTAGATAAAATATATATAAAATGTGGTTTTATTGGCTTGATAATGAATACATTTCAATAGACAGATGCTCCCCCTCCTGTATATCAATAACTTGCCCTTTGAAAAAGTCAGACTCGGCTCCAATATTTTCCCAATTATATGTCCTGTTTTTTTTCCCCAGTATGACACGAGACAAGAGGAGAAAGACAGAAAGGGGTGTCCCGCTACCCATTCTCAAGTTAGCCGCAGAGACAATGCAGAAAGAGGGTAGATCAGTGAGGTCTATCGCAAAAGAGTTTGACATCTGCCACACGACACTCTACCGTTTCATTAAAAAGGTAGAGAGATTAGGTCCAGCCGAGGAGCTCAGGACAGGCTATTGGACTTCCAGGAGGGTTTTTTCCGACCTCCAGGAAAAGGTCTTGGCCGATTATTTAAAGACAGCTGCGGACTTATTTTATGGGCTCTGCCCTAAAGAGGTAAGCAAGAAAAACGTTATAAAAAAAGTATAGATGTATGTGGAAACGTGAAGTCTGTGTTTGAGTAAGATCTAGAAGGAGGAACATGGTGAGGGAGCATATATTCAAGTACGAGACAGTGAAATAAAGAGAAATTGGGAAGATAAATGACATTCATTTTAAAACTCTCATTTCCATTTATGTTCCGTTTCTCAGGTTTGCCGACTGGCATTCCTGCTTGCTGTTCATTATAAATGCAAATTCCCCGACACCTGGAATGAGCGCTCCTTGGCTGGCCGTGACTGGTTTACGGGTTTCATGAAAAGACAATCAAGTCTTTCGATACGACGCCCTCAAGCAACCAGCCTGTCAAGGAACATCAACTTCAACAGACACAATGTCTCCGTGTTTTTTGACAACCTTGAGAAGGTCCTTGACAAGCACAAATTTGAAGGCGAGGACATTTGGAACATGGACGAAACCGGGATCTCAACTGTCCAAGAGCCGGAGCATGTTGTCACCAGGCGTGGCAGCAGACCGGTGGGGTCAGTAACATCAGGAGAAAGGGGGGCCCTTGTGACCCTTGCATGTGCTGGCAATGCTTTGGGGTACATGATTCCTCCGATGTTCATATTCCCGCGGGTTCACTTCAAGAACCACTTCATCCAGGATGGCCCACCTGGTTGTATTGGCACAGCCAGTTCCTCAGGCTGGATGGTGGAGGAACATTTCATCCAGTTCCTCAGGCTGGATGGTGGAGGAACATTTCATCCAGTTCCTCAGGCTGGATGGTGGAGGAACATTTCATCCAGTTCCTCCATCATTTTCAGCACCACACAAGAGCATCAGTGGACACTAAAGTCCTATTAATACTGGACAACCATTCCTCCCATCTCTCTGTGAGAGGAATCGAGTTCTGCCGAGCTAATGGAATTGTAATGTTATCTTTCCCACCCCACTGCTCACACAGGCTGCAGCCACTGGAGCGGAGCGTTTTTGGCCCTCTTAAAGGGAAAGTCAGTTCCTTTTGTGATTCGTGGATGAGATCCCACCCAGGCCTGTCAATGACCATCTTTGACATACCTGGCATTGTTAGGTTGGCCCTCCTGGTGTCAGGAACATCAGCCAATGTTTCAGCTGGTTTCAGCTCCACTGGAATTTGGCCTTTTGATAGACAGAAATTCATCGATTCTGATTTCGCGCCATCTTTGGTTACGGACCAGCCAGCTCCTCCAGTGCCACCAAGTCAGTCTGGTTCCTCTTCCACAGCTCCTCCAGTGCAAGCTGGTCTGTCCTTTCCTACCTCTGTAGCCCCTCCACTAAAAGCTGACCAGTAGATGAGGAGTGGCATCTCCCTATGCAGGTCTACCAGGACATGAGTTTTTACCTGAGGCCATCAGACTTCACCCCAAAGCTGGACCACACAAAACAAGAGAAAATGGGAGGAGAAAACGCAAGTCAGCCACCCTTACAGACACCCCTGAAAAGGAGGCATTGGAACAGGAAAAGAAACCAGAGAAAGTAAAGAGAAAGTCGGCCGAGAACACAAACCTGCAAACAGAAGAAATAAGCCATAGAAGAAAGGAAGAGCAAAAGATTAAAGCACATAGAAAAGAAAAGTGACTCAAAGGGAGATGGCGTGTTTTGTACTATTTGTTTGGAGAGCTACTCCAAAGCAAAAGAAGTGTGGTTGCAGTGCCTGCTCTGTAAGCAGTGGGTCCATGAAGCCGGCACTGATGGCAGTTCTATGCCACAGCTGTGAATCATACAGTGAATAATTTTCTTAAACATACTGATGTTCGTAACACAACAGTAAATTAAATTCTGAGTGTTATGTCAGGCCTGTTAATTGGGACTGTTTTAGTACTATTACAAAGTAACTGTTCTTTCAATACTGTTTGAACAAATTTAAAAAGCCATTCAAAAAAAGGGAATAATAATCACTCTTGACAAACATTATTACTACATTTTAATAAGTGTTGCAACTGCTCCTCAGGACTGTTGCAACCGTTACCCTATGTGGGGGCAGTTGCAACGTTTCTCTCTCGCCATTAAAATGTTATAATATTTACACATGTTGTAGCAGTATGGGTTGATAGGTGACAGATGTGGGTTTAATGTATTAAAATTGTCTTTCTATTGCAAATGGTCTCGGAGATACTGAAGTAAATGCAAAAAGTGGAGCAACTGTCCCCACTCTCTCCTAAGTGTGCCAATGCACCTGTTGCACATTACCAATACAGAGCTTGAATCTTGTAAAACCGCTTGAAATACAAGTCCTGGTATTGTACAAGTGAGAAATGGTTAATCACAACTCTGATGCTAGACACCCAGGAATATTTTAAGGTCAGGATGCACACGGCGTCTTACCCCTGCAGCGAATCCCAGGCTCCCATCCAGGACGCGTCTCTGAGATCAGAAGGAAGGAGGAGGGTGGAGAGAAAGAGAGAGGGAGAGAGATGATGAAAAAGCAAAACACCAGGCAACCAAGCAATCACACACCCTGCATAGACAAGGTAGCTTTGTTTGCTTAGCGGAGGCCGGGCTATATTCACTCAGCTGGTACTCTAATCCACGACGAGCCAAGGGACGGACGGCCGTACTGAGCCGACTCACGGCACGAGGCATCGTGCCAATGCCAACGGAGCAGAGGAGGGTAGTGACCGCTTAGCGGAAGCATTTCATTTTAGGCTGGATAACAGAAGCACCGCAGCAGAAGAGGACTGTGACGAGCTGTCTTAGGGTGCTCCCCAACTGCGCCAGGCACTCTTTCCATACTTTCTATTTTCCACTGACTTCAAGTACCAGTACTAAAACTTCCAGTACCTAAAGTACAAAACTGGTCGTGGTACTTTGGGGAAGACTTGCAAATGTTTTCTTTGTCAATTGGTTATGCAAGTAGCTTGCATCTAAACACAACATAACCGCCATCTTTAAAAAGTTACAGACTTAGAAAACAGTGATAAACAAAGTAAAATTATTATTATTATTATTATTATTATTATTGTGTGGATGTGTGTCCATACTGTATGAAGGTACGAAAACTCCTGATCTCAACGCAGATTTCCTTTGCGGTTCTTGTGATGCAACAACTCCACATGCAGTGGTGGAATAACACCACCCAGCCCGTTAATATTTTTCAAATTCAGTACAAAATACATGACCTCACTGCTGTGATGACATTCAACACCGGTACCAGTTTTTACTCCAGTGGAAAACTAACACAAAGAAGCACCATAATTTTAGTACTTTTCTGAAGCATCAAAATGATGGTACCTGGTGTGTTGGAAAAGGGCCCTTACTGCTCAAATCCCATAAGATGGATCCACTGGCCGCTCCAAGCCCAAATCACCAGACCACAACGCTGCTCCGTTTCCAGAATCTTCTACAGCCCAAAATGCAGTTTATTCTCTTGTGTGTAGAGATAGCAGGAATGCATGGGACATAGTCCCCACGAGCCAGGAAAGGAGGCCGAGCCAGTGGTGTCCCTGAGGCCTAGAGGAAGCCCCTGGCTCTGAGGGCTAAGGTTGGACATCAAGAAGATGGACGTGCCCTGGAACCACATGGAACACAAGGCTCAGGGCAGAGAGCCCTGCAGAGCAGTTCCTGGCCACCCCAGAAGGCGTATGAAGCTTAAGGGGTAGCCTACTGTTCCGTCAGCTGGAACCTAACAGGTTCTCTGTTGTTCTCCTTTCACACCATGTGCATTAAGCTCACCTACCCTCCTGCATCCGCATAAAGTTCCCATCCCATGGAAGGTGATTCAGTCCGGCAATGCAGTCGGTCAATCATATTAAAGCTAGTCAGCTGCCCAGGCGGCCTTCTGCCGCTGATTAAATGCAGGCCTTTATTTCAAGGAGCGACGTTTAGCTGATTAGCAGCCCTCCGGGTGCACCTGTAAGCACTCAGGAATGCAAATGAGGCACTGCCCTAAATCAGCACACACACGATGATTCAACAGTGAGCCCCAACAGCCACACAGCACTCCCAATAGCAGTTTTGTTTCAGCTAACAGGAAAATACAGTCAAGAACAGGAAGAGGGATAAACCAATCGGGAAGCACGTGATAGTCCCACCTACTGTGGATTTCTGCAGTGTCCTCACCCATATCTGGTTGCCCATTTCAGCCATAATGGCTGTGTCACCAAACTCCAAGTCACATGGGAACTGAGCATCTGAACCTGTGATCATAAGGACACCCGGTAATCCTTCCCAACCTGTGTAAATACACGGTTAAATAAGGTCAAATACTGCCTGCTAAGCAAGCAAATACTCCAATCCTGCCTATTTATGCATTGGTACCATTTGAAAGAGAGTGTTTAAGGTGTTTAGAAACACCAGAGGCCACCCAAATAGGTCAACTGGAAAAGTCAGTTTGCTATTCTACGGGGCAATCATACTGTACAAGTATTCAGTGAGGATGTGATTTGGTCGCTGACTGACTGCAAACCAGGTGAGGCCTGTAAACACCTTTGGAACAGAGCAACTCAGGTCCTCACTTTCTAGGTCCTGGCTTCTAAACCACCACTGATTTATTTTTCCTCTGGTACTATCTACAAGCTGCTGCAATCCTGCCTTAGGCAAATCTGGAGGAAGTAACAAAATATAAAACACAAGAGCAACTAGACTAGCCTGAATTTACCATTAGGGAACATTTATTAAATTATTAAAACATACCACCTCTGTGACTGAATCGGATTTTTGTTTATTTATTGCTGAGGTACATAGACACGGTATACGGACCCAGACAGGCAACCTCGGGTACAGTACACAGACGGGCAACCTCAGGTACAGTACACAGACCCAGACAGGCAACATCATAGCCCGATGCACCTGCGATCACAGACTTACGTACCTGTCCCGCGGAAAAAACGAAGACCAGGGCTGCGCCGGCGGCCGTCACCCCCCAGGTGAAGAAGGTGCCCAGTAGGGCCTGCGTCACAGGGCTGTAGCCTGGTATCATGGGACCGGCTTGGGCAGGGTGTACTAAAGGTTTGCCCGAGATCCGACCCTGCCTAAGTACGGGAGTGATCTCTTAAACACAAATGACACAAGCAACAGGTTGGCACACCATGGCGATCTATCGGGACTGAAACTTTTAGAAAAAGCAGCTGACGTGCATAACGGATGTCTGCCTATGTAATGAAAGACCGGAAAACATCCGATCAAGAGTAATACAATTAAAATACACTGTCTTTATGCGTAGAGGCACTCCTTATCTACGGTTAGCATGTTTAATTTACTGATGCATATTTAAAAACGCGTTTCCACAAATATACAGACATATACAGATATTAATACTGCCATTCTTGCCAAAATGTTCAAATATATAGTATACAACTGAAACCTACACAGGTAAAGACTAATAGTAATTTAGCTAGGGTTTGTGGCTACTTTTTATGTTTTAGAAAATAAATGTGCCATTTTAACATGATTATCATCAAACTAAATCGAAATTTAGATTGCAAAGAAGATAACAAGTTAACTCCTCGAAAACTTAATTCATTTCACCCAAGAAAGTCACCTACCGTATCCGTTCTGGGAGCAAATGAAATTGCACTTTATTTACTTCCTGCTTTCCTGTACACGTGTCTCTGAGTCTCCCAATGTCCCGCCTATCTAAGGCGTCCATTGGCCAGTTCAACCATTGGCGCGAGGCTCGTATGCATTTAATGAAATGCTATAGGTGGAAAGATCTATCAAATCGGGTCGTCCTGTGGTCACGTCATGCAGCAAGAGTGTTGAAGCCTATTGATCTGAACGCTTGTCCCGACGCTTCTGTGTCGAGACGACGGTGGGTGTAGAATTAGGGTCTGCTGGTCAAATTAGATGCAAACTTTCGTGAATATAGTTCATTTACTTGCAGATAAATTGTGTGCATTGTAGAGGAAAGCAACATAATAGTATCTAACCTTTCTTCTAATATCACACACTTCGGGCGTTTCCATAAGTGCAATATATATATTTAAGTGTCCTGCCAGCATGAGGATAAGGCCCAGTAAAAAAAAAAAAAATTAGTTTATCATCTCCGCCCGCGTGGCGAATTTAGCCCGGATCGATTTTATTTTTTAAAAGTCTATTTTCCTGTGTAAATTCCGCTTGCCGGCGTTCACAAATTTCACAGGCTGACGATAAAAACCAATTGCCGCGCATTTGTATTCTTCCACCCCAGCTTACTTTCTTCTACCTTCCCTCCCGATCAGTACCGAACACGCACTGCTGAAGTTTACCGCCCACTGATTCATTATAAAATAGAATTAAAAAAAAATCGCCCTCCCTCATCACTTGTTTCTGATTAAGAGGATGATAAACTAATGATTTTTTTTACTGGGCCTAATAAGGATCTGGTTCTCGCTGCTGTCTTTCCTCACGTATGCGCCATTGAATGTGAAATTAACAACGGTTATTAAACCCCATTGGGCTGGTCATTAATTATAAAATGAACTTTACCTTTATAGAGCCAGATGTCCGTGTGTAGCTGGCCGGCTTGTTTAACGTGCTATTTCTGCGAGGGTCATTAATGTTGAAGTCCTTGTTTCGGGAATCTCATATACGCCTATAATTTGTTCTTCCTTCCGATGTAAATGAACAATATACGTGCTGTCTTTTTAAAACATCTGTTACAACTCACCCCAACCCTCTGCACTCCAACCCCCCTCTCTCGCCATCTTTGTGCGCACTACAGTTCACCACTTTCCTTCTACAGTTTCCAATTGCTTTTAAAAGAACTAAAACAGAATTCTCCTCATCCTGGAAGGATGCTGAACAATGTTAAGTGTGGTCCAGGAGATGGATGGATGGATGAAGAGAAGCATTATGATATGTGTAACAGCTTGTAGCATGCTCCACAGATCCAGAGGAGTATTGACAAATAGCCTTGTAACATAAGGTAAAAAAAAAAAGAAGCGTGTTTATAAAGATTGCATTGTCCGGAAGAACACTATGAATAGAAACTGCTTTCGGCACTGTTGGGTCATCTTCTCAAATACCATCAGTGCTATGGTACCTTGTCTTGTATTGGGTTTTTAAAGCCCCCTGAGATCAAAGTTAATAATCATGCTTTTACTGAAAAAGGAGAATTCCAGCTTGATTTAGCAGGACAGATGTGGGGAGGTCAGTGTGGTGTTTCACCTGAGGCTATGGATGGCCCACACATGTCTCTGAAACAGCAGGACGGTCCAGGTTATCAATTTTTCAATTTTCACTTGAAGGCGAGAAGATGATACATTATTTATAAATCTGTCATTTAAATTATAGATGCAAGTGCGGTACTGTGAAATGTATTTGGCCTAACTTTCTCCGAGCTTCACATTCTTGGCATATTCTTCTGCTTCTAACCTTGGATAATTAAACTTTGAGCCCTCACACTGAATTGCCGTAATTCTGGGCCGTTTATGGATGAGAGAGTTTTAGCTGCCCATTACAGCGTCTTACCACAACATCTGAGTAGGTTGGAGGGTCAGACATTCTCCATGTCAGTCTGAAAGTGCTGTTCTTCAACTAATCAAATTAGGACTTTTTGGTGTGTTCGGGTCAGCCTAGGTACCACAACCAAAGCTATGCATCATACATGGGGGGTAACAGTGATACCAGTAATGCTGCTATAACAATGTTAAAACCACAGCTGACAGAAACTCATTGGTGAAGCAAATGGCAAACTGAC
>JABFEA020000098.1:4048643-4059218 GCA_019775915.2 Cyphomyrus plagiostoma
CCAAAATTTTTATTGACGCTCTGTTTTGAAACCAGTTACAGTTATTTGTAAATTAATATCGAAACGTGTATATAGAATGTTAACATTTAATCAATAGCTTCGATATAATAATTCTGTGTCTTGCTCTAAAATGACTGTTTCGGGGACAGCCGAATTCGGCTCTGGATGCGTCAACCATTGCATCATTTACTGGAAATTCATTATAGGCACAGCCTAGCCTCACTAAGGCTTGTTGACAGTTGTATGCTTGTGATGATAAGCCGCACTTGTAGATCGGTTTGGGTAAAATTATAAATATCCGCCCTTTTTACATTTGATCTATCACATTAACTTTTCTGTGACAGCCATTTGTAAGAAAAATATAATTAAATAAATGGGTATCGTGCCAACGGAGCTGTTACTCAAACTTTACTACACGTTCAGTCTAGGATTAGGACGGCTGAAGATCCGGTGTCGCGGAACAAGACCGCGTTGATCAGTCACCCTTCAGCCTCGAGGCTGCGTCCTTGTCACTGCTGCGGTGATTCGCAACTATATGCGCTTTAGCAGACCTTGCCTTGACTTTCCTAATGACTCTCAACTTTCATTGCTCTTAGAAACAGTATGTTTGACTATACATATTGTAATTTATAAGCGAAATATTTTAGTCCAAGAAGAAAACGAAGTGGAAAAAAGTAAATATCTAGACAGGTCAGGTTGCCGTACTTCCACATGTAAGTCCTTTGGGACATCTAAGCGTGATTAGTTTTCAGAGTTCTCTCTCTAAGCTGTTAAGTTTAACGTTGGTTTTGTCCGTATAGACGACACGTCTTTGGCGTAATTTTCATTGATTTGATGCGCAAACATTTCAAAGAAGTGAAACAGTAGCAGGTTTTGTGCAAAGCTTGTTCGTCGAAAAAAATTGCGATCATTTTACACTGTAAGGTATTATATCAACCCCTAGAACAAGACTGTAAACAGAACCGACGCCCTTGAATCCGTGACAAGACTATTGAGTTAATCAAGGCTGCGCCGGTGGGAAATAGATTTAGGGAAGTTGGGTATAGATGCTGACCTCCAAAACACCCCGGCTTCATATAGGCACTGAGCAGAGTCACGAAGCAGCCGGCGCCGAGGATACAATCGGACAGCGAATCTCTAGCTCCAGGTTCCCCATCTGCTTAAAGAGCAAATGGAAATATCACCAGGGACCACGCAGTTCTCTCGCTCCTTATAATTATAGGCAGTGTTTCTGAGTATAAGCAGAAGACCGTGGATCAGACCGATCACGCCAACAGTACTTGTCTGCGTGTTGATGACTGCATAGCCTCTCTGTCATAAGCGACCTGCAGGCTCAAGGTTCTTTTGCGGGCTGCACGGGAGACGACCGCAGATCCAACGGGCAGCATGCGGGCCTCCATCCGGATTTTTCCCGTGTATACACAGCAGCGTTGATCAACTTTTACCAAGTATATGTCTCTCAAAGCGGGCTTGGGCTGCCGTAAAAGTTTTATTATAACTGAAGGTAAGGCGTCCAATAATGAGCGTATTCAGTCTAAAAATAAATGCGATACTCATGTATGACAATAATTGGTTAATACTGAAACGGGTTTATTTGGACATTCGTCCATTTGCTTAAATTGTAATAATCTGAATAATGTTCAGTTTGGGGAATGTATACGATATATCTTATGCCGTCTCATGTTTACTCTAGCCACTCTCAGTGTCGTTAATTATAATTTTACTTCATTTATTTGTTGCCAAGAAACTGTAGATGTCACATTCTCCTGTCATGCGGTAATTGCGGCGATTCTTGCTTAATCTCTAAATAAAATTATACGTTGAACCTTTAAAAAGCCGAACGACGACGAAAGTTAGAATTTAGAATCCTTTCATGCTCTACAAATTACGACGGAGACGTTTAAAATATGCCCCACCGCAAGCCTTTGCTGTAAAATGTAGTAAAATAGAAATATTGAATGGAAAAATAGACGCCAAAATCCAACCTGTGATCGACTGTCTGTAAATCTGCGTCTTGGATCTGCATTTAGTCCTGAGAGAGGATTAAATATGTGCATTTTTATGAATTTATATGTTTATATGTGACGCAAAACACTAGTTTTAAACTCTGCATAGGATCTCCACAATCCGTAGTAGCCTATTACTTGACCAAAGTGCAGTTTTAAGTAGATCGTGTTATCGATCCGGTCGTGTTATGGTTTGTTGTTGTTAGATTTTGCATGATCACGGGGCGTTTCTAAAGTTTCAGGCGCTCGATGATCCATCATTTTTTATCTTTTAAACAAACGACTTGGTATCATGTTCATCAAAATTTAAAAACCATCCCAATAAACCTCCGCATACCCAGTGAACTGCTTGCGATGGGTTAGAATGTACGTACATCCATCCATCCATCCACCGTACAGAAAGCAGCAGCGCACCGCGGATAGCACTGCACTGTATGGGTTTCCACTGGGAACAAAATTCACGCATTCTCTGGTGTTCCTTCACGCCTCTGCAATAAAAAAAATAATAACCATAATAAACGCTGTAGTATAAAAGCTATTTTTCTGAGCCAACAGTTGTCATTACATTTTATTATTGGAAAATGTTATATGACAAAGATACGTCTTTAGTTCCATCCTGTGTTCCTGCGAGTGGGGGACCTGAGATTTGGGACGTTGCGATGTATCGTCCCTGTACTCACTGACAATCTTAAATCAAAATCCTTTAGACATTTGCTGCATTTCTTGTATAAAAAAACAACTGAAATTCACATGCGTCGTGCCAAAAGGAGTGTTTCTGTTCGCCTTCTGCACAAAGCGCGTGAAGACCCCGCTTGTAGGCTACGTTAATGCATATTTATTTGCTTGTGCAGAAACGGGGAAAGCATCCGCTCCAGTACAAACAGACTTCACTGTTCATTTACACCAGTCCTGTTTCAACAGTAGGCGCTAGAGAAATATTTGCCCTGTCCAGCGCCGCCGGAGCGCATCTCCGGTCCAAACGAAGCCGAACCGGCGGATCTCACACCTCCTCACCCGCGGCTTCTCTGCGGTCCATTATTAAGACGTGGAAAGCCTCCATATAATAATTTATCTTTGCTCTGTTGTAACGGTAAAGGGAGAAAAAAAACAACATTTCTGGAAACGCATTGCCACGACTTTAACGATGAGCGGATTTAAATTAATATAAAAGTCGTCTTGTTCATCTCGAAAAAAAATGTGTTTATAAATTATAGATCAACTGTTTATAAGTGACACTGTTTTTATATTGCCTCTACTACGAAAGATAAAGATACATCGTTGTAAAGTTAAATGAACGCCGGTGATCGCTCACTGTATTTCGGAGTCCATCGCGTTTTAAATTCATGCATTTGGGTTAAAAAAAAAAAAAAAAGTAGAAAAGGGGGCTTTCGGGTGCCCCTTGCGACACTTCGCGACCCGCAGCTTCTTTCCTCATTAACTTGCACGTGCACCGGCTACTGGAGGCCGCTGTGACTCCTTGAGGAAACGAAAGGACTTCAATAAGATCAATTATATACTTAAGGCTGTCGTCGGAATGGCGTGAAACATCAACAAGTGGTAGGCGGGTACGTGGAACTGTAGGCACAGCGAGACCCGAGGAGCTGCTGAATGTCCGTCAAACTGCGATGTGCAGGTTTGTTAGCATCTAAAACGTGGGCAAAACATGGACACAAATTTCGAAAACTGACCTGACTGAACTTCCAAAAACAAGTTCAGAGGCAGAAAGGATAAATATCCATCCATTTTTCACACCGGTTGTCCTACATGAGGTCAAGGGAGTCTGGAGCCAATCCTGGAACCTTCAGGTACAAGGCAAGGAATAACTCAGGATGGGGCGACACCCCACCACAGGGATGAATAACCAAAATTGTGGAATAATATAGAAACTTAGAGGAAGTAGCATCATTTTAAAGAGGAACATACCTCCTGTTTTGTCTGGGGCGAAAATCAGAAAGTGTGCAAGTGTGAACTTTCTGGGGACTTCATCAGACATTTAGGGATCATACTCTGTATGTTATAAAGTTTAGATGTAAAAACATCTGCGGTGTTGTTTTTGCACTCAAAAAATCAAGAGTGTCTCAATATGTCTGTGATTCTCATGGCTGGTGTGCAGCTCAGTCGGTTTGGGATCTGTGTCCATATGTGGAAGATTGTGGGTTCAAATCCCATGGTTAGCAGAATAGCCACAGATAGTGTCATTGGACCCTTGACCCCAGTTGGCCCAGAGATGTGGTCTGACCCTGTCCTCTGCTCATCACTTGCACATTGCTTTGGGCAAAAGTGGTCTGCTCAATAAAGTGATGTGCTCCACTTAACGGGGACCTGTGGACAAGCACCTGAGAGGCTGGGTTACCATCTGCCAGGCCTGCAGCCCTCCTGTTTTTTTCTGCGCGGTGGGTCGTGTTTCCTATAGCGTGAGGTCAGCCTCCGGGTAGAAAAACAAAGCAGCCTAAATGATGATGTCTTTGAATCATCCTAGTGATGTCAGACACACCCAAGGTCATGTGATGTATCTGGCGATCTGTGCCAAGGTGATTGGGGGCGGTGTGTTGTTTTCACTACAAACAGACATCACTGAGATGCCAGCAACCTTCTATTAAAGGAAGGGGTGTGATATTAAACAACTGTATTAAAACTATAATTTTTCATTTTTTATGACCTCTTGTGTCAGCGTGGTCCTTTAGGTGGTGTGCTTTTGTTCAGATGCCATGTGAAGGTGGACATTCCAGTTAATTAAAGCAAAACCCCTGATCTCACCTTCCTGTTTTCTAGAAGTTACACCAAGCAACATGGCGACCGCCTGAGACAACGTGGCGATGGACCCGTGGAGCCTGCTGCCCCCCCTCCCTAACCTGTCCGAGCCCCTAATGTACGACACCTTCTTTCTGGGTAACGAGTCGGACACGGGGCCCAGGAACAGTACCCCGGAAGGGGCCCGACACACCTTTGACAAGACCGGCACAGCGGTGATCACCTTCCTGTACTTTGCTGTCTGCACCATGGGGCTCTGCGGAAACGCCCTGCTCATCTACGTCATCCTGCGCTACGCCAAGATGAAGACCGTCACCAACATCTACATCCTGAACCTGGCGGTGGCCGACGTCCTGTGCATGCTCAGCCTGCCCTTCATCGCCACCCAGCTGGCGCTGGTCCACTGGCCCTTCGGAGGGGCCCTGTGCCGGGTCGTCATGACCGTGGACTCGCTCAACCAGTTCACCAGCATCTTCTGCTTGACGGTGATGAGCATTGACCGCTACCTGGCCGTGGTTCACCCCATAACCTCCACCCGGTGGAGGAAGCCCCGCTTGGCCAAGATGATCAACTTGGGCGTGTGGGGGGTGTCGCTGCTCGTTAACCTGCCTGTCGTCATCTACAGCAGCTTAATGACGACCAAGGGCGACACTCACTTCTGCACCATCGTCTGGCCTGAGCCTCAGGAGGCGTACTACACGGCGTTCATCTTCTACACCTTCCTCCTGGGCTTCTTCCTGCCGCTCGCCGTCATCTGCATGTGTTACCTGCTGATCATCGTCAAGGTGAAGTCCTCCGGGATCCGGGTGGGCTCCTCCAAGAGGAGGCGATCGGAGCGCAAGGTGACGCGCATGGTCTCCATCGTGGTGGCCGTGTTCGTGCTCTGCTGGCTGCCCTTCTACGTCTTCAACGTCACCTCGGTGACGGGCACCATCAGCACCACGCCGGCGCTGAAGAGCATCTTCGACTTCGTGGTGGTGCTGGGCTACGCCAACAGCTGCGCCAACCCGGTCCTCTACGCCTTCCTGTCAGACAACTTCAAGAAGAGCTTCCAAAACGTTCTCTGCCTGAGGAGGTCGGGTGGCCTGGACGAGATGGAGCGCAGTGACAGCCGGGCGGACAGGACCCGCGGGGTCCATGAGAACGGTCCTGAGATGCAGAACACGTTGCTTAATGGTGACCTGCAGACCAGCATTTGAGAAGGACGTCCCTGTCAACCAGGGCTGATGCTCTCTCATCTTCACAGGCCAAAATGTTTTCTGGGGAAGGCACAGTTCCTTTAGTGAAGATCTGCTGCCTCTGGGAAAATATGGGATCTCAGACCTAAGTAAACAACTCCTAAAGTTTTGGGAACCCCATTCGCCCATCTGACGTGTCTGAAGTCTGTTTCAAAAAAGGTTTCAGCAGAGTGACTTGTTTTATTTTTGAGCTTGACAAAAACAAACACAAAAAATGATTCATAGGCAAAAAAAAAATGCTTCTTCTTTTTCCGAGGGCTGATGCTCATAGCTCTCGGACAGTGAGATGCACGAAGGCACTCAAGCTGAACTAGCTGCAGGACGGGAAGTCCACAAACGGTGGGGAAGCGGCATCCATCTGATAGGATTCCTGTCAACTGCTGCCAACTTTTACTCTTTTTCACGCACCAAGCAGAAGGTGTTGTTGCCCCTTCAGTTACCTGCATTTCATTTTTAGTGGGAAATTATATGTCTGAATAAATTTCACGTATATGCTTTTTGCACATCCTCCTGCAACGTTAGATAAGTCTTACCGAAACTGTTTTGACGTGAACCTTTTTCGTGGTCCTGCTTTCAACGTGAGGCTTTTTAAAGGCTCTCTTTTTGATGCAGGGCATCTTTAGAATCTTCGTCATGCTCCAAGTTTTTGCAGTTTCTTCAGGGTCCTGATTTTCACGTAAGGTTTCCTCACAGAATTGGATTTTTCTGCGTGTCAGGCCTGTAAAATCAGCTTCAGTCGTCGTTCTTCTGCTGCCTATCGAGTAATCTGAGCGGATGTGTGTTTAGATCACGTGCTTATGGCCACGCCTGGGCTGCTCCCCAACACAGAAACCTCTTCACCGTTCTTTCCTTCTTCAGGTCCTCATCCTCTTTGGAAGCTGTCATTCTCCATTTGCAACCTGAAAGCAGGAGACGTATATTACAATTACCGTTCCATCTCTCAGTCTGTCGCTCCGACTTCCTGTTTCGTTTGCGTCTGGGAAACATTTATTGCTAATTATGCATCGCCTGATAAAAACAGCACTAATTACTTGCCTTATTAATGTTTTTTGTTCTTTTTTGTCCAGGCGGTATTTATTCATTCGGAAATAAAAGCTGTGGAGATGTTATTTTCTTCTCTTTTCCCCTGTGGGGGGCCTAAATACAGCCTCTTTGCCTTGGGGGGGTCTGATTCACAGAAGACAATTGATGGGACACACAAAAAGAACAAAATGTCAGTCTGTATGCCTCCGTTCATGGTGACAGTCTTTAAAGAGCAGGGCGTCAACAATCACACCTCCTTTTGGCGGTTTTCTTTGCGCTGACGCTTGGAGACCTGCTGCTACCTGGAAGACTGTCGAAGGCCTGCCGCACGGCAGGGCTGCGGTGCGACACAGTGCTGCACCGTGATACGCCCGTTTACCTGTCACTCTCACAGCGAAACCGACGTAGACCAATAACTCCGCGTTAGCTAAAGAGACCCGCCCACTCAAGAACCTTAAAAGATGAGCACCATGTTTGCTAGCAGACTATGGGAAGGGAGTATCAGTGCCTGTTATAGTTATTTGTCTGTTGATTCGGGGGTGGTTGTCTTTATGAGGGCCACATTCCAGTTAATGCACCAGACCTGACGAGTCGATGGACGATACTGTACTGCCACACCATTGTTTGACCACAGAGTGAAATCCCGTAAGGGGGGGGGGGGTGCGTTAAATGCGCAGCGTGTGCAAGTTACCAGGAGTGGGAAGGGGGTTACATGCTGGTCTGGAGGGGTCACATGCGGTGCAGTGTTTGACCGGAAAATCCCCCCCCCCACATGTTCATTCTTGTAACTGGGGTAGCAGTGTGGTTAAAGGGTGTGTTGGGCAGACTAACTTACAGTTCACCTGTGTGCGTGGCCAGGATGCTCGCGTGTTATACATGTGACATATTTATACCGTGGTGTGGGTCAGGCGTGTATGGGGAGCGTACATGCTTCCTGCACATGTACGAATTAATTCACTCAGTGATGTCAAATGAAAATAGTATGATGCCAGCCAGTGGTGGGACCCCTATTTTCCTTCCTGTCTTTATCGCCGAGCTGAGCCAATCACGGCCTTTGGAGAGATGGCATGTTGTCACGACGACGGCGGGCTACCTGTCAGCCATTGTGTCCTGTCACTTCTTGCGAAGTAGCTGTGACATACTGCTGCCCCCCCCCCCCCCGGACAAGAAAACCACGCGACGGGTGTGCGCCTGCCTCTTTAGGCTCGCCGTGGAAAAATGGCCGCCTCTGAAAAACTATAGACAGACAGGTCTCCATACCGTCACTCTTTTTCCAACGTTTTGTGGCCTGTCCTTCAGCAGAAGGTGCCACGTGTTACTAAAGCTGTTTTCTGAGGACAGCAGAGACTAGGGAAGTAGCCGAACTGACAGTGTTGTAATGCTACAGATGGATTCACCAGCTATTGGCTTCATGCTTTTCTCATGTACAGCCCTGTGTGAAAGTCCGTTGGCAGCCAAAGAAAACGACGTTAAAATGACCTTCAGGTTCACGTAAAACTATGATATTATGTCTGCCAGGGTGTGTCAGCTTAGCCCTTTCAAGGGGTCTCCTTAAGTATTTGCGGCAACAATCCAATACACCCATGTATTTCGCACCTCGACCACTAGCCTTAAATGTCTAATCAATACCTCATTAAGTTATTTAACTAATTAAATTGATTAATCAGTTGAGCTGGCAGTGAAATTCAGCGAATATATGGAATCTAGCCGTCCAACTAGGTGTCAGCAACTTTTCGGAGAACAGAAAAATTCTCGTTAGTATTTATTGCGTTACTTTTAAATTGCATATGTTTTAATGTTAAATTGTGTATTTTCCTGAGCAAATATACACCTAGCACCCAGATAAATAGCATTGAACATTTTCTTTGACTGCCTCAGACTTTTGCACAGTGCTGTATGTTCCTGGATGAGTACACAGTGACCCTAACCCTCCACACACACACACACACACACACACACGGTACGCAGGGGACAGGGAGATATGGGAAAATGAGAGTCACAAGTTCATCTGGGAGGACACTGACGGATCCCTAAAAGAAGCCCACTAGAACATATGGCTTCCATGCATGCAACAGCGCCACCTGCTGATCGAAGAGTGTCTTTTCTTTTTATCAGAGAGGCCCGGAAGATGTCTAACTTGGTTGGTAACAGAGCAGCACTTCCCTCCATGGAAGCTCCTCATCCTCCATCCCCCAATCAGCCCTCACATGTTGTACCTTCATGCTTTGTTTCCTTGGAGATTATTGGCCGGGGCGGTGGGGGGGATGGAAGGGAGGCTAGAGGGGCTGAGGTCGAGCGCCTCAAGAAACACACAATCACACACATGGTGTTAAATATGAAGTCAATATACTATAAACTGTACAGTTCACACTTATTATTTATGATGTGTTACAGTGATATGAATAAATGTATATGTTATAAATTCACTACATACGGAAAAAAAACAAAAGCATATTCTTTGTTGTCAGCACACATATTGTACAATGTCAACAAACAGTAATGATATTCTTTATGGTATCTGAGATTATCTCTTTGAGCTGAATATTTCTAATGTATAACTTGTATTTAAATATTATATAAAGATAATTCGAATACTGAATGTTTCACATTATTTTTTTTTTATTATTATTGTTTAGGATTTATTCATTTATTATATATCTTGTGTGTTGTTCCAGCACTCATGCATATCTAAAGGTGTTAATTGGCATTCTGAAACGGGACAGAGTCATTTATCACCCTGGCCTTGAAATTGCATTTAGGTCGTTGGCAAACCCAACAATTTTTAAATGTTCCATTGACTGTATTTAGTAGTTTTATTGCCCTTTCGTTTTGTATGCTTCAAGGAGGTGCCCCCAAAACATTTAAGAAATCAACTGAACAATAAGCTTTGATGTGATTGGAATGCTGTTGAAACATATTTTGTTTTGAAGATAAAGGTGGTATTTACCACTGTTCCAAATACAGCGTATTCCTTCTCCGCTGTTTAATGAGATTTTCCTTTACATGGTCACGATCGCTCACTTCTAAACTCTATTGCCATCTACTGGCGAAATGAAGTGCACGCACGTTTTCCCCGTTTTACATGTAGGGTGAGTACAAACAACTGAACAATAGACCGCTGGGTAGTAAAAAATTCATGTTGGACTACATTTTTACTGACCTAGCCCAGACGGATAGGAGCAAAAATGATGACGCTCCACTCCCAGACATGAAAAAGCTATTTGTACTTGAATCATGATTGTGAAGATTTTGTAAATAAACTTTCAATTGTCGAAGATTTCAGGCATACACAGTGATCTTACAGGGAGCTGCTGGATATAAAATGTTTTAACGCCCCCGTTAACATTAAAGCTTCAAAGATCCCGAGAGCTAAGACAGTAACACTGGCCACACGTTTACTTTCTGGCATAACTAATATAATGCAATTTCTTTCAGGCTTGCAACATTTCTGCAGGATCATGCCACGGGTTCTGAATAAACCTCGAATCAACGTGGCAGCCCTTGCGCTAAATGACTTCCCAGTGTTATGTATTTTAAGACGGTCTTCATATTCATCC
>JABFEA020000098.1:4081452-4093920 GCA_019775915.2 Cyphomyrus plagiostoma
AAATAACCACTTTCTTCTTGCATTATACACTCTCTCTGCAAGGCCGCCTGATGCCTTCCTGTGGGGGGGGGGGGGGGGCGGCGCTCAGGCACACTGTGCTCATTCGAGGCCCGACTCCTGCCTCCAAGCGCACACACAAATCTGCGGCAAAGCCCTCCCCCCCCCGGAGCGGCTAAGTGATGTAACAGGAGCACAATCAGCCTCATTACTGCCCATGAAGGCAGAGGGGGATCCCGCTGATGGCCGAAGGGGCCGCCGCCCAGCCACACTTCACCAAACAGAACACTCACGGCAGCATGTTTGTGTGTGTGTGGGGGGGTACCTCAGGGAGTTTCTTAGTGTGTGTCTGGTGAGTGCGGACAGAGCCACTCCCAAACATGGATCCCGAAAGGAGGGGCTCTGAAGCCAGAGGACGGAGCCTCGCCCCCTCGTTTTAGGACACCCTGCCGAGGGTACGGGCAGCCGTGAAAGAGCGCCGCCATTCTGCGCTGCTCATTCGCCGAACAACTAATAAATAAACCACTGTATGCGGGACACACAGACACGCATGCCCCTGTGGCGTTTCTATGACAACAGTGCGCTTGATCTGTAGACACAGCAGGATGCAGTCGGGTGCGATGCTCAGGCTGCGCAGACAGACAGGGGGTGCAAACGAAACTGCGCAGCTGGACCCAGGTGCGGCTAATCATTGGCAGCGACTGCCTGGCCAACACCTGCCACCTCTGACAGTCTCACCACCCTAACTACTCGTCCATCTGCCCCCATGGGCCCCCGTGGCCGCACCGTCTACCCCTTACAGAACCACGGCAGGACACAATCCGACAGTGTTCCCAGCCTCCTCAGGTCAAGGACGAACGATCGTTTATTATTTTTACTGTACCACTTATTTAACTGCCCTCGGCCCCCGCAATCAAACCCGAAGCCACTTACCCCAAATAGCGAACACGAAAATAAACAGAAAGAGGGCAAGGGTGGTGTCAAGAACGGGGCGCGGTGGTCACTGAAATGCTGCCATTGGCGCAGCAATGGAAACAAGGACAGAGACCAACTAAAGGACCAGAGCTGTGGGCGGGGCCTAAGGGGTCCGCATGTGGCATCATACCAGCACAGCTATAATGGCGAGCAGGCCCAAGACGGCGAGATAAACAACCCCCAAAGACACCCCACCCCTGGCACCCATCCACTGCAGCAGCTCGCTCCCAGAATGCACCACCAAGTGAACTGCAGGTACTACAAGAACGCATACTGGAGCTACACTGCTCACGACAAAAGGAGGGAAAGAATATCCACAAAACCCCAAAATCTACATCCCATGAAAAACAACGATTCCGGCATATCCACATGCCCCGTGGGCGTGTGGAGTCAGCGAATATGTCCGGGATTCCCCCGCCCATGGCCCACCCAGAACCGCCAACCCCACCCTGCGTCATGTCCCACCACAAGACCAGTGAGAAAAATAAAAGAATCCAACGGCATTGTGGGTCGGGGCTAAACCACAGTAATCCCGTCTCACAACAATGGCAGCGTTTTAAAGAGGCTTTTTCTGTCTAGCCCGCACACAAAGGCCCGGATTCCGGAATGCGGCTCAGGGCTCCGACATGGAGACAGGCAGCCAGCTGAGACGGAGAGGCGCAGTCACGTCCCAGCAGGGGGCGCTAGGCTCACCGTCAGGGGGAATAAAGAATAGGCAAGTTACTACAGCTAAATATTCAACAAAATATGAATGATAAAATATTAACCCCAAGGGATGGGTTATTTTGTTGCTCTATGAGGGGGGGGGGGGGGTGTTTCATGTAAAACAAAGACAACTGGCCTCACCGTAGCGGCAGGATCAGCATGTACCCACACAGATGCGACTGTTTCACCACGATGCTCTCCTCCCTGGCAACTTAATGGTCACAGATACACTGGTGCCCCCGCCCCCCGCTCCCCGCGGCCTGGTTCTGTTGCGCAGCACTGCCGCAGCGGTCATGCACCCAGAGGGGAGGGAACCAGACATAACTGGGAGACGGTCGAGCAGAGAAACTAGACCCGACTGGTGACCTGGCGAGGGGGACAGGCTCCACCTGTGGTCACCTGCATGGCAACACCGTTCCAGTGACAGAAAACACCTCAGTACTCCATATCATCGGCCTGCGGCGGGCTGTGGGGGCTATGGTGCTTCACAGGAGCCTTTTCAACCAGAAGATTGCCATTTAAAAGCCCAAACCATCTCCAATGCCCTTAACAGAAATAAGAGCCAGCTGTACAAAATGTAAAAGGCCACATGGATTTAAAAACATCACTTGACCGGTAAATCATTACAGAACTGACCCCCAGCAGAACGGCAGGTCATGTAACTTTCCGGTAAAGAGCCCCCACCAGCACAACGTTACCGAAGGCCGATTCATACGCAGGCAGCTGAGGCTGATGATATGAGAGGCTCTCTGGATCTCTCACAAAGCCCGGCACATATTTACTGCCTAGAGCATCAACCAGGCCCCCAGCCTTTGTCAGACATCCTCGGCTATGCACTAATACAGGAACACAGCACAGATAATGGTGAACTGGTGCATCACCAATTAAAATAGGTGGCACAAAGGAACGTGTTATTCCTTACACAAGAAAAAGGTACATAAATGCGGAATGAAGAATAGATCCAGGATCGACGGCAGAGAATCACTAACCCAACAGGTAACACGGAGCTACCATGAAAACGCGGATCGCGAGTAGGTGGTGAGAGTGGGAAACGGGAAAGGCAATTTTAATGGTGGGTGCGAGAAAAATGAAACGGGACAAACTGTGCTGTCAGTAACAACTGTCTGGATAGAGACTAGGAGTCGTAAAGCACTGCGGAATCCGTCTGTATGGTGAGCTCATCGTCCTTTCGGGCGATTAGCAGGGTGTAGTCCGTGTGACCCGGTACCACTGGTGCGTGTAATAAATAATAATTATAATAATAATAATGATAATAATGAATACAAAAAGCCGACAGAGTGTCGAACATCTGCAGATTATATATTACAGTCGTTACATCTTAAATACAGATCATCGCGTATTGTCTGACACGGGGGCGGCGTTGACAGCAGACTGAGTGATGAAATTTATAATGCATAAAAGTGTGTAGAGTGCCTGGGTGGCGGGCGCAGGCACGAACTCGGGAGCGCGCTTCTCGTCGCCAATCAAACGATCGGGACCCGGGACGGGAGCAGGCGCTCGGCCGCACTTAGGGTCAGACGGTAAACAATGAAACCGAAACTAAACCGTCTCGCCTGCTGGAAAGTGGGGAAAACGCCGCAGAAAACAGGTAACGGCGTGAACTGGTATGCAACACTGGCTGGTCACCGCTGGTCACCTCACCTCCAGCGCACAGCGCTGGGCGTCCGCGCCACAGGACGGGGCCGGGCCAGCCGGCAGGTCCCCGCGGAAAGGGGGTGCTGCTCCATGCATTTCGACTCCCAGCATACAACAAAGCCAAATGCTGTCCGTCCCAGCACCCCTCGCAAGTGCCAATCCCCCGCACCCGCCCACCAACCTACCTACCTCCACCCAATTTTACTACCAACGTGTCTACAGCGGATACAAACACAACAAGGATAACGGGGCGCCTAGATGGTGCGTCTGGGTCACGCTGACACGCCGCTTGTCACCCAGAGCGCGATCAAGCCACCTTGTCATTCACACGCCCCCACCCCGGACCGGCCCCCAATTTTTTAATCGCCAGCGTCTCTCAACGGACGCTCAGTGCAGCACTGCAGCGCAGCGTCTCTCAGCGTGTCCGAGGCTGATATTTCATTGCACGTACACCAAAGGTCCATCGCCTTAATGTCTGTGCGGCTCTAGGTGGCTGCCGCCGCTGATGCTGCGGATGTAATTGCCCTGCAGTAGCTCCTGGACCTGCGTGAAGGTAGCTGGTCGTGTGGTTTGGTGTCTTGTTGTTTTTTTTGTTACCTTGCGTTTCCTGGTTTCGGCAGTCCCGCTCCACACAAAGCACTGGTATATGACCCGCAGGTTCTGCTTCCAGTTCTCCACCTTAAAGCCGCTCACGTGGGCGCAGCCGGCCGGACTCATGACGGGAGCGACATGCAACGTTTTCAAAAAGACGCGATCAAACGTGCCTGGGGGGAAACCAGAGGCTTTTTTCACACGGCCAGATACGCTCCGATTTAGCCAGCGCAGCCGCTAGCCCCGGAGCCAGGCGGCGTAGGATCCATGCAGGGCTAACTCCAAGCTAACTGGCCCGTCGCTGTCTGTAGTGGCTGCGCGCCCCCTCCCCTCACTTATGCCCCCAGTTGCCTTATACCGCTGGCTCCTTTACTCGATAATTGTCCAAGACTCCTACTCCCGATTCTTTTAATGGTCGGCAATAGGTTTTAACAGAACCACGGCGAGCGTCGCCAAGCCCCACCTTTCGCTTGTCTTGGTAGGTCGAGGCAGAGTGGGCGCCCGCGGCCCATAGGCCCAGGCGAGTGTCATTTCCCGTAAAGAACCCGCCCTCCACGCTATAAACTTAGATGCGATTGGCTCTCCCAGACGCTGTTTTTCATTACAAGGCGGACCTGTTAGTCTGAACACTCTAATTGGTTATATAATAAACGCGAAACGAGCTCTTTTATATGTCTTTGGTAGTGCCATTCAAAGAAAAAAAGTTTCCGCCCTCTCACACTAAGTTCCTAGGCAGTGGGGAGCTATTAATCGTTGATTATTTTGGTGTGCAGCTCACAACCTGATACGCTTAACAAACTTCCACTTAGTGTTTGCGTTACTCTTTATTAACAGCTTTTGTTTCTCAGTACCACCCCCAAACACCTCGTCTGTACAACCCTCCGACGCCACCGCACGTAAATTGACGCCACTTCCGGTTCTAATTTACGCAGTCCTCGCATAGAGTTTCATTTTTGCGGCCAACTAGTCGTACGCGACTAGCTCTGATGGTCTAAAATCCGAGCATCGACCCACGCCTCCGATGGGTCCATAACAGTTCACGCGTTCTAGGGCTACTGGTTAGAATGCAGGTACCTCACAAAAGTCAAATTAGCTACAGCGGTCCATCTGAAATGCAGAAAGATGTCCAACGAAATGTTCCCGACATCCTTCTTTGCCACGCAAAGAAAATCACAATTTATACGTATACTCGTATTATGTACCTTGGCTTGTAAGGCAAGCAATGTTCCAATATTAACATGCTAAAATCTAAATGTAATATAAAATTCCAACGCCGCACTGCTATTTAAAACTTATTTCTTTCCAGTCTTATTACAGGGTTGTTCATCCAGCCCCAAAGTTAAGGTTCCTTTGCATGTACTGACTCTCATTTAACCCCCCATGATAGTGAATTATTTGTACTCTCATCATTTCTCACATCTGATAATTAAAATACTGCACTAAGACATACAAAACACTAAATTCGTGAAAACTCTTTAATAATTCAAACATAAAATGTGGCGAAATGTAAAATATGCTCTAATTAACGCAGCTAGCATCTCTAAACGGACAGTTGAGACCCTCAGCAATTTAAATTTCTTTTTTGGCGCATTTCTTACATCCTCCGGTTCTCAGTCTGATTAATAAACATCTTTACACGCAAAACCACGGGTGACCCCTAGAGGCTCAAAGAAAATCTGTTCTGCCCTGGCAAAAGCATCTTCGTCATCTTTGGTAGGAGCGAATCTCCCTACTTCCGATGCTCTTGGGTTATTTTAGAAATTCTGCTTTACATAGAGACCACCAACGTAGCGTTTGCATACTATTCCTCTTCACCGATTAGACACCTAGTAAGTGAAATATACCAACCAAAATAAAGTGAAAAACATTTTCACCAGTTATTTTTGAACAAATAAGTCCAGTTTTTTATTTTTGTATTTTATGGCAATGAGGCCTCCATCTGAACATTGATAAATAAAACACTGACAAACTTTGTTTAGTTTTCCTCGAGACATTGTGTGACTTTGTGTTTTCTTGAACAACGTCCAGGCTCAACAGAATTTCCCTCCTTTTAAAAACGGTCTTCTTACAAGAATCTGATCTGAGACTGCGTTTCCTCCAAAAAACCAAAGCAAAAAAAAAATTAAACGAAAATCAAACCAACGAAAAACCCTCAAGAGTAGCTTGATGTCTTGCTTCCGACGTCGTCCTCTTGCGATCCCATACTCTGCGATGGGAAACATGGGGTGGGAATTATGGTCTGTATCACTCAGGCTCTCAGCACAATGACAAAAAGAATGAACAAACCAAAAGCATCATGGGACTGAACAAGAGAACAGGACCGGTAACGAGGGATGAGTGACAGTGTACAGCTAACTGAAACCAGGGGAGACTACACTAGTAGGTGGTGTCTATAACCTTTGTCTGACTATCCCAGTGTCTCCCAGCCCGGTCCTCAGGCACCCACAAGTGGTCCACATATCTGGTCCCTGCTAGCTCCAAAAACAAGGACTTGTTGTAGATTCCCAAGGACCCGTCTGGGAAACACCCTAAAAAGCATCTATTATCCCTGATTAAGCCATATATATAAGATCTGAAACAGGTTTAGATCAACAGATTTAGACTGGGAGACCTGCCATCCATTCATAGGTCTGTTATTCTTTTTCCTGGTCTCCGTCTTGTGTGGATGCTCCTCGATTCACAAAGGTTCGTCTTCATGATGGTGCGAGAGCGATGCACATTCAGTAGTCAGACTTCGAATTTCGATCTGTACCCAGGTTGGCGATATCCCGAACAATATTTTCTACTGATACTGGGTAATGGCAGCGTCCGCGTGGTCATGATTCTGATCTCTGTAGCCATCGTGGGTGTAAACATCTCATACAATGTTTAACAGCGTATCGTGTTGTGTTTTTTTCCTCTTTTTACCCAAATAAACAAGTATTCATTTAATCAGTATTCAAGTACTGTTATTTATGTAGTTAAAATGATTTACTTGTTTATGCAGCAACAGTACTTGGAGTGTAATGGTACACGCATTCGTACCGAAAAGTTTCAGTATGGGTCTTTCGGTTCGGTACCAAAGGAATGTATTGTGTGTTGGTGCGTCTCCCCCGAGCGACATTCGGAAAGGGGCAGACGAAGCCGCTCCGCTACATGAGCACGTACGTGCTAATGCCAAGCTGGAAGCTGTTAATGTGAATACAAATACAGCGCAGGTATTTTTTTAAATGCTGCACCATAATGGATATTTAATTTGTTTTGCTTTGTTTTTTTGAGACGATATTTGTGTTGCACAGTTCTAATATGAAGCTGAAAGCGGCGAATGTGAATACAGTACAGATCAGGTACAGTTAATTTTGTAAATGTGCACCTTAATGGATATTTATTTTATTTTTATTTACTTGAGGGAATATTTATTCTGATTTACTTTACTTTCAAGTAAATTTTAGTTTATTAGTAGGTTGCATCAGTATTGACAAAGACTTTTTATTTAAACTACTGTTTAATAAAGAAAAAAGTAGTATTTAGTTTTTTTTTTTTCCCTGCTGTACCGAAAACATACCAAACTGTGATTTTGTGTACATTTACACCCCAAATTACTTACTTAATTTATCATATTTATTTAGATGTATTGATTTCTATTTGTTTGTTTATCAATCATATATGATATATATCATAGTCATACTCAGCTTACGACAAGCTGATCAGCGCGCGACCCCATCGTACGCTGAACAGTACATGTGTATTATATATAATAATGTTAGCTTAGGTTTGCGGACGTCACTTAGTAAATGACTAGAGTGTCGCCCACTAGACTTGGGTTAATCAATCAGAATATTAACAGCCTCTACTCTTAGTCATGGTCTGCAAAAATAAAAATAAATTTTTAAATCCTCTAGGCAAAAGCAAAAGAGTTTAACTCTTAGAATATAAAAATAAGTGAATGGAGTTGCTTAGAAATGTAACTGATTTCTTAGAAGAGCACACATTTGCTAAGGATTTACATGTAGCCCGTTCTATTCTGCAGTTTTCACTGAATTAAGTTCAGCGTAAAGCTCTCCGTTCAGGGGCTACAAGAGCATGTTCACTTCCCAGGGTCAGCAGCTGTCACTGCTGCCCCAAAATCCGGCTTCTGCGGGATGCACCTCCAGCCACCTGGCCCAAACAGCTCACCTTCTGGACAAACTGTGGGTTTACAGTGATCTCCTGATCCATGGCTTTTAGCTTCTCATCCAGCTGTATACACTTCAGCATCTGTGTGGACAGGGAGGGAGGGATTGGAGGAAGGAGACAGGGAGAGGGCAGAAAGGGAGGGAAGGGAGGAGGCAGATGGAGGAAGGAGGTAGACAAGCAGGCCAGGAGGGAGGGATGCAGGGAGGCATCCAAGCCGGAGAGAAAAAAATACACGCAGCAGACAAAGGGAAGAAAAATCTATCATTATCAATTATCCTATAACAAAGATTATTAACAGAGCGGCTGTTTTCAAGGAGATCTTACACACAACGATATAACCCTTATATGTCAGGCTTATAACTGCTGAGGCCTGCCTGTGCATCTCCCAAACATGACAGCACGTCTTTTAGGGAGAAAACTAAACTAGCGAGTATTTCTAAGAGCCCAGCCTGCAAGCAGCTGACGTGTGCAATCTGCGCAGGCGGCACCTGAGCTGTGGGGGAGTCTCTGCTTTGTGTCACGCATAAAATCTTAGCTGCTTCTACAGTCTGGCCCTTAGGAAAACCACATGCACCCACCCAGACACCCCCCATATGTGTATGTACTCATTCTGCTGCAGTTCTGACTAAGAGCTGAAGGACAGATTAGTAGCTACATCTTCGACTTCTGTAATACACCCCCCTCCCCACCAATCACTTTTGGGCATTACACACATGACATTGCATTCCTGGTTCTATTCTAAAAACATAAACGAAAAGACAAAAGTGGCATCACTCATTTTCAGTAAGAGAGAACTTATGAATCAGGACCCAGGTCTGAGGCAGCAAACCAATCAGGACCCAGAGGGTGGGTCAAATAACATTTCTAAAACTACTACATTTATTTTTAGGAGATGTTCAAGACATTTATTTGTGAACAGGCTCACCTCTTGGTCAATTTTATGTAGCATCGCAGGGTTGTTGTATTTTTCGGGGTTGTCATGGAAGCAGACCATACCATCTTTCTGGTTTATACTGGCGTAGATCTCACCATCTTCAATCTAAAAATAAAAGGGGGGGGGAGTAGGAGGGAGAAACAATGATCAACCAATGAGGACTGTTCCTACAGACTCCACATAAAAACACCCCAGGGCAGGAAGTTACCCCAGGGCAGGAAGTTACCCCAGGGCAGGAAGTTACCCCAGGGCAGGAAGTTACCCCAGGGCAGCTTACACTGTCCCCAAGTGCAAAGTGACAGAATTACCATTGAAGGGTTTTCTGTTAGATATAAAGATAAGCTTTTCAATAGATAAAAATTATTATAATGAGGAAGCAGATCAGGCTGAACAGAAAGATAATTCTAATCTCGCCGTGGTATTTCCCTCATCCGTCATAGCAACCCAACAGGGTAACTGCGGAGAGAGTCAGGCGACCGGGCCCAGTGCGGGTCGCGTCCCCCGGATGCTCACCATGTGCAGCACATACTCCTCCGCTTCCTGGGGGCCCGAAAGCTGCACTCGACTCGCCATGTCTTGCAAGGATAGCGTCAAGAAGGTCTGTATGGGGGAGGGAATCGACAAAATCACCAAGCAAAGAGCAAGATTAGCATCTCTGATTGATCCCTTAACTAACGAGTCTCTCAGCAAATCCAGACTGCCTGAAATCAGCAGAGATGCAATGCTAATCTGTTTAAAACCAATCCAGGATAATTAATAGAATTATTATTATATTAATATTGTTAACAGTATGCTTAAAGTTAGTCAAAAATGACCTAGAGATGTGTACTAGCGAGCCCCCTGGAGTAATCCAGGCCAAGTCAGGACAAAAGCACCGCAGGCAGGAGCCAGCGTGGCTACACACACACCCCCCCTCCCCACCCCACCCACGCCAGACCCCAGGGGGGGCTGACCTTGGTCAGCCTCTGGATGTTCTTTTTGTAGAGAGAGGAGACACACTGCTTGACCAGGCCGGCGTTGCTGTCCCGTGTGAACGTCTCGCTGTGCTTGTTCACCAGGGTCCGCAGCTCTGTGGGGTTGTTGGTTCCGTACACCTGGGCCAGCTCATGGTAGGCATTGCTGAGGGGCTGGGGGCACGGGGATGAGACCAAGCACAGTCACGGCGCAAATATAAGGGTGGGGTGATACCAGAGTAAGCATTTCACATACACGAACCGCGGGACCCAGCCTGGCAGCTAAGGATGTGGCCTTGGGCCTACAGATGGTTGTGTGGTCAAAGCTCAGGAGGAACCTTGCAGACGTGCTCTTTAGATGGGCCTTTATTTATACCGCCAGTGCAGTGAAACACACAGGCGTGAACGTGTCAGTATGTGCAGGACGGGCTCCAAAACACCTATGAAAAGTCAGTTCTGCCCATCATGTTGTACGGAGCCCGTGGCCACACCTCTGCGGCCCCCGGCTCCGCCACGGGAGGCCCCCGGCTCTGCCACGGGAGGCCCACTCACCTTAATGAACCTGCCCACTATCTGCGAAGTGTACTTGGGCAGCTGCTGCACCTTCCCGTGCAGGATGAGAGACACCAGGATGTACTTCTTGTAGGCCTCCAGCATGATGTGGCTGACCGCCATGGCAGGAGTGGTTATGGCCTGGGGGCAACGACTCAAACTCAGGCATGTACTTCAATAGCATATCTGCCTCAAAATCCCCCCCCCTGTTGGTGGGTAGGGGAAATGCGACAACGTTTATGGTAGAATTGCTGACTGGTTTAACAGATGTTTCATTGCTTCTGTTTGCGACAGAGAATACTAATGCTAATCTCACCCAGCACTGCTGTGAATAGCCTAAATGAAAATGGCAGCCATAAGTGACGCAGCTGCGTAACCCCCTGTCCCCTGCAGACATTACATTACACCTATTCATTTATGTCACATTTTTATAGAAAGCAACATACAAACGAGGATCAGAGGGCAGGGTCAGCCGGTCACTAGGCAGTGGGGGTTAAGGGCCTTGCCAGAGGTGCCAACCACAGAATTTAAACTCGTCTGACCGTGCACTAACTTTCAAAGCATCGGTGCATGCTGGAGAATTAAGCAACCGCTTCCAAACACAACACTGGGTTCATGTTCATGTCAATAACAGTCAAAGTTTGGACACACCTGCTTTTAATGCATCTGTCTCTATTTTAGCTCTGCTGTTCACTTTACAGTAAAAGGCTTTCATTCAATGAACTATCAGATGCTGCAACGGCCAAGGAAAGTGTTCAGCGTCTCAAGATTTTTCTCAAATTTCAGACCCTTGAAAACAGCCCCCTTTTGCTTTGATGACAGCATTGCAGACTCTAGGCATTCTTTCATCCAGCTCCCAGATGTAGCTCACTGGGATGCTTCTCCAACAGTCCTGAAGGAACCTCTACAAGGTCTGGGCACAAATGGGCTTCCTTGCTCTTACTCTTCAATCCAACTCACCACCAACCCAGATCTATAGTGATTAGGGTGGGGGATTGTGGGGGACGGTTATCTGTCACAGCAGTCCGTCTCTAAGACTACACTTACTACATAACTCCGCTTAAGTCTTGTTGAGAATTGAATTGATCTTCAGTAGGTGTGTCCAGACTTCAGACTTATTTTGGCGACTCTCACAGGCCACAATAAAGGCTGTTGCCCAGAGGTCAGCATCCGACGGCGTCTTACGAGCCAGAATCACGCCATCATGCCGGGGCGAACGGGGACGCATCCCGCTGGGGTCCGTCCCCGGCGGCTCGGAGCGGGGGAGCGTACCTGCTCGTAAAAGTAGAGCGCTCGCTCGAAGTTCTTCAGGCCCGTGTAGATCATGCCGCCGTAGTAGTAGTAACAGAGGAAGTGCTTGGTGTCGTAGGCGCCGTTCTCCTTGCAGATGTCCATCATGTCCACCTCGAGGAAGGGCAGCGCCGGCTTGAAGCACTTTGCTAACAAGCACAGCTGCGGGGTGACAGCGAGTGGGCAGTCGTCACCTCAAGGGAGGGGCCAACCAGTGCTCCTTCTGAGCCCCTGCCTCTGTGAGTGTGCTTCTTTTGAAACCGCGCCCAGTGTGGCTTAGATTTTTTTAAAAAACAACACTTTCGAGTGTTAAGTCACCACTGGGCCTTTAAAGGGAATTTTTGGTGACCGCAACCCAGAACATCCTCGGAGGTCAGAGGAGAGGAAGACACATATATGGGTTTTGGATACATGCGCCAAGGTGAAGATCACGTCACCCCTGACGAGCCTCTGAAATTGACAACGAGCCTTGGGGTCGGGGATGGTGGGCTTACCTGACACAGGTCTGCGTGAACTGAGGTAAGTTGGTTTGCATTCATCTGCATTTTGTCTACTGCCTGTCTGAGTATGCTGATCCCCCTCAACGGCTGTGGACAGGAGAAAACAAGGACGGCTTCAGGACAAAGGCTGCCAGCGTCTGTTATTGACCAAAAAATACCA